>WEKX01019393.1:33164-81029 GCA_013390025.1 Pitta sordida
TGCTGACTAGTTCTAATGTCATGATCATTTTGCAGTTGCTGCGTAATAGCACATAGGACTATCTGTTCCTCCGGGACTGAGGTCAGGCTGACAGGTCTGTTAATTACTCAGATCATCTTTCCTGCCCTTCTTGTGGATGGGTTGCACATTAGCCAATTTCCAGTCTACATCAGTGGTACATCACCAGTAAGCCAGGACTGTTGGTAAATTATGGAGAGTGGCTTGGCGAGTTCATCTGCTAGTTCTTTCATCACCCTCAGATGGATCCCATCTGGTCCCATGGACTTATGAGGATCCATGCCACTCAGCAAGTCTCTGACTACCTCCTCCTGGATTACAAGGGGGTTATATTGCATCCCCAACTCTTTCCGTCAGCCCACTAGTCTAGTTGTCCTGCAGGCAGTCTGTCTCACATCATTGACTTTAGGTAAAGTAACATTTTGGTGAAGCATTTCTCTCTTGCAAAACTGGGTACCAACTTTACAGGTACTCAAACATATGAGTTAAATCGACTTCTCTACTCTTCGTACCATTCCCATCCCATCCATACCTGTGCAACACACAAGAAGAATTAACTTTAAGAATTTCAGAATACAGAATTATATGTTCAGCAATACCTCCTTTGTTCACTGTGCAATTGGTGAAATTGAAACCAGAGCTGCAAACCAATTACAGAGTATTCCAGATAGAAACAAATAAAACAAATGCTGAGACTGTTTCTGGCCTGGATTTATAAACAAATCTAATCTAGAATCCTACTGTATTCCCCTGAAAATAAAAAGGTATTTATTTACAAAAAAATTAAACTCATTGTTTTCAAAGTCATCATTAATCAAACCTATATAATCCTTACCAAAAAGAAAGACAGTTCCCATGGAGGGGGGGGGGGGGGGTTAAAGAAAGAAAAAATAATGCAAAGATGCCACAGATAGAAGCATATTCTTTGAATGTTTCTATTAAAATTTTAGTTTTATTTTTTTACTAGCTGGTCATTTCAATGTTTTGAACAACTAGACTTTTTTAGGGGGAAGGGGTTGGTCTTTTACTATGCAGTATTTTGACATTAACTTCTAAGACAATTTCAGAGACAATTTCCTTCCCTTTTGCTGTAGAAAATAGCTATAAACCAACCAAATAAAATATTTCAGTTCTTTATAAACAAGCCACTGAAAACAGAAAGAAAAAGGCAATATTTGGTTAGCCAAAATATTTAAAGAGACAGTGTAAACTTGAAAATATTATTACTTTCTCTCCCCAAAACACCTGTCAAATTTACCTCACATGTAAAATAAAAATTAATCTTGTGACTCAAAAATAGCATAAAGTAACAACAAAGGCTATTTCTAATGCAGAGCCCTATTTATCATTTTAGAATTTAGAAGAATCTAAAAATGAGTATATCCTCCAGGTAAAAGCAAACATCAGTTTTAGAAGGCTGGAAAATTAACCCAAAGAAACCAACCACATGATATCATGAAAAGCATGATGGCATAATATCTATACATCCTACTTGTTTCAGAAAGTAATGTCACAGTTTGAAGAGGAAGCGTGCAGCATGCCCATCCTTTTTAACTGTTAGTGCCATTGCCCGGCAGTCACCATTTCCGTTACTGCAAGTGTTTCACATACAGTTCTTCAGTGGAACAGTTGGACATATCAGAAAAAGTACAAAAGTAAAATCATAAAAAAGAAACATGAACACTTTGGTTCTTGTTCTGCAGAAGAAAACCAATGTTGGGCTTTTTTAATTAAAATTGACAGCAACACCTAAATATTGCATATTCCTTTCTCATTGTATGAAGAATGGAAAACAAAAACAGTGAAAGCACAACTGTACCAGAATACGGATCTCCTGCTGGTGCCAGCAGAGAGCTCAGGTGGTTTCTGACACAGCAGAATGACAATTATTACTCATGTCCTAGGGTGGTGTGTATATATTCCATATCTTTGTGTTTTGGCTTGTGGATACTGGTCCTTAGCAACACCAAGGTCATTTTCTCTGTCTGTCCAGAAGACAAGAAAAAAAAAATTCAAAAACGGAGAAGCGGCAGTTGAAGAAAAAAAAAATTTTTTGGGGGGTAGCTCACACAGCAGCGNTTTATAGGACTTTTCACATCACGGGACTCTTTTTCATCACCAGATTTGTGGGACATCTCAGGTTTTGTTGTTTAACACTGTTGTATCTTGTCTGTTTACTAAAGTAAATAGTTTATACTTTTCACACTTTCCTTGGGTTTTTTTCCGAACCTGGTGAGGGGGAGAGGTGGTTTGTTTTGTTTTTCTTTGGCTCAGCCCCAAATTTGCCTCAAACCTTGTCACTCATCAAACTAAATACTACTGCACACCAGTCATCAAGTCAAACTGAAACCATCAGAACACAATGAATGACAAGTAGAAAATTTTCTACGTACCACATTTGTCCAGCACAAACAAAATGCTAAACACCACACCAGAAGTACTATATAGTCTACATTCTTATGCTGTTGATCCTTACATGAGTTGTCTGCCCTCATTGTGGCTCCTGGCCCATCAGCAGTCCCTACAGGCAACTGCAATGTCCATGGAAAAACTTCCCATCCTACAGGTAAGTCTCTTTTTCTATGAGCCAGAAGCAAATTTTCCACACAAAGTAATTGTGAAAAATACATATTCTCAGACTTAATTATAAAAAACTGCTTTTACAAGATCCAGATCTCCCTTCCCCCATTTAGGTATTTGTTAGCTGTGATCAAACTACGTTTCGGTAAACTAAAATTTGTTCATCCCCCAGAAGATATGTTTTCCAATTGTTTAATCACTTCTCTGGTCTCATATCTGAAATTTCTCCAATTTTTGAAGTTTTTGAAGTTTTCTTTCTGAAGATAAGAACGAGTACAGCTTTACTGTAGCAACTGCACCCTCACTATCTACACAGGTAAAGTAACCTCTCTTACTCTGTCAATTACTTAGTTTAACTTACTACTCCTTTTTTGGCTACAATACCATCATGAACAGTTGCTAGGGCCTTCAGTTGTTGGGAGTGTTTTTTAAATAAACTGCTGGCTTGTACACATACTGTTTACTTGCTCTCAGTTTGCTCAATGAGCCAGAGTACTCTTAGCAATCTGCTCTCTTCATTATTTACCAATCCCTCAATCTTCGTAGAAGTAGCACTGTTGGCATTACAGAAATACAGGGAAGTTTATAAGAAGAAAACCTCTTTTATTAGGTCAGCAATTGTTCTAATCAAGGGTATTACTTCTAGTAGAACTTACTAATCTTTGTTTCACAGGTAAAATAATCAATAGGTTATGATTTGATGAAAAACCTGAAAGAGACCCTGAAAAACCCTCTGCAATAGCATACCTTTCAAAGACTCATTAACAAGTTAGTACATATTTTTTAAATCTATGCTTTAGGTTGCTGTTTAATATATTTCATTTATGCCAAGTTGATTTTGTATCCTTCCAGTTTATTAATCAAAAAGTCATGTCAACTCAGAATCCTTACAGAACTTTATTACATCACTACACTTATCTTTGGAAGTCAAACTTGTACTCGCATCAAAAATAATAACCCTGGTTTGGTGTGCTTGAGTGTTCATTAATCTGTGATACAGTATAGTATGTGTATTTCAGTGTTATATGTCAACAACAAAAAAAGACATTTGGAACATGATGGCATATAAGTCAACACTTTGTGACAGTAGAGGCCTGTCGTGGTTTGACCCTGGCTGGATGCCAGAGGCCCACCCCAACTTCTCCTGAAGGAGAAAACTAAAAAAAAACAAACTGGAAAATAAAACTGGAAAATAAAATAAAACTGGTCACAGGCAAAAGAAGCAAGGCAAAACTATAAATAAAGAACATAAAGGGTTTATTTTCTAACTAACAAGCTCAGAACTGCAAGGGAAGCATCATTTAGAAGGCAACCTTTCTCCCCCCACCCCTCCTTCTCTTACAATAGATGTAATATTCCCTTTTCCACCAGGAGAAAAAGGGGGAACACAGGGTAGGGGTAAACCAGGCAAGTTGGTATTTCTGATCAGATCCAGGGTAGGAACCATCTCTCTGCCCCTCCATAAAGTTCTCTCTCTCTCACAAGAGGGAAAGGTCTTTCATGACCNAGAACTTACTAATCTTTGTTTCACAGGTAAAATAATCAATAGGTTATGATTTGATGAAAAACCTGAAAGAGACCCTGAAAAACCCTCTGCAATAGCATACCTTTCAAAGACTCATTAACAAGTTAGTACATATTTTTTAAATCTATGCTTTAGGTTGCTGTTTAATATATTTCATTTATGCCAAGTTGATTTTGTATCCTTCCAGTTTATTAATCAAAAAGTCATGTCAACTCAGAATCCTTACAGAACTTTATTACATCACTACACTTATCTTTGGAAGTCAAACTTGTACTCGCATCAAAAATAATAACCCTGGTTTGGTGTGCTTGAGTGTTCATTAATCTGTGATACAGTATAGTATGTGTATTTCAGTGTTATATGTCAACAACAAAAAAAGACATTTGGAACATGATGGCATATAAGTCAACACTTTGTGACAGTAGAGGCCAATAAAAAATAATTGCCATAATTTAAATACTTGTCAACAGTGACAGCTAAGAATTTCCCATTTCTGAGAAATTATTACACTTCTTTCCCCTGGAATACTGGTAAAAGAATGCAGCCTGTCATGAGCACTGAAGCCCTTGACAGTGACATTCTATTTCTAGTGGAGTTATGCTCTGCCTGTCCCCTGCAAGCCCAGGTTTTGGACAGCAGTGCAAATATCTGGAAAGGTTCTGTCTTCCTTTGAGAAAATCATAGCTGTCCCCCCAAAAGGCTCCAATACCTTCCCTATTGTTTTAATCTGCACATATTTCTGCAAATTATTTGCAGCAACTCCAGCTTTATTTAAAAATCTCAACCTCAACAAAACCTTTCGATTGAAGATCAAGTAATCATTTTTGAAGACAATGTTTTCATTCTGAAAAATTCCACCTATCCCATAGGCTTGACCCTGGACTTCAGTTAACAGAAGTGGCAGATTAGGTAACCAAGACTGTGGTTCTGCAGCTATTTCTGCAGCACCGCTGCCAGGCTCAACAGCACAGGTGCTGCCACTCATTCCGACCTTTGCCTCATTGCCAGCAAAGCTGTTTGTGAACCAGCAAGGAATGGATCCAACTTAAACCAGTGGCCGGCAGCAGCGGGTTAAGGGGCTGCTTTAGAAGCACTGTCATCAGATGTGAAAGCATATCTTCAAACTTTTCTGTCCTCTACCACACAAACGATGTGGAAGTAGAACTTCAGATATGGTTAGTCACAGAATCACAGCATATTCTGAGTTGGAAGGGACCCACAAGGATCATTGAGTCTGACTTTTAAACGGCACCACTGCCTCCCTGGTGGGAATCGAACCCCTGTCTCTTGTGTGAGAGGCAGGGACACTCACCGCTGTACTAAACTGAATTTTCGCACATGAGATTTCTGCTATTGATAATTACATGAACCGATCTCCCTAGCAAATGAGGCAAAAACAGAGAAAAACGCTGGATCTCTTCCTACGGACCTTACAATTAAACTGTTGCAGGTTTAGTCCTGATTTGACAGCATCTCTCATGCTGCTATTCCAATCTAGGACTTCTTTCACTGCAGATCTAGCAAGACCTCAAAAAGCCAGACACTTTCACAACTCCCAGGGAGTAAACCTTTCTAGTTCATTTGTCTGATGACAAAAATTTCAGTACTCACCTAGTCCTTGGAGAAATTAGACTACTGTTGGATCAGAAAAATGGAAAACAAGCTGGGTTCATAGCTAATTAGCTACCAGAAATTACTAGGAAACACATCATCTGGCTATTTTAGCTGTAACACCTCCTACTGCAGATGACTCCAAGACATACTGCTGCACAGTGAACTCAGGACTCGGTGCTTTGAACACAATCATTGTTTCTCCAAAGGGTCAATCAACTGAATAAAATTAATACGAACATCACACCCAATCCTTCCACCATGACAGATTATGATAAACATAAAAATAGGTGGCTGAGTGGAAAAGTACTTTAATCTTTCCATTTAGAGAACCTACCACAGTCCTAAATCTTGCCTTGGGGTAACAGGAAATTCTATTTTGGAGACTCTTTCCCAGAATATAATTATTGCATTTGTAAAACCTCTATACCATTCAGCTCTATTAGTTCCCAGCTTCCCAGTTCTGGGTTAAGAAGACCAGAACAGAAATGTTAGATTGAGTCTGAGCTGCGTTGCTAGAACTTGGTGAAGGAAATTTGCATAATCTCCCTGAGCTGTGCCTGGTTTTGTGAAACCCTATCTATGTTGGGACACTAAGGAGAGACGAAAGAAAAACCTCACATATAACATGATGTCAGAATGCACAAATCAAAATGTACAGAGGCTGCTATAACTAGTCCTGCTTGGGAGTAAGGTGAACTTAATTTTCTGTGATGTTCTGGGGATTTATAATATTTAATATTACAGTAAATAAAAAGGAGCATCCAGATGAGATTTAATACGGTAAATGGACTTCATGTCTTTCACTGAGCATGCTTGGCATTCACCGAATTTCTTTAAATAAGCACAATTTGTTTGCTTACTTCTATGAGCAACAAAGTTGTCTGAACAGAATTAAAAGAATACAGACAATTAGCAATATTTCTAACTGCATCATTTTCAAGAATACAATTACTCGAAAAGGCATTTCTGTGGTCATTTATAAAATGCTACCACAAATATATATATATATATATATATACATATTCTAACATAAGAGTATGAAAATGACTTAAAATGGAAAAAAATATGTATTTTGGACATTTATAGTTAACTTTCCTTCATTTTTTTTCTTAAGCATCACAGAATCACTTCCCTGTGCAAGTGATCTCACACAGATAATGTATGTATATTGCAATACCCCACAAAAAAACTCAAACTACACTAAGAATAGAGAACTAGATACTCATCTGGCATAATGTGAGACTGCTCCAGCAATTTCAGCATTCCTACTCCAATTTGCAACAGCTAAGGATTTGGCACAAAACATCAGGTTAAGTTTCCAATTACTTCATGCACCAGCATTGATTTCAGTAGTTATATACACATAGTCATAGAGGAGAATTATTTGAAAAACTGCGAACTCAGCTCCATATTTCTCTAACTTTTCTGGTCTAAATCACACCCTTCATGGTATTTTAATGTAGGTTTTTGTGGTTTAATTATACATTTATGTTTCAAGAGCAGACTAGTTATTTGCTGCATCTACCCAATTAAAAAAAAAAAAAAGCAGCGGTAATTTTTTACACCCCTGAGAATGTTGGTTCTACTGGGTCATATCACAATAGTAATTAATTTTAATGTTGCCAAAAATTCTTAAATATGTAAAATTATTACCAATAAGAAAGCAGTCTTCTCTATGTGAATATTTTTCAGGTTGTCTTGGGAGGTCTTTTTTGTAATTGGCTGCTCCAAATAAGTTAAATTGTATAGACCAGCCACTATACGAGGCAGCCCTAGTACAAAGACACATTATTCAGTCAGTCCAGAGCAACTGAGTTCTTCTGAGACAACACAGAAATTGCATGCAATTGAATTGTCCTGCAACACAACCGTGCTACATTACTCGCTACGCTGTACTTCTACAGAGAGCCGCTTAATGAAAAATCACCATAATCGTATTTATTTATTGAATTAATAATAAGAAAGGAACATAAACCTCCAAAGGACTTTAAGTACAGAAACCCTCCAATCTTCTCATGTTCAAATCAATGGTAATTGAAGTCTAATTCAAAGTTTAGTGTCTAGTACCTATGCCTAAGACCAAGTAAGTTTCACTGGTGTATGGACATCCAAAGGTTCTGAAGATAATTACTGCTCATTATAATCTTCCCTTGGAAAAATGGGGAAGTTTTAAACATGGAGGAATTTAAAACAAACAGAAATAATATGCTTAAGCTCTAGTACTCCTCAGACAGCTATTAGCACTTGACATTTTGCTCAAAGTCTGATAACTAGCCTATATACAATCCTGTGACTGAGACTTCCCAGTGAATCATTTCAATATAGGATAATCATCAAAATATTTTTTTATCTTTAATATTAAAGAAGAAAAGAGGATAAGTACTCAACACATTTCTCAGGCTTAAAAAGACAAAAATAAGAAACTACTTCAAAACAGTTTTTGTCAAGGTCCCATATTACACCCAAAAGGCATCCCAAATGACATACTTCTGGCAGCTTTACAAAGTAAAATGTGGACTAAAAATGTGAGTTTTATACCTTTTCAAATAAATTTTATTATTTACTTGACATATAAGCACTCTTTATATCTGACATTTTGCACTGCAAAGTGTATCAAAGTTCCTTTAATGACTTCTGACTTAATAACATTGTAACACAGAAGCATGGACTCAGCAAAAAAATTACTTAATAAAAATCTGATTTTTGTACAATAACATGTAAAATGTCGCCTAATATATAAAAGTGAAGCAGAATTTTTTTAATGTACATTGTAAACCTGGGGGTTTTGATAGGTAAAACATCTACTGACTTTAAAAGACCATAAAGATAATTTATTTTAATATATATTTTTATTTAATTTTTAAAAGAGTAGCAATTTATGCCTTCAGCAGAACCATGTCCTGAAATCTCAGGGGTGATTAAAGAGCCATGCCAAAGCTGAAAGGTTTCGAATATCAAACTATGCTATTATGTCAGGGTCAGCAAGATCAATTAGCGCTTTTCAATGACAGAAAAAGGTTAAGTTGAACACACATTTACACAATATTTAAATGCAAAAAGGAAAAATAGCACATAGTAGGTTTACTTATGAACCTCTTGATCAATTACTGCGTATCAGAACTCTTATTCCACTTACATAATGTAAACACCAGTTTTTTATACAGAATGGCAGGAAGATTGCTCATACATTGGATGGCAGAAATACTATTAGATTGTCAAGTACAAAGAAAAAAACATCTGCCAGACTCAATTTAGTGCTGAACTTCCCAAAAGCTCTAAAGATACTTCATCAACTTGATACCTGTAAGTCTGATGCCCTTAGGTTTGTATTCTTCCTGCAAACCACGACAATACCAAAAATGAATGATAGTGAGCAGATAAACCTATTGTTATGTTGAACTAAAAAATAAATAGAAAACTACCATACAACAAACACATCCCCACCTCTCAAACTAAAAACACTAATATGTAATTGAATTAATTTTAAATCTGGGGGAAAAAAGTGTGCACCTTCTGCAATTAAAAACTACCCAGAAACATGCATGCCATGAAGTGAGAAAATTTACATTTTGGTTCTTAGTATCACAAGAACACTCACTGGAAGTACAGGTATGTTAGAAGTTAATTCGACACCTGTTAATACAAATGTTGCCATTGTAAACAACTTGAATACAGTACCTGGTTATGTTATCAAATAAAGCCAGCATAAAATCACAACAAAAATGCAGAAGATTAAGAAAGCCTAAGGGGAAAAGAACACTGTAGAAATCAGCGATTTAGACTGGAATTGAATTTTGAGTAGAAGCAAAGCAAGATTACTTTTCTTCAATGATATACTTCAAAATGTTTCTTTTTCTTTAAAACTACTTCTCTATTTCTTCAAGGAGTGATTTGAAATATTTACTACCAGACAGTACCTAATTTTAGGTTTTAAGTGCTTTAACAGCTCTATGAAATATGATCAGCAGCTGCAATATAGAAGTATTCTGAATAAACTCTGCTTATAAAAAGAGAGACCTGTTTTACCCTGAGTTCATGAAGTCCCTACTTTCAAGAAGGAGAAAGGTAACATAGAAAAAATTAATAGCTGTGTCCTAGAGCATTAGACAGAAATTCAAAGAATTTGTTTCTTCTTTCTGTATTAGCTTTGTACCTAAGAAGAAAAACCAATTTAAATTTTAACGCTGGAGGATTACACAGAAAATAACGCAATAGCACCAGTTCATCAAGTAAAGAGACAGGTACCTTTCCCACACCAAATGCAAGGTTTAACATTCATTCTAGGACTGAAAGGTAAAAGCTGCATAAAGTTTAAAGTGTTAAAATTTAACACTTGCATCAGATGCTAAAAATATGTCACAGGATCTATCTATAGCTGTATTTCTAGTTGCCGTGTTTGAAATATTTTAACTGGGAACTCCAATTAACTGGAAAATCACCAGTGTCCTAGTCATTACATTGGCTGTTTAGAATTTATGTATTCCATTGGCATTATCCATACAGAATAAATTTCTATATCACAAAGTGTTGCGAAGCCATTAATAAATACAAGTCCAGCAAGAGTAACCTTCAATTAAATTTATTAACAGTACAATCATATGCATGAAACCACTCATACAAATTATCTGAACAAAGATACATAAAAGATCAGCCAATATACTCGATTTTCATTTCTGTTACATTTGATGGAAGAACATCTAGTAACATAAATACCACAATTTTCAAAAGAAAGCAAGAAGAGCTGCTATGTACACAGCCCAGCTAATGTTTGGCGTCAAACACAGAGGAAGAATCACAGGGAAGAGAGAGAAATATCAGTCTGTATTTCCACTTTACTCACAGTATGATACATACTGTAAGTATGCAAGCATATGTTATTCAGCAGCATTTTCAGAAATAGGAGAAAAAGTTAGACCCACAGCAATCTTACCAAACTTTGAGTGCTAAGGAATACAAACAAAGATATAGCCTGAGCTTTAATGTGAAGTACTTACTTGAAACAACAAACTCTGAGGTCAGATAAAAAAAAAAATATTCACCATGCTGCAAAGATGCCTGCTTTGTCTAACTCACTCCAAGTCTAAACTGTCGATTAGTTTCTCTTAGATACACTTTCTAGTCTCTGCAAGTGAAACACGAAAAACAACTCAGAAAACTGTAAATACTGATTCCTTACTGTTTTAGCATGACTTCATGCTTAAACTCGAACCGGCCAAGGCGCTCCCTTGTCTGGTACAGCTCACCTCCCAGGATTTTTGTAAATACCAGCTCTTTCACACCGCCACACGCGAACCAAGCGTGTCCCTCCGTGTGCTCGGCTGCGAGCCCTGCCCGCGGGTACTGGGCCGGCAGCACCGCGCCTGCTTGGCTCTGAGCGGCAGCTTCGTAAACGTAAATGAAACTTTAGATGACAACTACCGATTGGCAGCGGCTCTGCCGCGGGATCCCGCTCTCCTTTCTCGGACGGAGGAGCCGCGGGGCTGCTCCCCCGAGGGTGGGTGCCGGGCGCGGCCCCGGGACACCCCTCCACCGCAGGAACGGCCGCGAACCCCCGCGGCACCGGGAGAACGGCCGCCGAAGCCCTGAGAAACCCAGCTAGCGGTTCTCGGCGGGTATCTGATTTTGGAAGTGTCTGTAGTGACAGCAGGAGAGGGATATTAATGGCTAAGAGCCCACTGGGTTCGAACACGGAGAATCCTGTTACCTCCTCGCGGATCAAATACGCGGGCACACCCGCACACGAGGCTTCCCCACGTGGACACGCTTTCTAACCAAAACACGTCGCGGGTGGAAACGGCGGCGGGACCTGCGCGCCGGGGCTTCCCCGTGACCCCGTCCTCCGGCGCTGCGGGGACCCGCGGCGGGGGCGCGTCGGGACGACCCGAAAAGGCACCGTTTTGTCTTTAAACCACAAGAAAAACAAGCCCAGGCGGGGGAGGGGAGGGGAAGGGCAGGAGAACTCCCTCGGGGAAAGGAAACGGAGAAAAACAAAAACAACCAGCAACTCTGTCACTGTTCCCCTCAGACACCGAGAAAAGTGGCTGCCAGAGCCCCCGCGGCGGCTGCCAGTCGGGAAGCAGCGGGAGGCAGCCTTGCCCCGTTCGCCGGCACCCCGACTCTGAACCGGAGCCGTGCCGACCGACACTTCTACAGCTGCCGCCTGTGCCAGCGGGTCCCGGCCAGGCTGCCTCGCCCCCGCGCTGCCCAGAGCCTCGCTGAAAGGAATGGGGCTTTCGGGAAGGGGCTGGCCACCATCGCTAGGTATTTTCATGCCACTCTTGTAGGAGGGGGTCCCTGCCGCCAGAAATAGTTTCCTTCCAGCCTCCGGTCAAGCCGCCGACGGCCCTCGCAGGCACGGGCGGTCTCAGGGTGACACGGCCGAGCCCTCCTGCCCTACCTGCCCCCCGCCTACCCCAGGCGGGCCAACAGCCCCCGGATGCTCCCGGGGCGCAGCCCGGGCCCCCTGTTTCCGCCGCTACCGGGGTGGGCGGCAGGCGCAAGCGGGGAACAATGCGACGGCAGCCGTGGCGGTGTGCGCCTGTCTTGGGGCTTACCCCAGCAGCCCCGGTAAGAGCGAGGCAGAGAGGGGTGACGGCAAAAAGGCAGGGACTGTCACCTGGAGAGAGGCAGAAAATCCGGCTGGGCGTGGAAAAAGGCACACCGTCCGCGCCGGAGACCAGTCTGGTTTTTTGCAACTAAACTCTCGTGTGGCCGGGGACGAAAGCTCTTCACCCAGCGATGAATGGCTCCACTGCTCCTTCCCATCACGTTTAACAGCAACTTTGTTGTTGTTGTCGTCATCGGACTAACATGAGAACAATGCTAAATAAACGCTAAATGCACATACACACACACGCCTCCACGGACACATGCACTTGCGACAGGGAGCCGGTTTCTTCCACCTCTGAGCAGAAGGGGTGGGAGGGAGACACGGGGACGGGGAAGTCAGAGACACTCACCTTCTCACTGCCGGGAAATGCCGCTACCTTTATTTTAGGGCCGCTCCTTTATTTATTTATTCTCGTACCTTGTCCGAGCCGAGGCTCCCCTTCCGTTCCTCTGGCAAAAACAGAACATCCCCTCTACAAGTTCCCCCCAAGGTTTCTTCGCACACACAAAAAAAGCACAACTCGGAGGGAAAATTCGGGGAGGGGAAATTCGGGACTGGGAGGAGGGGGGGATAGATGGAGGAGGAGGCTGATACGGGAGAAGTCAAACACTCCTCGCACTTCAGTGAGAGCTACTAGTTATTCTCACGCACAGGAAAGTAGAAAGTTTCCCTGGCAAGGGTCGGGACTTTCGTAAGAAGAGGTAACCCCTTTCCCACCCTCACGCCTAAAAACGCCGTCCCGGGAGCGCGGAGGTAAGGGGCGAGAAGCTCGGGAGCCAGCTCAGCCCCGGGCTCGCCGCTTCGCACTTACGCGGGGAGTTGCCGCCTGGGTTGTGCCCTGTGCCGGCCCCTCTCGGCACGGCGGCCCCGCTGCCCACCCGCTCAGCCTCACCAAGCCCCGCTGAGCACGCCTGCGCTGCCGCTGCCCCGGGATCCGGACCGCCGGCTGAGCCGGCCACCAGGCAACTCCTGCTGTCCCCAGCTTTGCAGACCGGGGCCTGGACCTTTCGCCTTCCCTGCTCCCTGACATCTGCAGGCATGGGAGCAAAGGAGAGGGCCCTAAAGGGCACAGGTCATAGGCTGACTAATGCCAAACAGCTCGAGTACAGGTAGTGAAGTCTGCACTGCACTTTTTCCATTTGTTTCTTCTACGAGAAAGCAACACTATAAAGTAATCCTGAGGTTTTTGGACTGTGAGTGTATAAATGGTCAAGTGCTACACAGCAGGAGTGGTTGGTATACTCTTTTACAGGATTCATTTGTCTTCCTTTTCTCCAGCTGGTCAGCGTGGATGGAGGCAAAGTCCTTTCTTGCAAAGTTCTTTGGTGCTCTGAAACTGGGCACTCTTTTCTGCTGGAAATTAAGCAGTTGCATTTGGTCCTTTTTGCTACTTAGTGTGGAGAAGCGGAAGACCATCTCTTAATTGCTTAGTCACATTTCATACTCTTACCCTTCATCTTGTATTATCTCCTCAGTGTTACTTCACTGAGTGGATTGAGTGGCTGTTGTTCAACCAGCTGCATCATCCTTTTTCTGCCAAGTTAGCTTCAGTCTCCAAAGGATGTAAGGCAAAAATTTAAGAGGAGGAAAAGTTAGGTCCTATATCCCGAGAGAAATGTGAGAGAAAAGTCTTGGTTTTCTTAAGTACTGAATGTCAGAAGCTTTTGAGGTCAGAAAGTCACATGAAATGAGGAGGAAAAAAGGATGGATTTGTGAAGATTCTTTCCTACTTGCCTTCTTTTTCCTTACTTTGCATTTGGCCATACTATTTATGGCATAACTTTACTCAAGCTGTCTACCTTTGTATTTCATAATTTGCATTCAATGAATTGCAGTAACATGGTCATCTTTCTCCTAAATAATTCCAGATTTAAGATGGCTAAATCTTCATGAAAACAAGTCTATAAAAACTTTGTACATATTTGCTACCTTGGGAGACTCATCACTCAAATTCTTTTAACCTACACAAATACAGCTAGAAAAACTTTTTAAACTAAAAAAGCATCCAACAGACAGCCTTCAAATTGACATAGTGTAGGACAAGCTAGAAATACTAAATGAATTTTAAAACTGAGAGTTTAGAGGGTAACTGGAAGAGGAGAAAACTCAGATTTGTGGGAATACTTGTGATTGACAACCCTGCCACAGACTAAGTCATGAGTAATGCTAGCATCTGTCTTGCTAATAGGCTCCTTCTGTGAGGAAACATGCTAACAACTCCTTTCTTTAGAGAGGACTTTTGTGAACAGCGGTGCTGTGGTCTAACCTGAGGAACTCGAACATGGTAATGAAGGTTTCCTGAAGTCTAGCATCTTTCTGCTTCAGTGAAGCAAATTCCTGTTGAGGTGAACAGTGCCCTAGTAACATCAGTTGTTTTAATAGACATATCACTTTAAAGCAAGCTCTTAACGATCTGTCCTGCTCTCTTAAAATGTAAGATACACAAAATCTTTTCAAGTCTACTCTATCTTTGTTCAGTGTAACTTTCTTCAAATTGAAGCGGGATGGAGGGTTGCACATAGTACAGTCCTAAAGCAAGTCTCCCGGTAAGGGGCCTGGTCTTGATGCCTTTAGGTCATTGTTATTTTGCTATTACTTTTGGTGAGAGCAGGCAGAGTTGTGCCAAAAGTAATGAGTGTATGGCTTGGATCAAAAGGTATTGAGGGAGTCCTATGGAAACTGATCTTGTAACCACACAGTTTTTCACAGTGATTTATTGTAAATATGACTTTCACAGGTAGTAATTAAATTATAATTTTAGTTAAATCAATACCTTCGGGATGAAGTAAATTCCAATTTACCAGTGCAAGTACATTGTTTCATATAAATTGACTCTATGTGACCATGGAGAAGGTCAGGCTAGAAATAGTCCTAAGGGAGCCCGAGGAAGGTTTGTAGGATCCACTTTTATACCAGAATAGAAGAATAATGCCTTATCCGTTTAAAGCAACATGGAATGTAAGTAGGCAGGATACAATTATCTAGATGGGTATTTGGCCAGGCACTCCTACACTGGCAAAAGCTACCATAGGGTGTTTAATGTCCACAAGTGTTCAGTATCTTTGGTTTTACCCCTTAAATAAAGACATCACTTGTGATCATATTCTTTATGTTGGTTCAATATTGAGTCAGCAGAAGAATGTCACCTTGCACAAATACTAGTTCCTACAGTAACCTGGAATTTCCTTGGAGATCTTCCATGCAAATAGTATAGACCCAAACCTACTTACTTTAGGAAATCATGTAAGATTACAACCGTAAATACTATGGCTCCAGAGAATCATGTTTGCATATGTTGTTAAAAACAATATGGGCATTGCAATATTTATAAATAATTTTAAAATTAAACTAATATTCTTTTACATTGCATCTCAGTATCAACAAGGTTTTGTTGTTTAAACAAAGGGATTATACTTAATTATTCTGAGAAAAACTGATGATAGTCACTATCATTATTGTGATTTTTTTTGAAGTGCCTACTATATGCTGCCTCCATCTTAGGTACAAGTTGCAAATTTTGTTTTACAAAAGCAGGGCTTTGAAATATGGTTTCTTATTTTCAGGTTCAAGTATGAAATCCAAAAGCCTGTTAATTTGGTGAAGTGTGTTGATCTGTACACTTAAGGTTATTATTGGTGCTTCATGGCTTTATAGTCATAAAAAGAAAGAATGAATGGGGATTCTTTTGACCTGGTTATCAGATTTCAGGTTTAAAAAGAAGGTGACCCACCCTTTTCGGTAATTCAACATGCAAGGTTCAGCTGTGGCTTCACAAACAGGTTACAACTGGCTAGTCATTGTGATCTTGAAATGCCAACTGTGCCTTTAAGTATGTTATATAACCTATTCTTTGGTTTCAGTTTTCAAGTATGCCATCATTTCAGTGTTATTTGGATTTCCATATATTTTTTAATCCAAACAAATCTGACCTCAATCATAAGGCTCCATGGCTCTAAATAGTTGCGCTTTTCTAATATTTTATTTTGAGTGTCTATGTTCAATACTTCATCACATAGATATGTGCTGCATTCAGTGCCAAATACTGTGCCAGGGATGTCCTTAATTATCTTCAGTGCTTACCAGGAGAGGGCTCTGTTCTGCATACCATGCACGGAAAAAAAGTCCCACTGGAATTAATGCAGGTTTTGTCTCCAAAGCTTTCTTGAAACGAAGCTGGCTTACTGTGAAGGAAAACGGTTTTTTTTTCATCTGCCTCTGCAGGCAGAATGAAGCGTGCTTGATAATCTTAATTTATATCCTGCCATTACACCAGGATGTTTTTCTCCTTATTGGGAAAGGTCCACTCTGCATCCTGTAAGGTACCTTTCTGTCATGTTTCATGGAAGTTTCATTCAAGTAATCTACAGAGCAGACAGAGAAGATGGTGGACTATATATTTTTGATTGAACTATGTTTTGTCTGGTCAATGTGGGATACTAAAACCATGTCTGCACTGATCAGGACTAGCACACAGATCTGTTAACTTCTTGGCGTGGTTTTTCTCTCACTAGTTAGTGTTCTCCCAAAAAGTGTCCTGGTGCAGTTCAGGGTGTGATATGGGTCAAGGACCATTCCTGATGCTTTGTCTAGTCCAGGCATCCGTTCAATGCTGGAGAATGAGAGAGTTGATAATGAGAATTTTGGCCTTAGAGAGACACTGTTCTGACATTTGGCCTCCGTTCAGAGAGCAATCTTCAGATAATTTCCTAGGGCAGATGTAGCCTGAAAGTCACTCTCAGACCTGTTCCAGAGACAACATTAGGTCAGGGTGTTGGGGAGGTGGGAGAAATGTCAGGGCTGACATTACCTCACCTCCAAAGCCTCTGGCAGTGGGGGAAGAACTGAGGGTTTGCCCCACATGCATCCGTGTTTATTCTGGCTCCAGAACCATGTTTCAGATTTCATTCCATCATAAATAAAATAAAAGAGTAATCCATGGATGATTTATAGAAATGTGAACATTTTAATCTGTTTCATTAAGCATTAGTGCTGCTGCTTAATGTAATTCCCTTGAATTTACTTTTTAATCAGTTTCATGTTATATATAGTTTCCTCATTTTTTGATTACTTCTAGGAATTTCCACCTTATTTTAAACATCTCTGGTTATTTTTATCCATTTATAACATTCTTCAATGGAATAACTCTGAGATGGCTGCCATGCTATTTTTAAAAACCTGTTTAAAGCATCTTCAAAACCTGTGAGACATAAAAACTAGCATTTTGAAAATGGTATAGATAGCATAAACCAAAGGCATCATTTTATTGCCATTGATCAAAGATGGTTTGTGTGAGTACTTGTGCTTGTTACTCAACTATCAATCATGTTGAGGTTTCCAGAGAAGCCAATAGCAAAGCATTCATTGATGTCATTGTCAGCAGGATTGAGCTCATTATGCAATAAACTTAAATACAGATTCATACAAGAACTTTTTATTACACTGTAACGTCATGTTGTTGCTCTATTGCATATAATAACACGCAATCAGTAAAGAATGATTCACCATAAGTTTTTTCACATCTTTTATAGAAGTAAAAATGTCATTGCAAATTACACAACAAATTATATCTTACCATTACACTAAAAATAACTCTGTTACTTGCAGAAGCATGTTTGAATTTAATTCTTCTAGTAGTAGAATATTAAATGAAGTTCAGACAATTTCACTAATTTATTTGCAGGTGGTGTGCAGTAGAGGAAGGAAACGCAAAAACTATAAAACAAAAGCAGAGATTCAAAAAAATCATGCCAAAGAGCATTTTCAGACCTGTTTTATTTCTAAGTACAAGTTCTTTTCTCCTGTCAAACTGTTTTTCTCAAAGACTTTAGGCATTTCTGAACATGCAAGTTATAGCTCCAGTATAAACTATAAGTATATATAGACTGAAGCTGCCATTTTATTAGCACTGTCAGAATGGTAGTAGGCAAAAAGCCAGGCATAGTGTTTAGGGACAATTATCCTTCCTTTTCAGTAAGTATCACAATATTGTCTTGTGTTGGGATACTCCTGACTAGACTGGTTTCTCTGAGGACCTTATCCTGGATCTAAGAGATACCAATCAGAAAGAAACTGTTTAGGTTATTTTAAGGGTATTTATACAGTGGTGGGAGAAGTCTGTTTTGAACATGACTGTTAGTTAATCCTAAGGTTATACTCCTTATTAAATAATTTTTTACGCGCTGAAACCTTGGATGTTCAGCAAGAGGTAAGTTTGCTCCTTCTGGCTGTGAAGTAATAAGTATACTCTGAGAGAATCACTAATGTTCATGGTTTCTGCATTCTTCCAATGGATCTAGTCTGTTTATGTAATATATTAGTAGATATTAATGTTATATTATATTTACATTTGGTTACTTTTTAACATTTACTCATAATTTATACCTTCTGGTTGGAGGTCTTACTGCATTATGTAAACACGGAGGTGGAAATGGTCCCTGCCCCATGGATGTCACCTTGATAGTCCCATGTAAACCACACAAAAGAAATTACTAATATAATTTCCCCTGGCATGGTCGAAGTCAATGGAAACAAGCACTTCAGTTTTAGTATTAAATGGAACATGCCTTGATGCATATCTGTAGATTTTGTATGGATATTATTACTGCAGTTACTCTGGACCGCACAGATGACAGACCAGTCTTTAAACAGAGAAATGACTAATTGTTTGATGTATTTTCTGAAACCACCAGCTCTAAATAAGCAAGATAAGAAGACACTAATTTGAAACTAAACAAAATCATATAACCTTGTTTCAGCTAACATAAAAGCATAATATCAAGAGCTGTGAGAGATACCTGTGCATCAGTCAAATGGTTTTCCCAAGTCAGACAAGGAGAGATTATGTGCCTTCTTGGTTTCATTTTTGGGGTAGAAGAACTTTGTTAAGCAGATTGCTATGGTGATGGAGTATTGGTGCAATGGTACCTGGACATCTTTCTTTGTGTTAGTTTGCAGCTGGGTAACAGCTGTCCTGGGACAGGAAAAGGACACTTTCAATGACAGTCTCCAAAGGCGTCTTGAATAGTTTAAAACAGGAGGCAGAGGTTCATCAAGGGTAATGTACTCTCTTGAACCTTTCTCTCTCCTCCTTATCTCCCTCCCATTATATTCTTTACCTAGTAACAAGTACTTTGCCTACTCTAAAACAATTAAAACCAAATAGTGTAGGTTTTACCACAGCCCCTAAATTGTTTTGAGACCTACAAGTCTTCTACATGACGTTCAGCTCTAGCTTCAGAACATCTTTTTTATTGCTGTGAAAAAGAAAGAGTGGAGGAAATGGACACAAGGGATGTACACCACTGATGACAACAAAGAAGTTGATGTAAATCTCCACTCCTTGCCCTAAAGCACACCACCTCATTAAAAGATGCACTAAGTTCTCTTCCTCCTCACCTTTTTTTCATTTACGGTATATCCCCACTCCATTGCGACCCCTCCATTATGACCTCGCAGATTTGCGAGGAAAATTTCTCTTCAGTTTCATGCATTTACAAGGTTCCCCATCTGATTCATGCGCAGCGCCTCTGCTCTGTTGAGTGCCAGTGCCGGCACTCCCCGCTGGGAGGGCCAGGAGTCACACTGTCCCCTGTTACTCAAAGCGCAGCTGGGGACTGACCCCTCCCGGGGGCGTGTTACTGTTTCCATGGCTACAGGCTGGGAAGGGAAGTGCCCCAGGAAAGTGGGGCTGGCCATGGCAGCCAGCAGGACATGCTCACTCCACTGCCATAGCTGCAGCCCGCCCGCGCCGCGCGGGGCCAGGACGTGGTGTGGGGCTGGGTGTGGTGGTGGGCACGAGCAC
This sequence comes from Pitta sordida, assembly GCA_013390025.1. NCBI lineage: Eukaryota > Metazoa > Chordata > Aves > Passeriformes > Pittidae > Pitta > Pitta sordida. The sequence goes on from WEKX01019393.1 coordinate 53,313, forward strand.
TGGGACTGGGGGGGAAGAGCAGTGTGGGGTTTGGACTGCAAACATGCGCGGTCGTAGCAGTCCAGAGAAGCCCAGGGATTCTTGGGGGCGTCTCCCGAGTTAGGGGGCGGCTCAGAAACGGTTCCCTTTGCTCCACTGTGCTGAGAGAGCCTGTGGGAATGAGTGGAAAAGTGTCCACAGTGCACCGGAGTGGTGGGGGAGTGGAGCAATGGGCGTGGCCTGTGTGCATATTGCCATGGTTTCTTATGGTGCTGAAATGGACAATTTATAGAAAAGGAAAAAAACCTCTTCTGTTTCTTTTTTTTTTATTATTCTTTCTTTTTTTTTTTTCTCTCTCTCTCCCTGCTTGTTTTGTTTTATTCTTTCTGGTGCAGAAAGGGGTAGCAAAACCACTCCCCTGGAAAGGGAGGGGAAGGAGGAGGGAGACGGGGTTTTGGGGGCTTTTGCAGGGCTTGGGAGAGAGGACAGCTCTCTTGCTTGGCTGGTGCTCAGAGGAAGAGGAGAAAACACTTGCCACAGAAGCTTCTGGATGCCAGCAGCCTTGCAAAACAGGTTCATCCTCCCCTGCCCTCCTTCCCTCTCCCTTTTGGGAGCTCGTGCCAGTGAGTCCCTGTGCCCCACTGGTTTCCTTCTCCCTCTCCCCCCAGCCCCTGTTTTCTCATTTCTCCCTCCCTAACTGCAAGAGCACCCCGTTCCCCCCACCCCTTCGTTGGTGTCTGTGTGGTTTTTTGCTCTCTCTCTCTCTCTCTTTGCATTCAGTGTTTTGTTTTTTTTTTCTCCCTGGCTTGGGCTCCGAAAAAACCCCGCCATTTTGCACGTGTTTGAGCCTTTGTTCTCACTCCCTTGCTCGGGAGCGCCCCCCCTCCAGAGAGCGGTACTGGAGCTGCGGGGCTCCCCAGCGCCACCTGCCGGCCAGAGGAGAGCCACTGCAGCTCCTGCCCAACACGGCGCCCCCTGCTGCATCCCGGTGGTACAACAGCTGGAACATCACATTCAAGGGGAAAAGACCTCGGGGTTGGGAAAATTAGGGATTGCTGTTGTTACTGATTTATATGTGACTGGTTTACCTTCCTTTTTCCCTGGTTCTCGTCCTCGACATTCCTTAACCAACACACATTCAATTTTCGATATACATTAATAAAGTTGGTGTTTTGACCTCTGGCTAGTCTTCTGCCAATTAATAACCACACTTATTGGCCTCTAACAGTCACACATATTAACAACCTGCGCGTGTTTGCAAATTTGACGTTCTGCAAGACCCCTGGCATGACCTGTTCCTTGCAAATGAGGAGGTATAACTGTAGTTGACTGCACTCGGGACTGGCGGTGAGTGTGAGTGTCTTATTGTCATTTAAATGGCATGTACTGCTGTGTAAATGAGATTGAAGATTGAACTTCAGGAAAAAATAAAATTTTTTTAAAAATCAAAATTTCCTAAACGGGTGTCACTGTGTTACACACATCCTGTGTTTCATTTTCCCTGCCCTATATCCTGTTCAAGAAAAACCTTCTTCCACTTCTGACTTAATAAAAGCATGTACATATTCTGATTTTTTTGAATACTTATTTTTATTATTCATACTGTTGAAGCTCAGAGAGAGACCAATTTAAAGGGCCTGAATTCTGTGGAGAGTTTTGTTCTGGAAACAATTATTTTTGTTGAGAACTCTTGCTAGAGTGATTACCTAAAAAAATCAGTAGTATGACATTGAAGAAAAGGCAATTTCTGAGTTTTGAAAGATCATCCATAATGAGTGAAAACAAGTCAGTGTCCTCCGTGGATTGTTTACATAAGAATAGTTGTTGATAAATGAACTTCGGATTAGGTATTAGAGGTACATAGTGTGTAAAGTGTAATAACAGTTTTACTACTCAGAGCTTGTGAAGACTGCATGATTTAGAGGCAATTACTCAATCTTTGCAAACAGTTAGTAAAATTCTTATAGCAGTCCTCATTATCATGTGTCATGTTAATAGTATTTTTCTTTTCATTTTAACATATATCCATTTTCCTTAAGTTTTGTTTTTGAAAATAAGCAACAACTTTTAAAATAATTTCAATCAATTATAGATGGAGTTTAATGTTATCTACTTGGGAGTGACAATTAATAAATAAATATTTTCATATCTTAGGTAATATAAACCATAGTTATGATGCTCAGATGTAAGGCATCATGGTTTTGCTCTAACAGTGTAATAGTTAAGACATGGCATTGCCATAGCTGGCATCAAGAAGAGATGTTCTTTCAGTTGTGTAAATATGCAGTTAGTTGTGCAAAGTAAGAGATGACTTGACTCAGATGAATTGGTAAAGAGGAATTTATAATTGAATTGAATTTATGATGAATTGAATTGAATTGAATTGAATTGACTCTGATGAATTGGTAAAGAGGAAGGCAACCAGCATTGGAGCCCATTTGTCTTCTGCTAGGCTCCAGATGATGTGGCAGAGATGTTTTCCCATATTACTTCCTAGTACCTTCACTTTTAAAGACGAACGGTAATGTCATCTGTGTTAGAGTGCTGTGAGAAAAAGCAGTAACGTTCTTGAATCATCTTTGCCTTCGCTTATTTGAAAGTTTAAAAATGATTTTGTCACAATGAAAGACTTTCAGTAGGAAAAGATCAACAGAGGGCAAGTGAAGTAGTAAGTTTGCTCAGATGTCTAGGAACCTTCTTACTTGTCATATTTGGTATCATGCATACTCCTGTAAATCAATCATAATGTGAAAGAGGGTTTCTAGAAGTGGGAGGTATTGCTCAAGTAATTAATATTATTAAAGAAAATATTAATTACAAAAAGGCATTTATTTCAGCAATTATCCTCAAGAGGGACAATCTGGAAAAGCAAAGGAATATTGCCCTGACATATCTACTGTAGTTCCATGTACAGTTGGTGTATTTCCTCTATCAAAAAAATAAAGACGTTTCTCAGTCTCTATAGGTTGAAATTTGGTGAGTTGTTTTTCCCTTACTCTCAATAATACTTGGATGAAAACTAGAGTAAGGAAAAGTAGTCTGGAAAGTATTTGGCAATTAAAATTCTTACATATTTTAATTATGGAGAAACAGGCCAAAAGAACAGGCAGGAGTTGGTCTTTTCTCTCTGGCCATTGGAGATAGAACAAGAGGTCATGGTCTTAAGCTCCAACAAGGGAGGTTTAGACTTGACATTAGGAAAAAGTTTTTCACTGAAAGAGTGATTCGGCATTGGAATGCATTGCCCACTGAGGTAGTTGAATCACCGTCCCTGGAGGTGTTTAAGGGTATACTGGATGAGTTGTTGAGGGCCATGATGTAAATGTTATAGCTGTTAGGTTTTAGTTGGGTTATAGGTTGGACTTGATGATCTTCAAGGTCCTTTCCAACCTTATCAACACTGTGAGACTGTGACTGTAACAAAGTTAGAAGAGATCCTTGGTGGGACAGACTTCTTGCTCTGAACTCTACTGAGGTTTTGTAGTATTTGCAGCCTGTATTATGATTGCAAGAAATGCCCATGGAAGAAGGAATTACAGTTTTGTAACACCTGAATTTGGTGAAATTTATAATGCTGAGATAACAAGGTGCTGACACTTGCCCATACCTTTCCCCCTTGAGATTATATTCTGTTTGAAGTTACTCAGTATGTATATTTGTATTACAAGAAACACAGCTGTCCTTTGTACAGAAATGCTTGAGGGATTTATTTTCCTTATTATATTTAATTCTCTAAATTTTGTATGTATTTCAGTTAAATTACAATTTTGGAGTTTAGCAAAATTAATAGATAGCTTAGTAATACATACTTTATTCACATTTAATAGAGGGTTTTTTTAAGATTAGGCCACCATTCTTTATGCCCTAATTTAATCTCTTGAGAACTGCCAGTTCATTTTCTGTTGTGTTTTTCTGGATTTTTTTCATTTCATCTTTGGCATCTTCCACTTGCATGGAAAAATATTTCCCTTAGTAATGTCGGAATGTAGAAGCTGTTGGAATGTTATTAAAAGAACACTTAGCAGTTTTAAAATATTTTCCCGATTATTCAGAGATGCAAAGTGTACCTCTTGTAATGTGCATAAATATTTCTAGTACTATTTTATAGAAAACAAGGAAATAAATCATGAATCGTTATTTTCAGGAAACTACAAAATCTGAATTTTCAGATCTTGCAGAGGTCCAGTGCTTTGGTTACCCAGGTATGTCACATCATAAGGCTGTAAACAAATCCTCTCTCTACAGAAGAGGCAGATAGTGAATGTTGTCAGCAAGACTCCTTCCACCTCCAGAGGAATCCTAAGCTGCACAGTATTTGTCCTAGCTCTTGCACCAATTATAAATACTAAGTATGTGAGAAAGTGCACATGTCAAATGTCAAGAAAAGAGGGACAAGAAAACCACAGATATGTAAAAAATAAATCTTTAAGATATGAACAGGTTTAGTGGCTGTTTCATTCTATTCATTTATTATATTTTCACTAAAATTACTGAAAGAGAAGGGTAAGATTGCAGCATCAGAAATCTTAATTTAAAAAACTTTCCATTGGCTGTAGTACTGGGCTCATGACCTCAGAGTAGTTATCATTTGACAGTGTTAGTTTGGAAATCAGAAATTGGTTGCTATCCTCAGGTCCGATTTATATGCCCTGTAGTAGCTGTGGTTGGGGTCCTTGTGGGAAGAGTACACTGCTGTCACTCAACAGTGGTCTTTCTGGCTAATTAAAGAGGATCACTGAAAAGCTCTGAAAAGAATCCTGTCAGCCCCCATCAAATAGAGCAATGTGACATGTTGCATGAGTCCTGAGGAAAAGCTTTTAAAGAAACAAAAATCAAAGGTGGGCAAGTCAAGTCTCTACAAGGGTAATGGGATGATCCTACAGAGGTAGCTAAAGTGGTGCAAAACATGGTGCTGTCTTTCTCTAGCTTTCATATCAAAACTTTCATATGTATCCGAGAGATTTATACAACTGAAATTAACATTTCGATAGGATTACAATAGAGACTTCTAGATTCATTCTTGCTTAGGGAAATAAAATACATATCAGCCGAGTGTGGGGGTCTGTTATATTGGGTGTTACATGACTATCTAGTGAAAATGAAAGAACCTTCCTGCAGAACTTCAGATTTAAGAGCACAGGACAAACACAGAATAATTAAAGTAATTCCCCAGGGTGAAACAATACCTCAGTACCAGTAGTTGGAATGGAAACCATGCCTCCTGTCAAACCATATTTGCCCTGTGGTACATCCGGTGCATATGGGAAGTAGAATTAAGAATTTTCATTCTCATATTATTAGGCTATTTTTGTCAAATTTTCAGAGTTACAAAATAAACTGTATCTCACCTCTTCCCAAATGCAGAATTATCCTCTGTTTTAAATTACCTACTTAAGTGTCATGGCACTCTAGCTTCCATCCTGTAACAATTGCCACTATTAGCATGCATACATTGGACAAGACTGCACTTAGCATATTAAAAAAACATGGAGAGAGTCTTGTAACTTTTTGCTATAAGTAGTGACTGTAGTCTTATGAATATTGTTACATTTACTGACTTAAAACTGATTTTAAAAATCACAAGAATAAAGAAATAGTAATTGACGTAGATAAACAAGCCAGTGCTAGGTGGCTTGCACAACATGCTGCTCAATATTTCAGTGTTAAGACAGCTAGATTGCACCTATGATAGATCTCCATTTCTGCTGAAGGCATTTAACTAATGAAACACAACAAATCACGAAAGGCCTGATTCTCATTCTTCTCACATGCTTTTTTTGAGGTATCTACCTTTTTTGGGTCAGTGGAGACCAATGGCATAACTCATAAAATGTCCATAATCTGTCCATGTCTTGGAGATAAAATACTGGATAAAAGTTCATGAAACCTCATAAAAAGGCACTCGTATCCATTCATGTTGTATTTCTGCTTGAATGGTGGAGGAATGAGGGCAGAGGATTGGACAAAATCATGGAAGTAAAAAAATTCTGCCTTATGTTAATTTATGACTAAGGTTGGTTTATTTGCTATTTTTTCAAAGCACTACTAACTTGTCCAAGAAGCTCTAATGATCAAGACAGCTTGCATCATAGAGTCACAGAAGCATAGAATGTGCTGAGGTCACAATCATCAAGTCCGACTCCTGGTCCTGTACAGGATGCACCCAGAATCAATTCACCGTGTGGCTGAGAGCATTGTCCAAACATTTCTTGAACTCTGGCAGGCTTGATGTTGTATGGAATGGGCTGCCCAGGGAGGGGGTGGAGTCACCATCCCTGGAGGTGTTTAAGAGAAGACTGGACGAGGAGCTTAGTGACATGGTCTAGCTGGGGAGTGTAGGGCTGGATGACGCTGGGCCCCTTCCGGCTCGGAGTGGCCTGCTAGACTGTGAGGCATCTAGGTTGGTGTTATGCTCTGCGATGTGCTCTCAGTCTCTGTACGGGTGTTAGATGGTGAGTTGGACTAGATGATCCTTGTGGGTCCCTTCCAACTCATAGTATTCTGTGATTCTGTGATTCTGTATAGTCAATAATGCACAAGAGACTTTGCTGGTGAGAACTGGCTCCTCAGCCCATCTGGCAAGGTAGCTATTTCCATCAGCTAACTGGAAGATTGTTTTCGGCATAATTTAAGCTCTCACTTCTGGGTTATGGCAAAATAACTTTTCCACCCTGCTTGTATAAATAGCTGCTTCTACTAGAAATCTGTAGTCTTTAATTACATTGTCCCTACTTCCTCATTATTGCCGGTACCATGTTATTCTGTTTTCTCTTATATGGATGTTTCTGATTAAAAATTAATCTTGTAAACCAAATATGGAAAAGTTATTTTACTACTAGGGCTGTTCAACATTTCATTTTCTTTCTATTTCCATCACCCAAACACATGCATTTATTTTGCTCTTCAACACAAAAAGCAAATGTAATGGTCTTTTAGTTTCCATCCATGCACTGAAAAGTCTTAAGTGGAAAATATTTTTTTAAATGGTTGTGCTTAACCTTCTTTTTTTCCTTTAATTTGAAGTCAGATTTAAGAAAAATACAAATAGTCACCATGAATTGCTGAATATGAATAAATCCAGTTTTTCTCACTTACATTTCACTTGTATGTAAAAAGTGTATGACATCTTCAGACAACTGATAAAAGTGTTACTTGCTCATTGTCGATAGTGTAAGGAGCTGTAAATAGATACAAGTCTGAAGTCCACAAAGAACTGTGGAAACCTACAGAGCATACACTCTTCTGTTTAGCAGCTTCTGGTATTGTTTTTATATCTATAAACTCACTATTAACTTCATGAGTCGCCATTATTTCTCCGAAAAACAGACTGACTATGAAAGGCACATGCAAGACAAATTGGTGAGCCAAGACAGCCAGCACAGCTTCACTAAGGACAAGTCATCCTTGTACACAGAGTGGGGGTTGGAACTGCCATCACCAAGGCCCCAAGATTCAGAAGGAGAATTTCTAGTAGAAGGTACAGCAAAATCAAGAGGTCTGAAAAAATCTGGTACCTTTTCTGGAGTGAGGTACAGTGCTACTGCCCTGATAAGCATACCAAGATGGCCTGCCATTTTTTGGCATTTATTTGGAGAAGAGGGTAAGAAGGTATTCAGGACCTAGAAAGCAAGAGACGAGGATGAGCTAATGCTGATCAGTAAGGTAGCCTGATCTTCTACCAAAACTCAGACCAGACAGTCCAATAGTTTTAGCTACATTAGCTCTTTTCCTGTGAATAGACTCCTAGATTTCAGTGGATTTTTTTAAGCCGTCTTACAGAAGCAATGCAGAATCTAGCACAGGAGAGAATTTCCTTTGAATCTCCATTCCTAAATTTTTTTCTTTGCAGGTTATGGTAACACCACAGGACTACGTTTATATTATGAATAGTTTTATGCCATGATGGAACTGTGTAAACAAACCTCAAAGGCATATCCTTAATGTTGAAAAGGTTCACTACTAATGGACTGCCTTTCTAACAAGTCTGAAACTGTTCTTAGTTGTGAAGGGAGATGCAATACATATCTTAACATTCATTAACACCAAAACTACTAAATCATAGCATGTATTTGTTATGTTACACAGAAATCCACTGTATAATCTATATATAAAATTGGGTTTAAACACAATGCTGTATAAATAAAACTGTTAAAGTAATATATTTGCTACAATTTTATATACTATGACCAATTGGCACATGATAGAAAAATGGAACTAAAAAAAATATTCCAGTTAACTTCTTTTCACCCCAACTTTGACAAATTTTACCTTTATTTTATCTGCTTGCAGAGTAGTAGTGCAAATATTTTCCCTTGTGAACAGTTACAAATTATCAGGGTTTGCAGGCTAAGATACTTTGAATGAAAGCTGTTGTCAGGGGGTGGGCTTGGCTTTGGATCCCATGAGCTTTACCATTCAGGCTGCTTAGTTTATCTAATAAACTCTGATGGCTTCCTCTTTCTTCGACAGATCTGCCTATCAGTGCTGTAACATTTGCTGCTCTAGTGTAAGTGCATACAATAAGCATGCACTGTACTAGCCTGTGAATGTATTAATCACATTACAGTGCAAAAATCAGAAAGAGGAGATTTTAAAGACAAAATCACCATGAAGTATTTACCATCTATTAGAGAGACACACATGGTGAACATTTTGCTGTATTTCAATACTAGTGTTACATCTTGAAAATAATCACACTAATAAGAAATCCTGTTAAAATATTTTCCCACCACACAACCTTCCAGCCGGAGATCATGTCAGAAAATGGTTTCACTTTTTTAGTAATGATATTCTTAGCAGTCCCATTGTTCTAAACTGGTCCCACAGATATCTAATTTTTAGTAGGATAACAGACATTATTACATACATCAGAATTAACCAGAAAATTTCCCTCCAACTTTTCAGACTTAAGGGAGTTGTGTCACCATATGTGGTTTCTTGGATTTTTCTGACTACTGTTTTCTGGAATTAAACAAACTTTTTCACACCAGCCTTGTCCATGACAGATTTCCACTGCCTGGAGGTGTTTATGGTCAAGAAATAAGCAGTCTGTTTTAAGTCATCAGAAAGTGAACCTAGTGAAAAGGCTTAGGGGCTCATCTGTTTACTAGTATTTTACTATTTGTTAAGTTGGCTCATGGTCAGTGCCATTCCCAACACAGTACTTAGCTAATGGCCTATCAACATTTCCATTGATAGGAAATGAGAAGTCAGTGGCTTAGCCGTGAAAACTTACTATGATGGTCTCAGCATAGAATACTAGTTCCCAGACGTGGTGTGAATATCTTTATTAGGTTTTTAATATGAATTCATGTATATGAATACTAGTGAGGAATGTTAATGGTCTTATTTAAATCACATAGACATTGCACAAATTTCAGCTTCCTATTGCTTATCTGGTGCACCTCAGGCTTCACAGGCAAGCTGTATTATTTCAGTAGTGAGGTTCTTTTAAACCATGAGGTGTCTTAAATCAAAAAGCAAAAAGTTCTGCTATCTCCTTGAAACTGGGCCCAAGTATGCTTGGAATGTTCATAAACACTGTGATGGGCTAATTCAGACTGGACTGCCAAATTTGCAGCCTGTTGAGGACTTCCTGATGTTTGTTAGTCCTGTTCCAGTGTCATGCGGTGTGCAATATGAGCTGCTTCTTGCTGGGTGCAAACTCCAAAGTAGCGTCATGAGCCCTCCGGGGAATACAGACATCATCTGTTTTATTAAGGACCTGGCGGAGACCCATCACACCTTCTGCTCACTTCTTATTTAAGAAGAAATGTCTATGTGATTTTTCCTTCCCTCTTTCTTTAAAAATTAAGTACTGTAATCAGTTCTGAATGCTTTCTTCTAACTACCAAAATCAGTGCTTCTCAGGAAATGTTTTCAGTGTTTATAGGAACAGAAATATTTAGGAAAACAATGAGCAGCCACAATGGTCCAGTTGGACTACAGGGCTGCACATGCATCACAAAGCAGAGGCGGCTGACACTAAACAGTAATAGAAGAGTAAACCCCCTTTGATGTTCCTTCCCTGGGTTAATCTGCATCTACTGAACTTTCAGTATGACCAAATGGTTTTGAATACAGGTTGTCATGAAGCTGCTGGGAAAGCAAATACCATGATTTTCGCTCCAAACGTGCCCACCTCTCTACAAACATGCCCTGACACAATCCAAGCGTGAGCTACCATGGGTGAACCCCATGCTGAGTAGTGCTGAGCAATGGTTGGACAATGCTTAGGATTGTACCTCCCGCTTCATGCAGATGTTACTACTCATCTCCTGCTAGGTACATATTTACTTGTACAGTCAAAATTTATTCTCCCAAGTAACAAGTAAAGGAGAGGAAATGTCCTCAAGTTGTGTTAGGAGAGCTTGAAGTTCATTGTAAGGAAAAATTTCTTCATCAAAAGGCTTGTCAAGCCTTGGAACAGACTGCACACGGAAGTGGTTGAGTCTCCATCTCTGGAAGTATTTAAAAGGGGTATTTAGAGACACAGTTTAGTGGTGAGATTGGCAGTGTTGAGTTAGTTGAACTAGAAGATTTCAGAGATCTTTCCCAACTTCAATGATTCTATGATTCTATGACAACCTATGACTGTCTTGTATAGGAGGTTATACCCTAGGGGAATAAATAAGCTTCAGGTGTAAAACGTGAGTTAAAATCATCTTTTCTCCTGATTCAATCTGTGTTGCCTAATACAATTTGACATTTAAAATAAATAAAGTGGGATTAATTATTATGCCTAAAACAGATTAAAAATGTATCAACATGCAGATAAAGGATTCATTTGAATAATTTCTGAACTATTTTAACAATAAATTGCTTGAACTTTAATTTCAAAATGAGATTCAAGTAAGCATAAGGGTGCCTTCACCTTTCTTGTCTGAGTTTGTTATAACCTTCAGCCTGAATATTCTGCATTATGGATAGCAGTTATGAGTATCAAAAGATAAGCCTGATGTTTCTCTAGGCACCCAGATTATTAAGTTGCTGTATACTTGCAAAAGAAATTACAGTCGGCTCTCTTGCACTGCGCGCCCCCCATATTGCTGCTTCAGATCTTAGTGGCATGATTTTTTAGCAATGAAAGAGACCCATTTTTGCAACTGCACATGCGAGACCTGCTGGCGCAGTGGCGGCAGCAACAGTGGCATGGACGGCAGTGGTGGCGTAGGTGGAAGCGGCGGCACGGGCGGTGGCGGTGGCAGGGGCACCAGTGGTGGTGCAGGTGGCAGCGACGGGGGCGGCGGGGGTGCAGCTGCCATTCAGCATGGAAGTAGGGCTTTGCAGACCCCAATTAAGACCGTGGGTCCACGATATAGGAGACCTGACTGTATAAATAAGCAATGGAGTCAAACAAGAAATAAAATTTCTGTTTCATGCTGTATTATTTAAATGTAGAGCTAAAATTTTATGAATTGCCCCAATAAAAAAGTTTTCAAATAAAATTTTCCTCTACATAATAGAAATTTCACATTTGAGAAATTGGATGTTGTAATATTAATAGAAAAACAACTTAAGAACTATAATAAAAGAGACCCCAGAAAGCCACCTAATCCAGTAAGTGCTGAGTTAGGTAAGTGCACATAGGATCAGAAGACGGCTGTTAAAAGGCTCAATTTATCTCCCCTTAAAGTCAAAAGAAAGACTCATTTGAATGAGAGTTGAAATACACCCTAGAATTAGTTACTCTAAAGTGGTGAAGACTCACCCTGTAATGGTGTCTGCATTTGAATCATACAGACTCATCTTTTAGGAGAGGCTGCTTTATGGAGTAAATGGTTAAAGGGAAAGTGTTTTGTTAATTCAGCTTAGGTGTTCCCTACATGTACTACTCTGGTATGCACTTTTCTGTGACTTTCACATGTTTTCCTTTCGAAGGATTCTCTGAGTTGACTAAAGGAGTTAAAAAAACCCATCTGTGGTGTTCTAAGATTTTGTGGCTGAATACAAATACCGTTAATTACTATACTTTTTTCCTTCACAGTTTAGAAAACAGATCAGCTCCTACAAAGTTCATGTTCCAAGTTGTCGGGATTAAGATGTTCTTTCTGTGATATTGAATACCTATGAAAAAAACCAAAACAAAACCCAAGCCCAAAACCCCAAAGAGTATTTTTATTATATATATATTTAGTTCAAGATGTGTTTTAAATATATTTTGGCTCAATGGCATCTTGGCCTGTATCAAGAATAGTGTAGCCAGGAGGACTAGGCTGGACTCGATTTCTATGGTCTTTTCCAACCTTACTAATTCTGTGATTCCGTGACTAGGGAAGCAATCATTCCCCTGTACTTGGCATTTGTGAGGTCACACCTTGAGTTTTAGGCCCCCACTTTAAAAAGGACATGGAGATACTGGAGCATGTCCAGCGGAGGGCAACAGACTTGTGGAGGGTCTTGTGAAACATCTCACAGCTGAGTGAGCTGTGTTTCTTTAGTCTTGAGAAGAAGAGGCTCAGGAGGGACCTAATCGCTCTCTATGACCTGAAAGGAGGTTACTGTGAGGTGGGAGCCGGCCTCTTCTACTGTGCCTGCAGTGAGAGAAGAGGAAATGGCCATAAACTGAGACAGGGGGCACTCAGATTAGATATTAAAAAATTTTTTTTACTCTTATCGTGGTCAGGCGTTGGAATAGGTTGCCCAGGGAGGTGGTAGAGTCACCATCCCTGGAGATGTTTAAGAGGTATCTGTATCTGGTGCTGGGTTGTGTAGTTTAGTGGTTTAGGGGTAACACTAAACTATGTGGTTGATGGTTGGACTAGATTGTCTTAAAGGTTTCTTTCAACCTTGATTATTTCATGATTCTATGATTCTGGTAATTCTCAATATGTGGCTTTTGCTGATGTGAAGAATGAAAAAATCATTTAGTTCATTTAGTTCCTCATTCAATTAGATAAACCTTGGCTCAGTGAGCCAGTGTTCCTGTAAATACACAATGACACCTTAAAACTTTTCTCTCTGGAAAACATCAGCTTTAGTAAGGCCACTGCTTAATGTTACTTGTTTGAGCTGCAATTCTGGTTAGACTTTCAAATTTATGTCTCAGAAGATGAGAGAAATTTAAATGCTCCATTATGTCAAGCTTGTTTGGACATTTTTGCTGTTTGAGGCAGCCACAGAGGAACAGCTGCATTTGTACTGGAAAAACAGTGCGACCACATGCTCTGTGTGTGATGGTTGCGCAATACTCAAACAGCAAATGTTGGAAGTCCACTCGAGTTGAGGGCCTGCATTTTGTAATCCCAGTTCACAGGCTATAAATAAACATGTAATTGATCCCTTTTCACAGAACAAACTAGATGTCTTCTAATGTCAGCTTGATGTTAGGAATGAGTTTTTAATTTTCTTTGCAAATATTCAAGTGTACTTGACCAATTTTAATTAGAAAGGGCAACACTATTTATTTCTTTAGTAATAAATGAAGAATGAAGCTAAATAATAATTTCACAGGCTCTTTTGCAATACTTTTCTGATATTTATTTTTAATTATTCATGAATTCACGTTATGAATTCCTGTTTAGTTGTGACTCATTGGCCCTCCTGATTGCTTGCTTTTCAAATCTTAGAACTGTTTTGTTGTCCTTGACTTCATGCAAGGCATCTTCTGCAAGAATCTTGAACTTTGACGCAGTCTAAACCAGCTGGAAATGGATCTCCTTCCAGGTACACAGTAGAAAACAGATTTTCTGGATCTGTGGAGACAACTAACGATATGCTTTGTACTGTTGATGTTCAGTACCTGGGCACTTTTGCAGGGAATAAAAGTACTACATACCTACATACCTATCTGGTATGAAAAGGAATTAGGAAGAACAAATGTGTAAAATTTCAAGGCATTCAAGTTGCAACTCACTTATTTTCAGATGTAAGGGATGTTTGTCACTGTAAAAATAATATAATATAAATATATAAAACCATAAATATAATATCAAAGCTGCACTATCTCCTTATATATTTCTAAATAAGTCTCAATTCTATAGTCAAAATGATTATTTTGTTTATGAATTACAGCTCCATGGAATTATATAATTTATGACCTTCTGGAGTCGTCAACCATTATTTTTCCTTTTAGATTTTAAGTCTATGAATCTTACACATTTGTGATAATATGGATGGTAATAATTATAATTAAATATTTTAGTGGCTGGTTAGATTACCGTGAGAACAAAAAAAATTTAATATTATTGAGGGGTTTTTTGTAGTTGTTTTCCAGGTTCACAGGTTATTCTGAGTTGGAAGGGACCCTCAGGATCATCTAGTCCAACTCCCAAGCGAACGCCCACCCAGGGATCAGGCCCACAAGCATGGAACCACGGGCACCACGCTCCATCCATCCAAGCCTCCCACCAACTAGACCATGTCACTAAGCACCTCATCAAGTCTCCTCTTAAACACCTTCAGGGATGGCAACTCCACCACCTGCCTGGGCAGACCATTCCAATGAGAGATCACTCTCTCTGTGAAAAACCTCTTCCTAACATCCAGCCTAAACCTCCCCTGGCGTAGCTTGAGGCCATGTCCTCTCGTTCTGGTGTCATCAGCCTGAGAGAAGAGATTTTTGTTATATTGGAGGCACCACTTAGTATTAATGAATTTGTTTAAGTAAAATAAAGAGAATACTTTTTTTAATGCTTTTTTAGTTACTCAGCTAGCATTTCTCCACAGCTTTCCAAGTAGCCTGAGCATAATTTAGATAGAAATAAAAACCAATTACTAGGTATGGGATATACTTAGCAGAATCTTCCTATAGAGGAGGGAAGGCTTTATATCTGGGTTTGCACCACAGGAGTTTTGGACATGCAGTGCATACACAGTGAAGTACTGGTGGTCCAGGTTTCAATGTAAACTGAAATTCTGAGCCCAAACAGAATTTACAACAATCAGATAATGTTCTAAAGAAGATTTTCATGGCAAGTCTGAAGATTAATCCCTAATACAATAATTTCAGTGGATAAGGCATGCATAAAATTGGTAGAAAATGGACTGTTCTTTTCATTTAACAAAACAGGAGCAGGAGCACCAAGAGCCTTGCCTCAGGACATATGAGAATTCAATAGTGAACTTAGAGCAGAATCTACTCCATGCCTTAAATTGCCTGTTAACTAGCATTATTACTACTCTTTCTGTTATGGCGAACAGTTATAGCAGGTCTGGAAAGAAAACTAAGGGAAAACAATCAAATTTATCAGTCCATTTTAATTTATCAATTAAGTTGGACTCAATGATCTCAGTGGTCTTTTCCAGCCTTGTTAATTCTGTGATTCCCTGATTCTGTGATTTCAGTATAGTTGCTACTACAATGTACATACTCTGAGCAGTATATAAAATGTTTTAATGATCAGGACAGAGGGTTACTAGTTAATTACGCTGTTACCTCCTAAGTTGCTTGTTATACATTTACATCTGGAGGAAAATTGTACTTTAAAGGCTAAGCCTGAAAAGGGCTCCTTGACAACACAGGGTGGTGCTCTGCTTAATCTCAAGCATCCTAGGGCCAAAGTGTACAAAGAAATTTTGGCCTTGTAATTATTCCCATGGTAGTGTCTGCCTGTCCCAATGCTTGGAGGAATTCACAGCAGGCAGCACACTGAGCAGGGACCATGATGTGTCTTAGGTGTCAGTACTTTCTAGGGCACAGATGCCTTACACTAGCTGCAGGGTATCAGGATTGGTAGGTAGTGTCCCCTCCCGGAGTGAGGTATCTGGAAAAGGTACCTTCCCTTTCTTTTTTTGTCAGCCAAGGATTAGTTCTTTCATCCTTCCTGAGGGCTTCACAGGAGGAGTTGATGGTACTCCTTATGTTTCAGGATTCCCCCAATCTGGCAATATATTGGAAAGAGTGAGAAGCAAGATGTTTACCCTGTGCTTACATAGGAGATTCTTTTTTACATTTATTGGTGTTACTGATGTGGTGCCTCCAAAAGTTTTGTGCAGTCATGTTGAGAGGCTGCATGCAGCAGAATCTACAGACTTGACAAAAACCATATGCAAGGAAGATCCACAATGTGTATTTAGTGCACTAGAACCTTCACAGATATTTAAGAATGCATGTGGTTTTTCTGAAGTATGACAGTTTAAGGATGAAGTCAAAATACAGTAGAGTGGAGTGAGAGCCACTGATACAACATTTGCACTGAGTGAACCTGGGCAGCTGTGGGGAGAGACAGGAGATGAGGACAAGTACCCAGAACTTGACCCCGAATAATCTCTGTGAAACTTCACTATCTTGCTCCTTGACCAAGTACACGTTGTCAAAATTATAGGTGAAATAAAGTGGAATAGCTAAAGAGGCATTTCAATAACTACAGGTTTAGAGCTAATGTCTATCATGCATCTCATTCCTTCTTTATAATTGGTCACCCGGTAGCTTGAGCGTTACCCACTCCAGGTTCAATATCTTCCTTTTCATTCTCAAGAAAATGTTACAACAACCAGACTAGAAGCCATACTAGGAGATAAAAATAGATATTTTATTTTATTAGCCTAAAGAAAGGGAAAGTATGAGTACAATCAGACATGTTGTTAGGCCTCCTGACATAAGGAAGGAAGTCCTGGATTCCAGTCTTAAAACTAGTGATGGCTTAATTTGAAAGACCAGAATTGTTTTGATAGGAGGAAATTCATATTCCAGGACAGCCAATAGCCGGAGACGAAAAATAGAATCAAAGTTGCATAAATATTGCAACCACTACTCTTTGGCCATGATATTTTGCTGAGCTTGAATATTTAAGGATATTTTAAAAATGGCTACCAGAGCAAATCTCATTTGAGAACTTAATAAGGCCATAGTTAATTTACAAATCCCATTTATCTTCAAGAATGAGAAAATTGTCAGATTGCTTAGTCCTGTAAAAAAACCCCAAATGTTTCTGGCATATAAAACAGCAGATTTTGGCTATTTAGAAATTTTAAATTAAAATATTTAAATAGGATTACTCAACAACTGAGAAAGAGCTTGAGAATCTCTGTGGCAGACAGGTACCTCAGGTATGTGGCTGTAGCTCTAAAGTAAATCTAGGACCTGTGAATTTCTCACATCCATGCTTAGATCTGGAAGCTGGGCATGTTTAGATCTGAGTTTTCCACTGAATAAAGAGAGTAAGTTCCAAGCTCCACCACACATTCCAAATTAAATGTGAAGAGTTTTGAATGTGTTCATTCTGATTTGGTAAATGTAGGATTAGGATTACTAGATCTGGGCATCGAAATACCTGCATTCAATAGAAAATATCACAAAGGTCCTTTAAAAACCCTAAAAAGTAATCTGATCTGTTCATCGCCCCTTTGTTTTTGAGGGTTTTTTCCCCCCCCCCAGCATTTATTACCTACTTAGTTTACACCAACAGACTTTTCTTGGTAAACAAAAGAGTTAGAAACTCACATTTTATGTATTAAAAATTCCTCTCAAAGGTGCAAGATTTTAAATCTTAGAGCCCCTAAAAGAACTGTCTGAATATGGAACAAGTAAGAATGAAGACCTATATTTTTTTTCTCCAGGGAAAGCAAAAAGATGCTATGAATGCAAGTAAAATTTCTGTGGCTGTCCTGAGGAAGCACAGAAAAGGTTTTGTCTTGATTCAAGTGATGGAAAGAATGGCCTTGGATCAGACAAGAAGGTAGGCATTGCTTTTCTCCCTTTTCTGGACACTGGGCCAGCCAAGTGGTTTCCTTACACAGGCAGTGTGATTCTCAGGGCAGGGGATTGCACAGAACTGTGTGTCTTCACTTCCTTAACCAGTTGTCACCTTGGGCTAGGAATACCTACCCTAGGAAACAACTTGAGCTGCCTCCTTACTCATATTGAGGCTCTGCAGTATCCAAAATCAACCTTGTACCTGTGAGGCACAAGTTGACCTTAAGTGTTGTATTTCAAATAACGCACAAGTTTTCCTTCAGAAGGTACATCCTCCCTTCTACAACTGTGTAATTACTTCTGCTATTAATGGGAGCTGCTAAAGAGGGAGGATAAACTAACAAAACAGTGTCTACAGCATGATGCATGTGTTTAGTTTGGGGGGTGAGGCAAATGCAGTATGCTTTCTATCTCTTCAAGGGTCATAAAAGACTTGAGGGATATTATTGTTTCCCAGACTCATCAGTAGTGAATCTGAAGATTCAGCAAATATTTTCTTTTCACTCTATGCTTGGTCTGCAACCCAACTCTGGTGAATTTTTGGTTCAATGTCTCTAAATATCCGAAAGGAAAATTACTCTTTCCATTGTGGCTATTACAAATTACTAGTGATGTGAAGTCAGAAGGTAAACTATAATGGAAGTTGGAAGCATCATGGATTTTCAACTGCAATGAAAGAATGCAATATTTTTTAAGTTCAGGGAACAAATGAGAATTTTAAATACTTTATTTTTTTGTATCCCATGGAAAAATAGTCAGGGGAATGGAAACTTTCTGTTGGAACACACCTGGTCAGTAAAATATTTGGGGGATCTCTCTGGTCCAAAACTTGATTTCCTAATAAAAAATAGAGAGAAACTGAAGGATGTGATGAGAAGAGTGATAGAAACCCCATAACAGCAGAGAAACTTAATCAGACTCTGACTGGGATAGAGAAAGTCATTAACTAGAGACTCTTCTCAACCTAATATTTACTGAATATTACTAAACCTAGATGATTCTACCTGGATAAAGAGAATAACATAAAAGAAACTGTAATTGTCTATCATATGTATCTTGAGCATCCAAAACATTATATGTACTACAATGATGGGTCACTTTCAATTGGTTTTTCCTTTACTTGGTGTTATGAACAGAGCTTCAAAGAATCGTGATTTCATGATGGGAACATTTGTGAAAACTTTACAAGTTTCATGGTACAATAAGTGTGTTTCCTCCTCAACACCATGGCAGGTGTTTAATGTTTAAATTGAAAATTTATTGCAGTGTGATAGTCTTCAGTATGACATTTTTTGTAACATTAAACTCAAAGCTTTTCCTACTTCTTACCGCACCCCCCCCCCGCAAAAAAAAAGGCATAAAGTGAGCCTTATCAGAAACCAGAACGATCATAATTGTGATTGTCAGGATCCTCAAAATTAATTACAACTTCAAGCTGTGACAGAGCCTAAAATAGCAAGAGCTGCTGGTGATCCAAAAATCACTCACAGCATGTCCAAGCTAGTATTTGGCAGACAGCACATGCAACTTAAAAAAAGAACACAACCCTTTAGGCCCATGCAAGCAATTAAGCTTTTTGTGGAAATGTCAGGCCATAAGTATGAAAAGATCTTTCAATTGTTTATGTACAACTTTAATAAGTATGAACCAATTTTAATTTTTGCGCCTTCATTTTTCAACTAAGACCAGATGGGCTTAGGTTTGGAGGGCAGCTGTTCTCTTCAAGAACAAAATAAAGAAAAAAAAGGGATAATTTTGCCAAGTCAGACCTCCTGATTCTTATAGTGAGGGGGTACAAGTAAATGCCAATCAGCTTAGCAACATTGAGAGCTACGCAAGGAACTTAGCCTGGGAGCTCTGCTGACGACGTAAAACAAGAAGACATTTCCAGAAGTGTCTGTCAAACAAAGTATAAAAATAATCAGAGGCTGATGGCACAAGTTAGCATGACTCCAGCTGATGCACAAGTGGATGAAATTTAACAGCACTTTGGTAACTTTAATTTCATTGTTGCAATGCTTCTTGCTAATGTTCTAAATGCAGTGATCAGTGAGCTAAAATAAACGATGTAGCTGTCAGAGCTATCTCAAAGTACTAATGGGGAGGGGGTTTCTTTCACAAAATCACAGAATATTCTGATTTGGAAGGGACTCAAAAGGATCAAGTCCAATTCTTAAAGCAACTAGCCCATACAGGGATCAAACCCATGAACTGGTGTTTCTAGTACCGTGCTCCAACTACTGAGATAATTTCATCACTGAAACTGTTAAATCCCTGCTGTCATATCAACCTTTGCTCTCTGCCATCTCTTCACTTCTCTATCTTTCATGTGAAAGACAATGACTTATTCCTCTGTCTGCATCCACTTTTCCTATTCTTCTGAGCCTATAACATGTTTTAAGTCTTGAATGAGATGACCCCAACACCAACTAACTGCAAAATAGATCAGTAGAATGTAAATCAAATGTTATCTAGTGAATAGTCAAAACTCCAGGTCTTTTCTTTGCTTCTGTGACGTTGCCTTAGCTTGCATTCACTAGAAAAATGCTAAGCCAGTCTCTTGATTTTCAGGGGTTTAGTATGTAAATTGAGATCAGTATTTATCTGTAGCATTGGAGAATGAGGTTATTTAGATTTTTGGTGATGTATACTCAAACATTATTGTGTTAGTCTGAGCTTATTCTGGAATTTAGATGAGTTATCTTTGTTCATTTTTTCTCTGCTTCCCTTACATCTGCGATCTGTCTTATCTATTTGGATTATAAGTTTCCTCTCAGTAGGTCAAAGCAAGAAAAAAAGTGAGGGAGTGCATGTGATGTCAGTACTGCTACAATATAAAGCTGAGACAAAAGCATACATCCCTAAGAAACAAGTCATAAATGAGCACTGAGGACATCGAATAGATCCTGTTGGATCCCTAAGTTGATTATAGTCTTTGTGAGTGTAACCACTGAGTGCTACCTTTCTCTTCAACTCCCATGGAAATTTTTCCTTGTTCCCATTACTTCCTACCATGTTACTTGATGTATCTTTCATTCTATGTATAAGAGAAAATGTAATATTGAAAACAATCCAGGACACATATATCAGTATTTAGCTGATAATACAAAAGAAGAAGAAGAGTGAGTTCCTGTTCATTTCACTACTGAAACTGCAAAAAGATGAGAGCATCAGGATTCTCCAGTTAACATGGCAACTGGTTTTGCTTTGTCTTTCAAAGCATTTCATGAGACTGGAGTCTCAAAATGATGAAGCATCTAGTCCTGTGAGGGACTAATGACAAAAACATTCAACACTCAAACAGGCACCGGTGATGATTTGATCTCAGAATTTATTAATTTGCCCTAAAAATCTGACAAAATGCAAGTCTATAGCAGTGATGAGAAGCTGGCCAGTTGAAGAAACAGGTTGTCTTGAATGAAAGTATGAACGGTAGGGCTGAGTTTGAAATGCCAGAGCCAATGAAATAGCACAGAGTAAAAACATGACTTTTTCTTGTGGCAGATGGATATAGCTGTCAATACAAATATTTTCCTAGGGTCTCTTGATTCAAACTTATATTTAAAATATACTAGTATAGGAGGCAATAGCACAAGTTGGGATTCATTCCACCAACTTCAGCGCAGTTTGGGTCTGCTGTGGAAAACGTGCATCATTAAAGACTTAAAGTGTTAAAACCCTGTCTGTAAAGTATCTCCACTCCACCTGGTAAGGCTCAAATCTAGGGAAGAAAGAGACTATTCAGTCTGCCCTCCTTTCTTGGTTTGACTGCAGAGCCTTCAAAGAAAGGGTGATAAAACAAAGTCCATTTCACACATACTGCTAAGAAAAAAGCTAGTCCATCCTGTGTCTGACCTAGTGAGCCCAAAACAGAGATCTCTGCATCCCATTACCAAAATTCTGAGCCATACAACTCACTTAACGTCTCATTGTATAAACTATAAATAACTTAATTCCACACATTGCAAAGTAGTGCAGTAAGGCAAAGGCCACCACTGAGGAGAGTATGCTCTCATCAAAACTTGTATATCCAGTGGTTACCCTGAAGGTCACCTTTCAGAGGTGGTATTTTGCTGTTTTTTTTAATGTATGTGGGCTGCTTTTTTGACTAGGGAACAGTGTTTCCCTCAGGCCTCAGAGGGAAAACATGGTACACCATTCCAAGGGTTAAGGCTGAGCAATAGCACACAAATGCCAATGAGTTGATTTTGATGTATTGATTAAGACTCCACAGGAATTCCAAGGGCAAATCCCATAGATCCTGCTGCTGGCACGCAGAAGAAGTTTCTTCTCTGGCTTCCTCACTACTCTCAACTTTTTTGCAGATGCAGCACGCACAGCAAGGTTGTGGGGCTGCCCTTGGCTCCTGGCCATCACCTGCATACTGAGCCCTGGGCAGGAGGTGATGGACCACAAAAGGCTTGCTAAAGCTGCTCCCAGCATAACTAACATATTCACTCTGAACTTTCACTACCATGAGACCAGTGGTCTCACTGCTTAGTGCATTTATTTTTTGACACCTCCTCTTGATACCAGGATCCACCTTAAGTGTGGCATGTGCTCCTGCATATGGCAAGTGTACCAGTTTGTCTACTTTGCCCCACTTGTTGCCTTCTCTGTAGCTGTGGCTAAAGTGATGACTGTTGGTGGGGGAACATCTCCTAAAGCCATCCTTCTGATTTGCAAAACTTGCAATCTTTCAAAGACACATTTATTTCCAACTTCCTTCATTGGAAGCTTACATCAAATTCACCACCATGGGGTTTGATTCCTTGTGCCCTCAGCACATGGCAGAACAGCTTAGGACACTGCTTTCTTTGTTTGAATCAAGAGGAATTGGCCTCACATTGCATTTTATTTTGTATTATATTCATGCAGAAATGGAAACAAATGTTGTTGTAGTGGTTTGGATCATTTACATGAACACATCATTCCTATGAAACCTACATAACTGCCCAATAAAGACAGAGGGATTCAAGAGGCCAGTTAGCAATGGGTAAATTACAGCAATAGTTGACAGTGGTGTCTGCTTTCTTTCCAAGCAGTAACGTACCTAGAGGACATGACTAGGATTAGAAGATGAGAAAAAAATTTACAGACAATTAATATAGGCACACATGTAAACATAAAGTACTGCAGTATTAGCAGAGCAAGTCCTGGTTAGGAAAGCTTTTAACAATTGTCAACAATTCTTTAGAAAACAGCCACAGTTTACATATGCAGTCAGTTACTTTCTAATTGCTACACCAGGCTACCACTGGGAAGAACAAAGGAAATATTTAGCACATCGTAAATTCTTCTGCAGCCCTGCCGAGTGGCTGGAGTTCAGATTACAAGTTTATAACCAACATTTGAGAGCAATTTCTCCTCCACTTTGAGAAAGTGGGTGGGGAAGCTGTTCGACACTTTCTTCAAATGCCTGAAGTAATGTGTGTCTGAAAGAAATGCGAGTTCAAAATTCTCTGCCACTTGTCTTTTCATTCAGGCTTGCAATGTTCTGTAATACATTTAAATGTTAAAAATACCCCTTTGCTAAAAAACAGATGAATGTGCCATTGTTGTTCCTGTTGTTATAACTATTAGCTTCCAACTTTATTGCTTTTGTGGGTGATTTGATGGAATCTTGCAAGCTGATCTGTATTTGCTCCCACCAGTGCGAAGGGTCTTGCAAATGCTCCATGGGGTGTGTGCTGGTAACTGGAGGGGATGTATTAGTCTTCTTGAGTCGGTACTAAATCATGTCCATGTCTTGTAAATGAGGTGTTGAGGCTCTGACAATTGTAAAGATTTCATGATCTAGCAGAAAATATACAGGTACCCCAGCTGACATAAGCTCCCCTTTAGTTTGTGTGCTGTGTGAATTCAGATGTTGCTTAAATTTCTCCAAGCTTCATAGGGATAGAAAATTCTCCACTAGGTGTTCTGTCTACATAGCAACTGCTAGTAAATGTAGAAGAGGTGCAAGTAAGGGAATCTACTGTGTAACTCTTATTCAGTTCAAAGCAGTTTCAATGTCAATCCATAACTTTTCTGAATTAATTTTTAAAGGAAAATTATCTTAAAACTTAAATCATATTAGATGCTTATCTACATCTACTTTTGTATGCTTGCCTTTTTTTTTTGCGGGGGGGGGATGCTTTGTCAATACAGTATGTCAGCCAGCATTACAGCCTGCGCTTGCTTCCCTCCCTCCCCAGTTGACTTAAAAAGATAGCACATTTGGAGCTGAGAAATTCAGACTCTCAAGTGCATGCAACTAAATTAGAAAAGAAAATAGAAAACTGAAGGATTAAGTAGAGTTTTTAAAAATCACTTCTCAGTGTTCTTGACAGTACTATGTCCTTTGTTATAAGTAATGAATCTATGTATATATATAGTATGTTAACAGTTTAATAGTGATATGTCAGAGACGCTGCCAGTATGTCATTGAAAGAGGAGCAATACACTTTTCTGCCAAAAGTCCTCCACCAACCTCCAAGTACAGTCGGCCCTTAAGTATCGTGCTATCATGGGTCTGGTTCCACCGCCTCCAAAGCCCTCACTCCGCATTGATAGGCAGCGCATTAATATGCAAATTTGGTCCTAAGCCCCACCCCCCCGCTCCAGAGTGGCTGCAGGGCATTTCCGGAACTTCTTCGAGCAATGCCGTGGGAGCAAAGGAGGTCTCCTCTGCCCTGTCCACCCCTAGGGAGTCCCAAGGAATCATGATGAAGGGGTCCCTGAGACCCACACCACTCCCGCAGCTAGTCTCAGGCTTTGGCTGCAAGTGCTGTGGCAGCTGCAACGGGCAGAGGAGGTGCTGCGGGGCTGTATGTACTTCTGAGCCCTCCCTGGCATGTTCCCTAACATGGGACACACGTGACCGGCTTGCCAGCATTGGCAAAGTTTCCGCTGTTGTCCTGCTTGCATGTTTCAATGCTGAGTGCCTCCAGATTAAAAAAAATAATAAAATTTGTTCATACCTGGGAACCCAGGAATTTTTTTTTTATATAGGAGATGTTTGTGTAAATATCTCCTCTGGGATATGGGGGCTGGAGAGGGGAGGCGAGGGAAGGGGAGAAAGGCGCTCCGAATGGGGCAGGCAGGGACAGCAGTCAGAACTGCAGAGTGGGGGGGCAGGAGCTGTGCTTGGGACCCTGGGAAGAATTCTTTATGTGCGCTGCATGCAACATCTACCATGTAGGTCAAGCAGCACTGCTTCATCTGCAACCAGGGAGGGCTCCCTCCCTACTGCAGGCAACCTGAGGCCATCGTGGGACCGTGAGGGATTGTGCCAAGCTGTGCAGTGCCACTAGAACCAAGCTTGGGCCGGCACAGCCCCTGACAGATGCACCAGGACCTAGCACTGGTCCTGGAGGAAGGAGGAGGGTGTCAGCGATCCTTCCCTTTGGAGCTGTCACCTCACTGTTATGTATGCTGCTGCAGCACACATGTTTAAAGTGGAGTTTCAAGGACTGTACTCGTATTGGCAACTCGGGTACACTCCAAGGGCCAGGACTGGCTACTGGAATTATGCACTGTTCTGTGGATAACTGAATAAGTATTGCAGGAAAAATTTCCGTGAATATGAGAAGACGTGAGTAAGAAGGCACAAATAACCGAGGTATTTCTGTAGTCACAGTAATGCATTCTACTGTTTATCCAACTTTCTTCAAAGTGAAAATCATTTACTAAGTGTACCCCTTAAAAAAAAAATCTTTAACAATCACAACATTCTTAAGCCTGCTAGTTGCATTAAAATAATGTTGTGTTCAAATTGTTCCTTGTCAGCCCTTGGTAATTATTATTAGAAAAGAGTCCAAAGAATAAAAACAAGGTATGACGTAGTATTCTCCAGTAATAGTAGTGTACAGCAATTGATTGCTCAAAATCCTAAAAAAAAAAGATGTCACTAAATAGTTTAATTCCCTTTTTTAACTTCAAGAAATCCCAGTGTCACTCTTTTGAAGGACATTTGTTTCTAGGTTGGGCATCTACGATGACCAGAGCAAAGAGCTGCATACAAACATGGCAAAAGGCTAAGTGATACACGGGCTAATCTACATCAACAGGAACTTGGTCTCTAACTAAAAGCAGCCATTGGCTTGGTATGATCTGACACCATCACTGTTACTCCATAAAAATTAAGTAGGATTAGGTAGACTTTTAGAAGTAGTTTAATGGCAAGAGATACAGCAAACCTGTGTTATTAGAGGAAAAATCCCAGCGCTTGGCCATTGTGGAGAGATTTAAATGCTTGAAGCAGCAATACAATGGAATTGCTTAAGTGCTCCATAGAAGTCTGTTTCTATTTATGTCTTTCTATCATCACTTTTGCACTCTCCACTCCCACACACATTACTCCTCTTCCCTTGAATAAATGGAACATTTCACCCATGAATAACAATCTTCTTTCACTAACCTGAAAATCCCACACAATGCCTTCACACCTGCAGCATTTGCAAATTGTAGGTCCTGTGGTCACAAAAGGAACTTAATAAACATACTTCACAGGTGAAACGGTTTTGGGTTAGATGCAAAATATTTGACTAAAATCTGATGGATTTTATGTCATTTCACCAGACTTAAGCTCCCGTGGCCCATAGTCACACCAAAATTACTTCCGTGACAGTAAAGCTGTCTAGAGGGCATATTGTAAGTGCATTTACTTTTATAGTTTGTTGCCAGTTTAATCCCTGTTTAAAAGAAATTGTGGAATTGGTTTTAAAGGTTGCAGAAATATGCTGACTAGAGGGCTGGACATGGAGGGGCTGCACCCACCTTGTGCCACTAAATGAAATGACAGATGGATGAAAACTTGTCTCATGAATAGGCCTGATACTTCAACAATTCATGTTATTGCCACTCTTTTTCCATTCATGCTTCATTGGAAGTTTATTGTCACTCTTTTCATTCATGCTTCATTACAACTTTTCCTCTCCTTCCCTTTCTTCGGTATTTGCTTGTGAAGCACTTGAGACTGTTGAGAGACCCAATCCTGTAAATACCTCATCTATGTAAAATATGAAGTGTTATTATGTGTTAAGTTCATGTTATCTACTTGCCTGAATAAGGCAAACAAGTTCAGACTGTGCTGATGACCTGCTTTTCCTGGTCTTGTCATTCCTACCATTTTCATCTCAACTTCATGCAAAGCAAAGTATTGATCTGAGGATTTAGAAATTCATAGATTTTAGTAAGGTAGAGGTAGATAGTGAGGTAGATAGTGAGATTTAGAAATTCATAGATTTTAGTGAGGTAGAGGTAGACAGGTGTAGAAATTTAGGGATTTTAGTGAACCAGCTAGAAGGTTTGGATTTTAGAAGAATTTTAGAAGAGTTAGTAGATGTTAGAAGCATTCAATAGGCCCGAAAGTTAGGACTGAATATTAAAGGCAGAAAACGTTGTTACCCAGCCCTGAATGATAAACAGAAGAGGGTTTTAGTCAACACATGGGGCAAAGGAATTTGAAACACTGAAGCTGATTAGTCAAAGGCTTAAAGCAAGGTGTAAATTTATGACATAATGATGAAGGGATACATATTCATGGTATAATTTGCATATGTATGAGGCAGGTGTATAGAGACATGTGGGAAAAACTGGGCAGGGACTTTTGGCACTTTACAGGGCTGTGGGACACTTTGCAGGCCAAGNACTTTACAGGGCTGTGGGACACTTTGCAGGCCAAGGTGTTTTTTCCCTTGTTCCTGGGGCCAAAAATAAATTTGTCTGTAGCTTGCAAGCAGACCTTGAGTCCAAAACTGATTTTCCCTGAATCAGTTGGCACATCCAGAGAGGGACAATGTCTCTGTTTCTGAGGCAAAGGTGGGGGGCTCAGACACCCTGGTGCACAGCCAGGAGATTCCTGGAAGACTTCACACAGAATTACACACAGAATTTACAAGGTTGGAGAAGACCAAAGAGATCATCAAGTCCAACCTGTTACCTAACTTATCAACCTACCCAACACAAACGCATCATCTAAACGATGTCACTAAATACGTCATCCAACCTTTCCTTAAATGCATCCAGGGACGGTGACTCCTCCACCTCCCTGGGCAGCCCATTCCAGTGGGAAATCACTCTCTGTAAAAAACTTTTTCCTAATATCCTGCCTAAACCTC
>WEKX01019396.1:0-10428 GCA_013390025.1 Pitta sordida
TATTCACTTATAAGGAAATTGATTCTTCATTTGATTTTCTTTATATACGGATATTAAAATTTCAGATGATCTAATAGAGTAGTATCCTCTAAATATATTAACCATTTATGATGTCCAATACTACTGAATATTTCTTTTCCCAAAATAACTTTCTAAGATTTCTTGTTATTGTAAAGATATTTCAGAGACTTCATAATTTTAAGTAAAATTCATAAAGTGCAGAGGAAAGAAACATGTAGATTTAGGTATAATTCATCCTTTCTAACTAAGATTTTATATTATATGAATAAATCTTAATGTTAAAAATATGTTTTTATTAGATTATAAAACATTTGACTATCTTACAATTAATAAAAATAAGAAGGAATAGAATGTGCGTTCGGTCTCTGTACAGGAGTTAGATGGTGAGTTGGACTAGATGATCCTTGTGGGTCCCTTCTAACTCATAATATTCTGTGATTCTGTGATAAACAGAGTAATGCACAGTCACCCATATACATTAATTGTAATTGTTTTAACATATCCTGTAACATTATTAGGAAAAAAATAACATTTTCGGTCCGTTATAATATTACAGTATTTACATTAAGCTGTACACATGGTTTATTTTTATGGTTCTTCTGTTTATGCATAATTAAAATAGAATACACCGTGAGTCTGGCATGTTGCTACAGGACATGCATAAAAGTTGTTATGCACTTAAGACAGCAAACCCAAAGGATGCTTTGTGTTGCTTTATTTTATTACCTATGTCTATTGAGTACTGTTTAGCATTTTGCCTGCAGGTGTATTCAGTGACAATAGCTCCTGTTTCTTGGAGGATATGGGTTTAGGAAGGAAAATGAGTTATGAGTTTTAACTATTTGATTTAGAGTGAACTGCTGGGATAAAGATCTAATTCCTGGTCAAATAACTTTCAGATTTTAGAAGATATTGCTAACAGAAGAATACAGTGAAGTGAGATGTAAAATTAACTCACTGCCAAATATAGTCTAGATACCAATATCGTCATGGACAAGTCTTGAAATTGCAACTGAAAATGCAAAATAAAAGTTTTTCCTCTGTCCTGGGGGAAGTTCCTAATGGGCTAAGCAAATTTAGGAGGCCAAGAACCAATGTCTGCACTTCCGTGCACATTCATCTCTCTGTCACCACCAGGTAGAAGATAATTTGGCCAAAGGAGATTATCAGTCTAATGAAATATAAATTCAGAAGTGTTCCAAAACTTGGAAACACACTTTTCTTGCCAGAAGTGATTATTTTCTAATACCTTCACTCTCTTTAAGAGAGGTTAAATGTACTTCCTCCTTTAAACCCCAAAAGGCAAGAGTCTATGATTTTGGGAACAATAATGAGAAAAATTAAATGATAATACAAAATATTAAATTTGTATTATAAACAAGTGCTTGTATATTTTCCATGTCATGCCAGAAAGAAAAATAAAATTTTATCACGGTATTGTCTGGTTTACCAAACCATCTCTTTAAGGAACCTTTATTTAGTTGAAGTAGACACTGAACAGCAGTAACAGTGTATGCAGATGTTATGAATTCCTCTAGGCTTTAAAGTGCTAAACCATCTATTTAATTCTTGTAAAAGCTGGTTGCTCTATATGCTGATTGCACATTCATTGTTTAATTTTTATACGTTTAAAGTTTACAAAAAGCCCATTATCTGAATTTTCTCCTGTAAATTATTGAACAACAAAGAAATCACAGCTGGAATTCTGCTAACAGTATAAAGAAGTAATTTGGTGCCATGGCAGGGAATAGACATTATACACAAGGACTTGATATCTTACCAGAATGTAAGAACATATTTTGAACTAAAAGATGTCATACTACCTTCAAATTGTCGTTTAGAATAGGACCCCAGGTTGACTAAAATATCTGCAATAATTAATATAAAATTCTCTCATTTTATGAACAAGAACTACATATTTTCAACTGGATCTCCTGGGGAGTAGTGTCTATGAACACCAGAATTGTTGATTACGTTGAAATAGAAAGATTTCTTTTTTTTTCCCATCTTGCTGCACAAAGGACTCTCATGATACAAGATCCCATGTTTTATTTCTGCCTGCCAAATAGAGGTTTGAGCTAAAATGAAAGCACAAGCAGTTTCATTGAATTAGGGATACATTTTTGATGGAAAAGAATGAACCTTCCTACAGCTACTGTGTTTCTTGTGACCAGCATGAGCAAGAAGGAAGTGATATTTTTTCATATTGTAGAACTGAGGACCTGTTGCTCAAGTTATTCACTTTGGGTCACCTAGTAAAGCTGCTGCTGCAGTTCAGGACTTTGTGCACATGTAAACCTAATGCTGGACAAGTGCTACAATGGCTTTTCATCTGTGCAGTAGTTCACTTGCATACCAGATGTGTGCCAAAGCAAGTCTATTACTCGTCTCCTCAGCAGGACAAAGGAGAGAAAATACAATGAAAGGCTCAGGGGTTAAGTTAAGGGTAGGAAGAGATCCTTCACTCATTACCTCCACAAGCAAGACAGACTTGACTTGGTGAAGTTAACTGAATTTATCACCGATCAATTCAAGTGTAAGATAATGGAAAGTAAATGGAAATGATAGATAATGGAAAGTAAAGCCAGAACTCAAAAAAATAGCTTCCATCCATCCCTCCTTCCTTCACAGCCCAACTTTACTCCTGATAATGTACCTCCTTTGCCCCAGCAGTGGAAGGGGACAGAGCATGGTGATTACAGTCAGTTCATCCTATGTTGCCTCAGCTGCTTAGCTGCAGGGGGAAGATTCATCACACACTCTTCTCCTGCTCCAGCATGTGGTCCTTCCCATGGGAGACAGTCCTCCAGGAACTCCCATAGCTTGAGTTCATCTCATGAACTGCTTCAGTGTTAATTTCTTCCATGGAGCGCCTTCCTTCAGGAAGTTTGCTACAGTGTAGAACATCCATGAGTTCACAATTCCTGACAGGAAATCTGCTCCACTGTGGACTCTTGATCCACAAATCCACAGACCCTGTCAGGATCCTGCTCCAGTGTTTGCATTCCAGGAGGTTTGCATTCCAGGAGGTTTGCATTCCAGCACAGGATCCTCCAGGGGCTGCAGGTGGATCTCTGCTTCCTTTATGGGCCTCCATGGGTTGCAGGAGGACAGCCTACCTCACCGTGGTCTTCACATTTGGCTTTGTGGGAATCTTTCTTCCAGCACCCTCTCCTTCTTCACTGATGTCAGTGTCTGTGAAGCTGTTTCTCTCATACAATCTCATCACTCTCTTCTGTGACTGCAGTTCCCTTCTGTGCAACAACTTCATTTCATTCTTAAATCTGTTATCACAGAATCACAGAATCACAGAATATTATGAGTTGGAAGGGACCCACAAGGATCATCTAGTCCAACTCACCATCTAACACCCGTACAGAGACCGAGAGCACATGCCAGAGCGGTAACAAAAACCTAGTTCCCTCACAGGCTAGCAGGCCACTCCGAGCTGGAAGGGACCCAGGATCATCCAGCCCTACACCCCCTAGTTAGACCATGTCACTAAGCTCCTCATCGAGTCTTCTCTTAAACACCTCCAGGGACGGTGACTCCACCACCTCCCTGGGCAGCCCATTCCAATATGCAATTACTCTCTCTGTGAAAAACCGCTTCCTAACATTAAGATTAAACCTCCCCTGGCGTAGCTTGAGGCCGTGCCCTCTCGTTCTAGTGTCATNAGTACTGGGCCTAACACTGACCCCTGTGGGGCTCCACTGGTGACTGGCCACCAGTCAGATGTTGCACCATTCACCAGCACCCTCTGAGCTCGCCCTTCCAAGTTATCTTACAGGTACTGCCACCAACACTGATGGACTTAGCCTTTGTCACCGGCAAGTCTCTCTTGGAGCCAGTTGACAATGGCTCTATTAGATATGGGGGAAACTTCTAGTAGCTTCTGACAGAAACCAACCCTGTAGACCTCGTGCTACCAAAACCTTGCCACACCAATGACAGAATCAGTCAGGTTAGAAATGACCTCTTAGATCAGGAAGTCCAACCTATGACTAAAGACCTCAATGTCAACTCGACTTTGGTACTAAGTGTCATATCCATTCTTTCCTTAAACACCTTCAGACATAGTGACTCCATCAACTCCCTGGTAGTCCATTATAATGCTTAAATATAATTTCTGTGAAAAATTTCTCCTAATATCCAACATAAATCTCCCCTGGTGTAGCTTGAAGTTATGTGCTCTGATGCTGTTGCTAATTCCTCAGGAGAAGAGACCATCCCTACCTGGCTACAATCTCCTTTCAGGTAGTTTTAGAGAGTGATAAGGTCTTCCCTGAGCCTCCTCTTATCCTAAACACCCTAAACAGCCCCAGCTTCCTCGGATGCTCCTTATGAGACATGCAGACCAGACCCTTTACCAACTTAATTGCCTTTCTCTGGACATGCTTCAACACCTCAATGTCCTTCTTGCAGTGAGGGGCTCAGAACTGTACACAGCAGTCCACGTGAGGTCTCACCAATGTCAAGTACAGAGGGATGATTACTTCCATATTATGTCGGCCACACTATTCTTGATACAGGTCAGAATGCCATTGTACCATTAACCTTCTTGGTGACCTGGGCACACTGCTGGCTCAAACAGCTGTTGACCAACAATCCCCAGGTCCTTTTTCACTGCACACCTTTCCAGCCAGTGTTCCCAGGCTGCAGAGCTGCATGGGGTTGCTTGGGTCAAAGAACAGGACATTCCTCTTCACTTTGTTGAACCTCATACCATTCTGTCATGGGTTGATACATATGTACCTGGTTTTCTTTTTGAATTTTTGTCCATTTTCTCCCGGGGTTGAGTGCAGGTGGCTGTTTTCTTTCATTGGAGGTTTTTCCAATGGTGCCTACCCCCAGGAGACAAACCGGGCTGCCATAGCAGTGTGGCATGCCATGGTAGCAGTGCATCTGCCCGGCTCCCTGCCCTAGCCAGTGGTACCGACGTAGAGGGTACTGGAGGCTGCCATGGTGATGACATGGACCATTGGCTCTTCTAGAGTGAGCGGAAAACAGACAAAATCAACAGCTCACAGCTGCAACTATTGGACAGAGATGAAACTACGGGCGAGGGACTGTAAGAGGCTTTTAAAAGTCATGGCGTCCCGAACCCAGTCATTTCTTCATGGAACTCTTCTCCTGGTGTGCCAGCTGTCTATCTCCACAGCAACCATGCAGCAGCTCCTCCAGCATGATCAGCACCCAAACCTCCTCCTCCACATACCCAAAGGGGAAAAGGACAGTAGAAAGACAGCCCTTTGGTTCTTTTTTTTCCCTCTCCCCAACAGTTTGTTTTATTCCGTATTATTATTATTTCTTCCCTTTTTTTGTCCCTTTCCCTCTTTTCTCCCCTTCTATCCTCTTGATTAGGAGGGAATGGGACCCATTAATAACTATACATATATATATATATATGTAGATAAATAAAGGTTTTTTTTCCTTATTTTTCCTAATCCATCCTGCTTGGCATCTTGTTTTATATAATTTTAAAGATAAACCGTAACAGTCCTCTACTTTCCAGTATATCAACACTCTCACAATTTTCTCTAATCTGTGATTTTTGCTATGAGTAGATTTGATTCCCTCATTCCAATCACCCGTAAAGATATTGAATGAGACAGGCCAATATTGATCCCCGGTGAATACAGCCAGTGACTAGATGTCAAGTGGATGATCCAATACAGTGGCAAAGGTAGAATTACTTTATATAAGAGTTTGTCTTTGCTTGTTGGATAGAAAAGGCCCTTGGCTTTTACTACCTGGTCTCAGAAATTTTGGAAGTTTTTGTCTGTCAGTGGCTCAATTTCACAGAATCACAGAATATTCTGAATTGGAAGGGACCCACAAGGATCAGTGAGTCCAAATCTTAGACGGCACTTCTGTGCGGAACCGAACCCAGGTTTCCCGCATGAGAGGCAAGGGCACTCACCACTGTACTAAAGTGGATTTACAATTTCCAAAGAACATGTAGTGAGTGCCTCCAGTTATGCTATTCTGTTCCACAAGGATAGCAAAATCTCCTGGCCATAGGAATGAGTGAAATGGAAATGGGATGATGCACCCTTAATGATGTGTTAATGAACTGGGTCACCCTTTACTATGTGGATAGTTATTATGCTATAGTGAGTGCTACTGGGGCTCTGAGTATGTTGAGCTTTTCCAGTAAAGGTTAGATGTCTCTCCATTTTTTTCTCCAGATCACAGTACAGAATAACAGAAGCTGAATATGTACTTTTGCATATTGGGGGAATTTTCTGTATTGTCACTTATTTGCATTAGACACCTAAGAAAATTTTTGGGAAGTAACTGGAAAAAAAATTTTTCATTCACTTCCTTAGACAAAGATAGTTTTTTTCTAGGATGTCTTGTAGATATCAAAGCAGGTGCAGTAGAGGGGAAAAAAAAAAAAGAAATTTAAAAAGTTGGCTCTGCTTTCTCTGAACAATCATGTACCTCCTTATATTAGGAAAATGACAAAATAGTATTATTCTACTTTCTCCTTTAAAGGGAACTTGGCAGCTCTTGCTGAAAGGTATTTTGAAGTCAATTAGGTCAACACCTTCTTTTATAAAGAGCAATGTGTGTGTCTGATAATGACACAAAATATCTGTCTTTTGACCATATATTTACAACTTTATGCCGAGTTCTAAATACAATAAACCTAATACCTTTTGGTACTAGGCTTGGAATGACTCCCAAGGAAGGTCTGTTTCTGACCTTGGCACAGTACTGTGACTCTCCTGATTTCAGTGAAATTATTCCTGGTTTACACCAACAAGAGAGGCCAGAATTTCAAGGGAAAAAGGTTCTACAAAAATACTTTAAAAAACAGGTGTCTCAGTAACAGGTTTGAAGATACTCCAAGGTGTCTGGAGTCAGTTTCTGTGACTGGTTTAGGAATTATCAAATCAAACGCTCATAACTATACTCAAAATGTTGTGTCTAAGACAAAACGGGTGTAGAACTGCAAACATAGCCTTGCAGATACAGTTTGTTGCCCCAAATAAATTTGCTATTGATCTTTAGTGGTGAGTTGGACTAGATGATCCTTGTGGGTCCCTTCCAACTCATAGTATTCTGTGATTCTGTGTGTGATTCTGAGTTCTGGACCAGAGGTGTAAATTTTGCATATAACAGAATGTGGCTGAAAAATGCTCAAGCTTGCATCAATGACAGCAGACACACCTATGTCAGACCAGAACTATACAAAGATTTTAGCTCAGACAGTGGTGCAAGAATCCTAAATTACCTCTGCACCCCACCTCCTGCTGATTCTCTTGGCACAGAAAGCTAGCTCAGGTGTAAGCTATGCTGGTGGTACTCTGATACTCCCCTTCCTGGAAAACTGGAAAACTAATGGTGAAGCTAAAATAGAATCATTCTGAGATAAACATACATTCCCTTTTTGAAGAAGACCAGACTAGACCAGAAAAAAATTAGTGATTAGCCTGAGATTTTGCAGTGGCAGAGATTAGAAAGGGATGTAGTGACTCACACTATTGGCTCTCCCTTATTCCCATTAAGTCCTGCTAAAGTATTTAGAATAGAAATGCATGTCATAAAACTGGCATTGTCAAGAAGAACTCAGTCACAACATCACAAGTTTGCATGTGACACTGTACCTAACAAGTGATTTTCACCACAGGAATCTTCACATTGCTCTGCTGAACAAAAGAGTCATTTACAGATAAGTATTTTTTCTGTGTTGAGAAAGAAAAGAATCAGAGACTTGGTAAAATGGAAATACTCTGAGCAGATGAAAAATATTGCATATAACGATAAACAACAAAACCTTTGCAGCAACTCTAGTACTGTTTTGCAAGATGACTACAAAAAGAAAATAAGTTGAATATAGGAAAATCTTACTTGAGAGTAATAAATGCTTGATGTGTACTCAACAAAGCATTGTTTTTCAGCGTTCAAAAGGAAAACATCTGAGAGTAATTATTCCGTGGATAGTCTGTCATCTAGCTATTAAAATCTTACAATATAATTAAATATTGAGAAATATTACTTTATGCTGCATGATTAAAATTACACCATTTCTAGTAAAGGGTATAATCACAAAATTCTCTATTCTACTACCATTTGCATTTATACAACAATTTAGAATTAGAATCCACCACTAAATCTAAATCTCCTATTAATTGATGTCATCTAGGATCTAATAAAGTGATGGTCTATCAAAAATCTACCAACAGAGACCCTTATGACATGGTTTAAACGTATTTATTCGCTTTTCATAAACCAGATCTTTTAATGAGGCTTCTGTAAATCATTTAGCTTAGCTTTTAGATGTCAGGCTAATTTCATTTCAATTCGAGCTCATTCTTGTGTACTAGTCTTACCTCCACATTCGCTGGTTTTGAGTCCTGCAGGGGATCCCGCAAATTGCCCAATCCTCTGAGGGTGAATATGTACAGAGGCCACGCTCATCTCCCCACCCTCCACCACCCCAGAGTGCTGGGGATTGTTCCCCATGGTCTCTCACAGCACCGGGGAGAAAAATGGAAGCGTTTTGGAGCCCTTCGTAATTGCATCCAATTGTTTGGAATCACAGGCAACTGCCCGATGATATGGGCCTAATTCTTGTGCCAGTAGCCCTAGAGCAATTCCTTGCTTCTCATGGGAAAACAGGAAAAATGGGTTACTCACATCAGGGACTCCCAGAGCTGGAGCTGACGTTAGGGCCTCCCGAAGCGAGAGTTGATGTCAGGGCCTTCTTTAGTTGTTCAAAGGCAAATGTGGCTTCCTTATCCCATTGAAGATGTTTCTGCTTGGTGGTGGTAAATGCATACAGAGATTTAACAAGTAGTCCATAGTTATAGATCTACAACCAATACCACCCAGTCACTTCCGAAAAGGTTTGCAGTTCTTTTTGTGATGTTTGTGTTTGGCATGTGCAGTCAGCCCTCGAGTATCATGGTACTGCGGGTCTGGTCCCCTCTGCTGCCCGCGAAACCCTCCAACTGTGTCGATAGGCAGCTCATTAATATGCAAATTTGGCCCCCATCGTGCCTCTGGGTGGTCAGTGTGGGCAGAGCAGTGTTCCAACATCCCATGGGGCACAGCACAGTGGCATGGGCTAATTTGCATATTCATGACTGTCTGCTTTGAATATTCATGAGTGTGAGTTCACGCAGGTGCAGTGGTGAGTTCCCCGCAAAATGAACCTCCCCAGTCGCAGAAAAATCAGACCACGAAGAACTGACTCCATGAATGAGGAACTGCGAAGTAGAGAAGGTTTTTTTCTGGGCCTGCCCCAAGATCCTTTGCCCAGCATTGATCTCATAATCCAAATAGGTCACTTTGCATCTCATTATCTAGGCCCTATTTTTAGAGATTTGGTACCCTTTGAGGCCCCCCAAAATTTAAGAGACTCACTGTCCAATTCAGGCAAGCATCTCTTGTTTGAGTGGCGATCAGGATACCATCCACATATTGCAGCAATCTCCTTTTTTTGGGTCAACTCTCCCAGGACTCGAGGTCTTTTGCTAGTTGATTACCAAATATGGTGGTAGAATTATTTTTTTTTAAAAACCCTTGAGACTGGGCCTGCCTGGACCCTACAGTCCAGGTAAGTTGAGTTCTGTGCCTACTTTTTGGGTTGACAATAGGGCTGTAAAATTGTGAGAGATCAACCAAATACTGATCATTCCTTGGCTCTCCAGTTGGTGAATTGACTCATGGATGGGAGTTAGAGAGTCTCAGTTGGTACGATATTGCCGTCGGTGCACTGTTCGAGTAGTAATCAGCACTTGCTAGTCCTTGACTCGCAGTAATTCCACAATGAAGAGATCTTCTGAGAGGCCAGGAAGAGTACATAGTTGCTTGGTGTCCTCTGTATTCACAGTGGCTACACCAAAAACCCATCAATATCCCATTGGATCCTTGAAGTACCCTCTTCTGAGGTAATCAATACCAAGGATACAAGGAGCTTCTGGGCGAGACACAATGGGGTGCTTTTCCCGTTTGTCCCATGTTAAACTCACTTCAGCCTCTAATACAGACAGTTTCTGGGATCCCCCTGTCAGTCTAGGGATCCAAATGGGTTCCTCACTCCTGTGTCTTGATGGTATCAGCGTACATTGTACACCAGTGTCTACCGAAGCTCTATATTTCTGTGGATCTGATCTGCCAGGCCATCGAATCCACACAGTCCAGTACACCAGGTCATCCCTTTCTTCCTCCTGGGGAGGAGTCCCCTCCCTTGGGACTTCCCTTCCCTCTGGATGAGGCAGGAGGGGACAGATATCTTGAGCTGTCCCTGCTACCTGAAGTACTTTCCTTTGGAGATGAGGAGTGCCCAGAGTTTCTACCACATTCCAAAGCCATGAGGACATTACCTTTACGGTTGGTTCATGCATCTTCTGGAGATAAAGAGACACCAAGCTATTGGAATACGGTGCAGGG
>WEKX01019397.1:325-14671 GCA_013390025.1 Pitta sordida
GGTTAAGGTCACTCATCCTACAATATAATCTACACTGGCATAATGTAACCTTAAAACTAGTGGTATGCTTGCATATAATGATAAAGTGTGCTACAATAATGCAAGGGTATATAAACAAACCTACATCATGAAAGGTGTTGGGATACACCCAGATGTTTATTAACCTTATGTTTTCCAGATAAATTACTATTTTGATGTGTCTGTCTAGTAAATGGCAGCTCACAGTGACTAAATGACAGTATAGACGTATATAAAATAGAGAGAGATAAACATATTTCTTCTTAGGAGATACATCATTCAATATCACACATTCCTAAGGGGAAGAAATTGGAACATGGCTGGGCTTACAAAGTGCAAAGCACATGGAATGTGTAGGATAGGGCACCTAATTCCTGATAAAAAGGGAAGAATTTTGCGATAGAAAATGAGCAGCAGGCTAATTTTAATCCCGAAGGCACTAGCCTGGACAGAGGTAAAAAAGCAAAAGGAAAACATATTTAAAATATTTTAAAGCATCAAAATGCAGTAGAAGGTGTACAGTTTTTCTCCTGTGAAGAAAAACTATCTTCCTCTGGAATGAAGACACTGATGGGTGCTTGCCATGACTCCATAATTAGCTGAGAAATTAAGAATAGCATAAAAAATTTGCATTTTAGCAGGTTAAGACTCAAAGTTATTTTATTGTAACCTGTAAATTAATGACCCATAAAAAGAGGAAACTGATTATTAATAGTAAGCAACTTGTCCACAGGTCTTTTCAGCTGTTCATTCACATATAGTTCACTAATCCCTGTGACATGGGTGTGACTATTTCAGAAATTAATCTTTAAGATTCAGTGACAATGTTCTAGTATTTATATTCAAGTTAGGCCTTTAGCTAGAAAATAGGTAAGATTAAACCTCATATAGTATGCAGTGTTACATTTACTTGGGGAAAAAAAATTATTTTTGCTTGTTTTGCACAACTAAGGAAGTTAACTTTAACGTGATAATCCTTATTTTAGGAATGAAGATAGAGGATAATACCCTTATATTAGGGGAAAAAGCAGGTGTTGTATTTTTCTTTCTTTCTTTCTTTGAAATTTTATGTTCTTTGACTTTCTTTTTCCTTTGGCTTAAAAAATTTGCTTAACTCTTTTTTTTCCTCAGCCAATTATAGTAATGAAGATCTGCAACATTTATTGCTGAACTGGAACAGCCTAGCAGGAAGGGGTGAGTCAGAATGAATTAAAATGATTTCATAGAGCACACACAAAGCCTTTGTGTCCTAAGGAATGGCTGACTAAATGGTGAATATTTGCTTGCTGAATAAAAAATAACACAAAACAGCCTTGAATACGCTCTGGCTTCTTTACATTCTCAGTATCAAATGCTAGGATGTGCCCAGCAGCAAGGCATATTTTTGAATGTTCAGAGCTCATAATTAGTTTTTGAATTTAGCTTGGGTATTCAGTGGTTTGCTGTTTAGATTTTGCACATAGAGTTTTTCCTGTCACAAAGATTTTATCCCCCTCACTCTCCCTTCCCATTGTTAGAGACAACTTGTGTCAGGACAGTGGAAAAATCATGGCCGAA
This sequence comes from Pitta sordida, assembly GCA_013390025.1. Taxonomy (NCBI): domain Eukaryota; kingdom Metazoa; phylum Chordata; class Aves; order Passeriformes; family Pittidae; genus Pitta; species Pitta sordida. The sequence continues at coordinate 1,901 of WEKX01019397.1, forward strand.
GTTAAACACTGTATCTCTAAAGTGTTTATTTTGCTCCCCACAGTTTCTTGGTTGTGGAATTGGAGATACTCTTGGATAGCCTGCGAATGTCTGGGAGAAGGACTTATTTGGCCCTTAAATAGGGATAGGGAGGAAAATTTATGAACCCACTTTTTGTTAAATATAAATGTGAATAAGTACTGAATTTGAATTTAAGATGAAGGGGGGAAGGAAGAGGGAGGTCTCTTATGAGGAAAAAGTATCAAATAACTCTATAAATATTTAGAAATTCTCTGTTTTTTTTCATTTAAGATGGGGATATTTTATATCTTATATCCTAGTCTGTTATTTCCTAGTCTGTCACAGTTACATGTCCCACAAACTTGAACAGCCATGAAAGTCTCAAAGTATCTGTGTTAGGTCCACTAGTGAGTTATTCGTATAAGGATTCAGACTATTGTGAGAGACTGTGTACTTTTGAAAAACGTTTTCTGTAAGTATTTTATCCTAATTAGTAACAAAATAACTGTTCTGGAAGTGTCATTGCTCTGAAAAAAAACTTTATTAACACAAGCATTAAGTTTTAAAAGTGATTATTGTACATTTATACGTACTACATATACTTTATAGCAGGGAGGAATTTTACTAGCTATCATTAACATGAGTATATTAAAAAAATAGTATTTTCCCCCTGAAAGCCATCAAAAACAAGAAAAATTGAACATTTCTACATTAGAAAGATGTTATGTGTTGATGAACATTCTACATAATAAGTCTTCAACTGCATCTCTTAGGGAGATGACACACAGTTTTGTATTCCTCTCTGTCCAGATAGCTTTCCAGCATTTTGCAGGTATTTTGCAGAAAATGTGTTGTAACATACAATCACTCTTTGGGATGGGTGCAACTGTATCACCCCACTTTTAACGTTTTTGCTTTCTCAGTTCATAATTATAAATATGGACTGCAATGATGCCATCAAGCATCCATGAATTGCCTGGAATTCCTTCTGTCTATTTCCATCATAGAATACACAACTCAAATGTAAAACCAGTGCCTTTTGATAAAACTTTTCTTCTTGTCAGACATGAGTCATCACTCATTCTTTCATTTTTTGCCACGTTTCTAAAATATCATTATTGATAAATTGACACTATTTATATGGTATTAATATTTAAAATCAGAGAGCAGCACAGTATAAATCTAGTGTTAACTAACACAGTGTTTTCCCATGGATTTTTCCCATCCTTTAATTCTCTGCTAGAGAATATTTATGTCATTTAAGTGAGATATAGCAACTATGTTCTGTACTTCTTTAAGAAAATCTGTGCAAAGAAAAGCAAGGATGAAAAAAATCTAAAACTTTCAGAATCACATTGACAGCAGAGTACATTTCACACTCTCACAAATATTTAGATAACGTTGAGGAGACTTCTATAATTTCACATTCTTTTCATGTAATTAGTAGGGCTGAGTTTGACATAAAAATAGAAGTAATTGACCTGGGTACACGTAAAGTAGTTGTTATTTTGGCTTTTAATTCAATTATATAAATTTTGAAGCACAGATTGAAACATTATTAAGGAACCTCCTCCAAAATAAAATATATTTCCCAAAGCTCTAAAACTATTTGATGTAGAACTAATTACAGAAAATAACTTTACCATCTTTTCTTTTTTGTTGTTGAAGAACCTTTAAAATTGCCGTGAGCATTTTAATGGTTTCAAAAGGAGACATAGTTAGCTGCTGTTCTAAGTACAGAGGAGATACCTGTATTTGTTTTCTTGCAAATAATTTTACAATTATTATTGCATTAATCCTTACTATTATTTCTGTTTTTTTTTTTATATTTGTCAATGTAGTTTGTTCCTCCAGAATTTGTCTGTCTAAACCTTTTTAAAGTTTTTTTTCCTGACAATGGATTGTAAATGCAAAGATAGGCTTTACTACTTTCTCTTCACTTCAGGGATGAAAGACCATCTTTTACAATGTTAGTACTCAGATGTTCTTTCAGCTATTTTTCCCTTTCCATACAGTTTTTTTAAATTATATTTTTGTAACAGATCATATGCAGTTAAAACGAATCTAAATGACATCTCTTACTGAGGTAGTAAAGCCTGAGAAATAGACATGAGAAATAATGCCACCATTTACTTTTTCAGCAGTGTCACTAACTGTACTGTCTCTAGCTGAGCTGTCGAAACACCACATTCCAAACAAAAAAATGTGTAATGTGAAAACCCCTGATTTTGCAATTATTTTTTTTCTCAACACATGCAATGTAAAATTCAACTAAACCTTTAATACATGAACTTACCTCTTCTTCCCTGAACTTGGAGAGCAAGGCAAATGATCAAAAATATTAATCCAGTTTTCAAATGCATGCTGTCTATTGATCATTCACAGTTTTCAAGACCAATCATGCAGGAAATAAGAATATTTCAGTCAAGTAGAAGAATTCTGTATTCTTAAGAAGCTGAAATCTCCCAAATGTCTTTTGTCTTTACTGCTCAGGTGTCCCTGGCCCTGGACTGCATTGAATTGCAAGTAGGCAGAGTGCAACAGGTGCCAGAATGCAAGAGCTGGGCAAACTCCTCCAATGCACACAGTTCTAGCCTGGGGGACTGGAGTGGTAAGACAAGAGTGACGAAGTTTTAAAAAAAAGCAGTGTCTGTTTCTGGAATAATCTGTTTATCTGCTGCTCAGACATAATCCCTCTTACGGTCCAGCTGGAAGAGCTTTCTTCATCTTATTAACCTTCTGCAGTGGCATCTGTCAACCTCAGAAGACTTCAGCAACACCACGATAAACAACGGAAGTCTCTAGTTCCCATTGCCTTCTAACATGGATCCTTCTGACATTCTGGGAGTACAGCACAAGAACAGAGGCAAAAGCATGGGGACTGCTAATTCTGCTGTTTCCAAACCAGTGATGATAAAAACCAAGGAACTTCTTTGAAGAAGTTGATAGCTTTTTCTGAAAGAACATACTATGCTCAGCTCTTCCACCATGTATGTCTTGGAATCCTCTCTCCCTCCTCATACCAAAAGGTTGCCGTCACAATATTCCCATCAGAGCAGTGATGATGATGTTCTGTGACAATGGTGGAGTGTTGACTCAGCAGTAAATTGCAGCAGCAGTGTTCAGGGCTGGCACAATCCGATGCCAAACTGTGAGCAGGGAAAGGAAAGTGCTGCATGGTGGGAGAAAAAGAGAAAGTGGTGGGAAATGCTGTTTCAAGCATGCCAAGAATTGACAGTGAGTGAATACACTTTTCAAGCAGCTCTGCTACAGTTTCCCAGATTACAATTCTGGTTACATATTTGGCATATGTACATATTTTACATATGTGTAAGTGGTCCATACTTATTCTTTTTTTTCCTCAAGACCTTTTTTACTGTGGCATTACACATGAAAATTCTACCAAGTAGGCATTTCTAATGATCTATCTTCCCTGGAGATTTTTGTGCAACTGTGCTTTAACATCAGAAGTATCTAAATTGGCAACAAGAATCTGTAAGAACAAGTTACTTTAAGAACAACCTTCATTTGAACCCAATGAGTATTCTATTTTTATATAGGATTTAACAATGGTAACCTCATTCTCTTCTCAAGATTGCCTGATTTTAACTACTCAGACCAGCTAGAACAGAGACTAAGCTGGGACCAAAAAAGATGTGAGTTGTTTCAGAGGTTTTTTGGTTTTTATTTTCACAATATTTTTTACCAATTTTCAGTTGATGTATAACCTTTCATGTACAGTGTTTTACTCTTCTAAGAAAGCAAATTAAGAATACCTTGCCAGCAGCAAAACGCAAAACAACAGTGGAGATGATCCCGATTTCCACTGAAGAAATATTTAATATTATACATATAAAGATCATTCTTTACAAGTACCAATACTTCTCTTTACGTATTTTAAATAATCCTATTGTGTATCATTTAATCATAGAAATATTGCTTGTATGAGCCAGGTAAGCTTTAGCAAGCATTTTATAAGCATGTTGGTGAACGATGAAGTTCCCTCCTGTATATTATTTTTAGTTGCTTCAAGTTTCAATCTGTAACAATAGGAAATGTAGAGAATTTTTGTCAGTGGTGAAATATGCGCTTTCTGGAGATATCTGAAAGTGTGGAATTGGTGAAAGTCGGATTATTTCCTCACAGCACCCTAAGTACCAAACTCTGTATGGAATTTGGTAGGAATGTGATCCTTTGATTCCATTAGGAATCTAATTTAAATATCAGGCTAAATTTTGAAAATGTGCAATAAGGAGATTTACTTCATTACAGTAGAAACTGATTAGTGACATCTGGACCAGAATTCAAAAGTCCTATACCAATGCTTTAATTTAAAAATATATTTTTTAGCCATTCGCATGTTGAAGACAAACATTTAATAACACCTTTCTGTCTCTCAAAGATAAGGGAACAGAAACAATCCTAGAATACAGCACTGTTTTTTATTGTTAAGGTATGTCTTAAAGAAAGACTAAGCTTTATAGGTAAAGTGTGATTAAAAATTTGTAGGGTAGGAATCTGAGTACTTTGAGATTATGCTTAAGTCATGAATATTTCAAATCACTTTCTGTTAAGACAGTGTCTTCTATGTGTTTCCATTTAATTAAGAAATTTTGTAACTAACCTTGATAACTGCCACAGGGGAAGCAAACAGGACTGATAAACATTCATTTAAGCTAAAGCACTATTATCTAGGGACTGCTCCATCTGTAAGTACTGCAGTGCTTAATTATAGGTCACTGTTAATTAATCTAGAAGTGGTTCTTCTAGTTGGTTTGCTGTCAACAATAATCATATATTGTTAAAAAGATGATTAAAATATTTTGCTGAAATTCAATCGTGCACTACAAATATACTACCAAGATATGCAAAGGGCAAAACTGGATGCTGAAATATCCATTCACCCAGGACGAGTGATATGCTGTTTCCTTCGTTTGTAGAAAAATGACCATTTAGGCCTTCAAGGACTCTCTTTAGAAGATCTTTGTTGTAAACCATTGGTAAGTCATTGTCGCATGAAGATGACCTAGGATTATTACACACGGTGCTGAATTTTAGGTACCTTACCTAAGTGTGCACCTCTCAGGGTGCCAGCTAACTCATGTTACTGATGAAACAAAGACAGATTCTATATCACCAGTCACAGTCTATTCCAATAAGTTCAACTTCTGGCTGTAGTTTTCCTGAGTAACTTGTCCTTGTGGTTTAGCCAACTGTTTTCTTTATGATTTTCATGCTGCATTTTCATGAGAGATGTATCTCAAAAAAGGAAATAGAACATGAGTGATTTATTAGAAAGGAAAGGAAAGAGAAGCAATTTTTTTAAAACCTAAAATGATATCTCATATTGGTGTCTTGCAAAAACAATAATGCCTAGTACAATTAGAAATTTTAATGGAATAGTGTTTGAAGATTATCAGAGGAACGGAATGGTTTCTAGATGAGGAAATACATGTTACACAGGCTTGGAGTCTTAGGCCTGAAAGAGAAATTTAAAAAAGGTTGAGGAAATGATTAAATTACTTAGAAATTACAAGAAGCTTCATATTCTTCTATTTTACTTGCAGAGAATATTGTGGAATTCTAGTTTGAACTCCAAACTGAAGCAGGTGATACCTTAATGCTTTTCTTCATCTCCTTTAATGAATAAAAGCCTAGACTTCTGCAATTGAAAGATATCTCCAAGTTTCTCTGGGGTCTTTAAAAAGCTTTGCTCTTATGCTGGTGTTAACACATATATGAAGGCCTGGCATCCCTCATTATTTAGAATGGGAATAAGGAAAATGGGAAAAACTATTGTGTGCATACATTTACATGAAGAGTTGTCAATCAATATGGAAAGTGTGGTATTAACTGGTAATTCATCATAATTATGAGAAAAATACCTCAGCCTGACTGCTGCTTCAAGCTTATTATTGATAAACACATTATGCTCATATTGATACTGATATGATCTTTCTTTGTTATCTTTGTTAACATCTAAATAAGATTAAAATGACTTTTTTTCCCTAGTGGGGATCAAACCAGAAGTTGATCACTAGCTTCCAGTCACTGGAGATAAAGACTATAGTACATCTGCTCAAAGAGATTATTGTGCACTTCCTTGAATACTTTCTGTTATTTGTGTAGCTGCTTAAGCTTATATCCTGGGAAACCATAAAGAGATGAAACATGTTTCTTCCTGTGCTTGACAAATTGTTTTTCTCCTGATGCTGGGAAAGGATCTTTCTAGATTTGACTGAAAGACCTAACTGCTGGATTTAATATTCACTGTTCTCAGGAGTGTTACAAATTAAGTTGAACATTGTAGTTATCAGCTATAAAAAAATTGAAGCTATCAAATACGTTTCTTATTCTACTTTTTAAGAGGGGTGGGTGTTGCCTTTGTTTTCAGCAAGGGAGAGGTGACAGTCAGCAGGGTTCTTACGGAACTGATCTGAAAATTCCTGATCTGCATGTGCGATGATAACTGCCTTTAACAAAATAAATGGCTGTCTTAACATGGAGTCCAGCAAAAGTAAACATCCAAATTTAATTCCAATATTTTATTAACAAAATGTAGGAAAATTGGAAGAATTACTGTAGAGGTGCATTTAACTAGACCAGATGAAGCCTGACAAATTTTAAAGTAATTTAAACATGGCTTTTATTCATGGTGTATTGGGGATATTTTGTTTGTTTGAGGGGGATTTTTTGTTGGATTTTTTGCATTTACTATCAGTTATAAGTGTATTATGGTTAAACTCAGAGAAATGCTGTGAAAAACCTCTTCTGTAAAAGATGCTCTAAGAAGCAGGTTGACCATCAGCTGTACAGCTTGATGTCTCTTCTGACAAGCTTGTTTTATGCTTCTGATTGATTTCCTTCTCTTTTTCTATCCAGCCAACAGTATTGTACTTATAATTTACATACTGGCTTCTCTGTATGTACAGAAGCTGATGTTGCAGTTTAGAGTCAGATTCTAGCATTATTTTCCCCTCTCCCACCAAATCTGATAGAATAATTTTTTTCCTCAAGGGGAAGTGAAGAAAAAAGAAGAAAATTATTTATTAACTAAAATACACAGATTTATAACTAAAAATCCTGCTTCAAAGAGCTGAGGAACAACAAAAAAATAAATCTGTTTGTTAACAGTCGGGTGTCCACTTGGTTTTCCTCCCCCAGACTGGAGCAGGGAGTGGAAGAGAAGGGACTGAAACCAAGTTCCTGGCTAGACGTGAAGCCTCTCCAGAGAAGATGGCTGAGATTTTTACAGTTCAGGTATGTCTAAGGGAAGAGTCCAATTCCTCCAATTCTCTAGAGAGAGAGCTGGAAAACAAAGAGTTGCTCCAATCGCTGCCATACCGCTGCTGCAGGAGCGCAGCCGCTTGCGTTGCTGCTTTTGGAATTCCCACTCCGCTGCTGCCATACATCATTCCCTTTTCCAGGACCTACCATCATCACTGAGGGTAGGGGGGTGTGCTACAGACAGCACCACCCAAACAGAGCAATATGGAATACAAAATACAAAGATGCATTCACCACACATTACAATGCCAACCTATGACATCTGGTTTCCCCGTACTGTTGCTGCTCCATGGAATCTCACACAATTCTGATGTTGTGGTTACCACCAATAAACTCCCTTATGGTTTATTCAGTATAAAATTACCAAAGTGATGCTGCCACTGCTCAGATCATGCTTTGTTCCTTGTATGACCAGTTACCTTATCTTACACTGTTAAACAAAGGTTTGTTATTACTATTTTCTATTCTTTCTACAGGTCTCTGGGCCAATTGGTCCTTATGTGTATCTCACAGCAGCATTTTTGGAAATGCAGCTGATGCAGACTATTGGTATGGAAACATTTTCTCTAATTCTTTAAAACGTAAAATAGTTCTCATTTTTATTGTTCAGTTACCTTTTCTCATTTTGATATTTTGGTATTGTTAAGCTATAAGGGAAATATCAATTAGATGAGTTCTTGGTGTTCATTTTAAAATGGAAAAATACTTTTTAACTATTTTCTGTGTAGATGGGTATATTTTTATTATTTCCAAAAGTAGCAATAGTAAAGTTGTTCTCCTATTTAAAAACTGCCTTATCACTTTCATTAAGCAGCTTGAGCAGTTGTTATGTATTATTTAGTAAGGTTGTGACCTTACTTTTCTATGAACTTGCCAGTTACCTCTTGCTTTCATTTTTTCCGCCTTCTTGCACATTTGTATTTCTGGAAGTGTTTACAGTTTCAGTGTACTATTCTACAAGGTAAAATGTATTATACATGTATTACTCTGCATGCTGAAGAGAGCTGGGATTTTTTAGCTTTCTGAAAAGACTCAGGGGGAATCTTAACAACATTTAAAAATGCCTAATGAGAGGGAGTAAAAAGGCAGAACCATGTTTCTCAGTGTTGTTCAGTGAAAGGATAGCAATGGGCAGAAACTGAAATACAAAATATTCCATTTGAACAGATATTTTTGACATATTTCAGCATAAGGGCGATCAAACACTGGGACAGTGGTCTACACAGAGATCTTAAAGTCTCTTTTCTTGGAACATATCAAAACTCAGCTGCATGTGATCCTGAGCAACCTAGTGTTACTGTAGTTGACCCTGGTCTTACTGTGGATTGGGTGAGGTGATCCACACAGGCTGCTTCCTACCTCAGCAGTTCTATGACACTCAGTGAGCAGCACTTTCGGCTACTGCAGGGACCCTATAAGGTCCAAATACTATACAACTTTTGGAGGGATTTCTTGGTGTGGCAAATATATCCATACAAAAAGATAAGATAAAAAGAGTATAACACATGTATAAGTAAGGATTGTTTCATATTTAGGAGTATATTTATTTCACCATTAGGAGTATAGACAGCTGAAATGACATTTCAAAGATAGAAAACTTTAAACTGAATAATAGGGAAAAAAAGGTATAGAATTTGTTAATTTCTGGAACAAAATTCTGTGATGAGACAGAATTTTCTTTCTATATATTGTTAGAAGTGGTGTTACTAACCTGTTCAGATTTTTGTTTTTTTCATTATCATTTTGCAGTGAGAGGCTTCAACAATTCAAAAACAATCTATAAATGCTCAATTTGAGATGACCTTTGTAGGAGTCCATAAGAATATTGTCTCAACCTTGTCATCAGAAAATTTGGACAATATACCCCTAAAAACTGAGGGTAAGGTCTTGACAAAGTTTGGCCTGCCAGTGATGCTCTGGGGTTAAGACTGGACTGTGAAAACCAGGGTGTTGATAACTCTGAGAAGGGACTGTGTGAAACAAGATATGCCGTCTCTCCTGCATTCCAGGAGAAGAGACAAAATATGCTGTCACCTTCTTCCTCGGCCTTCAAAGATTGTGGGGGTACAGGATGCTGTGGCCATCTCGACACAACAAGATATGCATACAGCCGTGTCCTTGCAACATGAAAACACACTGCCTGGCAAAAGGCCACTCGAAACTGACCTTGCCTTGGACACTGTTCGGACACTTCTTGGTCTTACATGACAGAGAAAGAACTGAAGGGGGGGGGGACAAGGGGAACATGTGGTATAAAGATGGTCCCTTAGCAACTGCTTTTTGGAAGCCTCTCCCACTTGGAAGCTTCTCCCACCTGGAAGATGACATCTACAGGGATGCCATGAGGACTCGGTCGTCTGGTGGTAGATATTAAACCCTTTTCTCTCTCCCTTTCTCTTTACTTCTCCTATCTCACTTTCTTATTAGACCCCTTTTTTCTCTTTTCCTTCCCTATCTCACTTTCTTCTATCATGACTCCCGCTTCACAGGATAATAAAGTTTCACAATTTAACCAAAGCTAACCCCTGTTTGGGATTTCCTTGCACTTTGAGATCCAGTAAATGAACCATCATGCCTTCAGCTCAGCTGGCTGGACCGTGACAACCTTTCCCTGGAAATGAATACACAGAATTGACCAAATTATAGGATAGGAGTTAATCAGTTGTGGTTATGTCCCTTTCAGTTTAAAACGTGCATCCTTAATTTATAGTACAGTTACCCTCTGCATTGCACTGATTGTGCTTATGGTTAGCAGGAAAGGAGAAGCTTCCCCTTCAATCAAGAATGAACCCTAGATATTAAATCTGTGATTCATCTTCTGTATTCATTTTTTAAGAACACATTCCCCCGCATATTATTTGCCCAAGCATCAAATTTTGATTCTTTACCCTGGTGCCCATCTGGTTCTTGTCTGCTTTCTTTTTCCCCATGTTTTCATTCTCTCAATTTCTACTTTCTCCACTTTCTAAGCTAGTTGTTTAATCCCATTTCCTAAATTCATTCTGCTTTTTTTCAGAGTTTTCTCGTCTCCTCCATGTCTCAGCCTCAATTGCTTACCAGCGCACATAGAATGTTATTTTGAAAGCAAAGAGTGGAATGAAGGATTGTATTTATTAGTTTCCCCTCATTGATAACTGCAAAATAAGAAGTGAGAAGTTACTTATTTTATCTTATACAATACCACCATCCACTGGCAGTTCCTCTTTTTTCCCCTCTGCATTTCTGATGGCTACAGTGGTACACAAGTAGCTCCTAACTTCAAAATTTACCTGGGAATTACAATTTAGAAAGACTGAATAGCTTATATTTCATAAGGAAAAAATAAGCAACAGCACTGCACCTTGTTTCTATCCCCCATTGGGCAGAAATGGGGGTTAACATGAGAGTTTATTTAGCTCCTTTTCAGACATCTTTTTAATTTTAATTTCTTCACGGCTACCTTCAGTTTCTCACAACAGTCCCAGCTTTCTCATGCCACAATACAATGAGGGCCCTTCCTGGAGCCCAAGCAGGCTCTGGAAGTCAGCCCCTGTCATCACCGAGCTGCTCAATACCCATGGAAGAGGTTGTGTAATGTGGATTCCCCCTACCTTAGCCCTGAGGTGACTGAGCAGTGAACAAGGGGCTCCTGAGCATTCTGATTTGGAGCAGCAGAGTATAGACCCTGTCTGGGATCCATCAGCTTCTCACATCACATTGATGTTCAGCCAGACTAATGGCTTTTTAGGAGCCAGCTCAAGGCTGATTTTGGCACGGAAGAAGTTAAAACCTGTGGCTTTTCTGAATAGGACCCATGTGAGATGCTCTGTGGACTGGATGCCTCTCCTGTTTACAAACTCAGGGCTGCCTCTGTGCTATGAATTTGTTAGAGGCAAAGCATGACAGTGCCTCTGTCCCACTACAGTTATCACCGTGGACATCAGCCTGCTTTTTACAGTTCCAGTTATGAACATTGCTGCCCTGTGCCATGCAGCTGCCTTTTGCAACCCCTTGAGCTTTCTTTCTTACAGAGTCTTAGCTCAGCCTCATTCCAGATGCTGTATGCATCTCTTTCCTCCCTCTGGCCACTGCATTGTCTCTTTCATGACTATCTTTGAGATCCCTGTCCTCTATCTTTTTCTCAACTAATCCCTTACTAATTAAACTGTGCCCAGAGGACAAGTAAATAAAAATAGCTGAACTGATGTGAAATGGGCAGGCTGTTACTCCTCTTGCTCTGTTTGTGTGCTTAATCCTGTCTCTGGCTTTTATTTGGTTGTCTATTTAGATAAGAGGCTGTTGTGGAATAGAGGTGCTGTATGTGTATTGTACAGGCACCATTTTCATAAGCACTGTACTAAAAATAAATGCTACTATCATAGTATATTTAAAGGTCATCAGAGATTGCTGTTTCTATGTCTTGTGGGTGCTAGTGGCAGCTATTCTACTGCTATTTGAGATCTGTTTGGGATCCTGCTTCTGCAAACAGATCTTGCTTGTGAAACTGGTCACTGTCTCGTCAGGCTGAAAGGTTTCGGGGGGTTCAGATGCTTTCCTGGATGCTAGATTCCACCATGAATACATTCCAGGAGAATTTTATAGACTACCTCTTTAAAAACAAACAGGTTTCTTTGAGGACCACATGAGGATTCAGGGAGAGTGTGACAGCTGGCACTATGCGACAGCTCAAATTTACCCCCTGAAGCAGCTTGAATAGTTTGGGATGAAAGAAAAAGAAGTGTCTTTGGAGGCATGCCACTGACCAGTGTTCCTTGTGTTTACCACAGATATGTCTGGTTTCAGTTTAAATGTTAATTTTTGAGAACTTCTCTAAGTTCCAAAAGTCCATCTGTGTGTGCAGCTAATGTTGGATCTGTAGCAGCACACAGCCCATGAGAGATGAGAAGAAAAATAAGTACCCAAGTAGTGCAAAGCTCCATGTTGCTTTTTTGTTGGTGCCTTAGTTATGTAGTTTAAACCAATGTGGTCATCCTTATTTGATGCACAGAACACAAGGATGCCAAGTTAACATCTCTTACAGGGAGTCCATGAAGGGTTTTAGCATCTCTCTGGACCAGTGGTGGCATGGAGGGGGCTGGGGTGCAGGATAACCCCCCTGTAATCCAAGAGGAGGTAGTCAGAGACTTGCTGAGTGGCTTGGACCCTCACAAGTCTATGGGACCAGATGGGATCCACCCGAGGGTCATGAAAGAACTAGCAGATGAACTCGCCAAGCCACTTTCCATAATTTACCAACAGTCCTGGCTTACTGGTGTTGTGCCACAAGACTGGAAATTGGCCAATGTGACACCCATCCACAAGAAGGGCAGGAAAGATGATCCTAACAACTACAGACCAGTCAGCCTGACCTCAGTCCCATGCAAAGTCATGGAACAGATGGTCCTGTGTGCCATTACACAGCAACTGCAGAACAACCACGACATTGGATCTAGTCAGCATGGATTTCGGAAAGGCAGGTCCTGCCTGACTAACTTGATCTCCTTT
>WEKX01019397.1:24819-49836 GCA_013390025.1 Pitta sordida
ATCCCTAAACAAAGTCCTAGTTACCTTCCCCTCCTTCCAAAGATGATACATCCTTTTTTTAACTCTTAGCTCATTCAAGATCTCCTTACTCAACCAGGGTGGCCGTCTACCTTTCCGGCTTGACTTACGACACTCCGGGACAGCCTGCTCCTGTGCCTTGAAAATCTCATTCTTGAAGTACTCCCATCATACATTAGATGCTATTTTCATGCCATTGAAGGAAAATTCAATGTGCAAATGTTTTTATTCTAGCACAAGTAGATGTGATTTCGATAATTTCTCATGATTGTTTCAAGCCCTTGAAAAATTCTTGACTTTGGGCTGTTTATTTTCTTGCATTATACATTTCTTATCATGGTGAGTATCCCTGCCTCTCACACGGGCGGCCAAGGTTCGATTCCCCGCTGGGGAGGCAGTGGTATCATTTAAGAGCTGGACTTGATGATCCTGGTGGGTCCCTTCCAACTCAGAATATTCTGTGTAATTAGTTGTTGAGAGACAGGATTCCAGAATCAAGCGACGACTCAATATGAGTTAAACATTTTGTTCTGTTTATTTGGGATTCAAGCAGATAATACATAATATTTTTCAGCTGTCCATGCTTCTAGTTGTAACAGCTGGTTGGTTTATCACTACTGTTCACACATATTAATTAGTGTTTTATTGGTTAAGCAAAGCGAGCCTTTCATAAGCCATGCTTTTGCTAACTCATGCTCATTTAGCAATCTTCCTGTCTTGAAGTTATTAGCAAACACCTGTTGTTTAAACTCTTGTCCAAAACATCTTCCTTCTATCTCTGTTTTTCAAGGACATGTTATGGACTATCTGAGAGTTTCAAGCCTGTGCTTGTGCTGTTTCTTAAAGGGCCTGTGCCCCTTAGATTTTAACCATCCCTCTACAGTTAGTCATTAAAGGTAAGCGGAGTTGCATGAAGTACTTATCAACATTTTGTCTTCAAAACTGCATTTAAAAACATTTGATAATTTTACAGCAAAGATTCTAGGAGTAAAGTTTTTTATGCAATTGTATATGGAAAGTGGTGTTTTGGTTAATGCGATCACCTTGTTTAACCAAGAAAGTAAATTCTAACTTACTCTGATGACTAAAAGAAATATGATTGAAAGTTTCCTTTTAATTTAAAAAATAACATTTTGTTGAAGACAGTGCTCTTGAGCTCATGGTGTGACTCTTGGGGAGGGTGTTGTGCAGGACCAGGAGTTGGACTTCATGACCCTTGTGAGTCTTTTCCAAATTGGTATATTGTGTGGTTCTATGAGGGTTTTATGTGAGATCTCCATGCTGTGGAAGAAGAAATTTGTCAAGTCCTCTGCCTTTCTTTCTTGCTTTCTCTTCAGGGGCAACACTTTTAAACCCTCAGATAAGTAATTGAACACTGAAATAGCACTGTTGTTTAGCATTTTATATGTTCACAGAATATTCTTAGTTGAAAGGGATCCACAACAATCATTGAGTCCGACTCTTAAATGGCACCACTGCCTCCCTGGCAGGAATCAAACTCCTGATCTCCCTCATGAGACACGGGGACATTCACCACTGTACTACAGTGGATTTCCCTTGGATGTTGTGAAAGGCTGAGGTCATGAGACATTCCTCTGGATTGTGGCAAGGACTGATGGTGCTGTGAGATTCTAGTGTGCTTTAGGTAATGATTTGGAAATTACTGTAATTACTGTTCTTTTCCTGAATTTAAGTTCAAGAAATAGGTGAAAGGGACGTAGAGACTGTGATGTATAAATGTGACAAAAATTTAGTAGTATGCAATTCTTAATAAAAGAAATCATTTAACTTGATTGGTACTTATTTTGTGTCATGTTTAAACCTGATTGCAGGTTTGCAGTTTTGGATACAAATTATCTAAACACGTGGAGACATACCTTAGCACTTAATAGATAATCTGGGAAAATAAGTGGTAGGCTGCAGGACTAAAACCTTATACAGTCGGGTCTCCTATATCGCGGTCCCGCGGTCTTAATCAGGTTCTGTGAAGCCGAGGGGCGAAGTGTCGGGGTGGCCAGCGTGGGCGGGGCAGGATGGGGTGAGCCATCGGGGTGGACAGGGCGAGACAGGGTGAGCTGCCGCGGCCAAGACAGCACAAGTGGAGCGGCCAAGCCACCATGGTGGCTGTGAAGGTTGATTTGCATACTCATGACGGCCTAATTGAATATTCACGCATGCCAGGTTGTGCATGCGCAGTTGCGAAAAGGGGCCTCCTTCATTGCTAAAAAATCATGCTGCTAAGCTATGAAGCCACAATATGGGGGGTGCGAAGTGCAAGAGCGCCGACTGTATCTAGTATTTTTTCAGAGATACGACCTTTTTTTCTGTCTGCTTACTCACAAATCTTAAATTTACTTTAAATAACTTGCTACTCTTCAGTCTAAATTAAAAAATATAAGGAATAGCATTTTCTCAGATGAATTTGCAAGGAACATAATAGGAGAGGTCAGATCAATATAAAACACTGGATTGCTGGAACTTTGTTAATGCCAGTATCAAGGCAGTTATGCTAAATTATTTCTCCTGGTAAACTCTTAAATTCATCTAAGTGTTTTTGAATTCACTTGCAGGTGATATTTTAGTTTTCACAAGATTCCTGTGAAAACTATGCAACGCTTTAAGATAGGAGAAATAGGGCAAACATTGAAAAGAAACATTCAGCATGATCCAGCATTTAAAAATATCAGCTATCTTTCCCACCCTTCTTTTCTATTGTCTTTAATTTACTGATTGAGTGATTTTTAATAAGTCTTTTTCTATATCTAATGTTAGGTATTGAGTCCTGACAATGAACCTATTTTCCATAGGAATGCAGTTGTGACTCATAGACATTACAGAAGACAAAATACACTGCTAAAGAGTCAAAGCATGAAGCATTTCCTCTCAAGAGACAAATAATATTCAGTGGATTTTCAGCTTGAATATTCTTGGACCAAAATAATTTTTACTTTGAGTTTGACTTTTCAGACACTTCTTATGGCACTAATTCATTCATCCTGAGCCACAGATAGGTTATGAAGAATACCTGAAGAACCTATGTAGTAACTCTACTTTTCTAAATGTTCTTATCAAGCAATTTTTTTTTATTGCTGCAGAAAACATATACATAATGATATACCCCTGCATCAGACCTTGTGTTTTTAGCTATGTTGTTAAATAAATTATTAAACTTCAATAAGTTAGCTATTAGAGCTTATGCAAGTGAAAACTGAACAGAAAACATTATTTCCCTTAAAAGTGATAGTAGAAGTATAAATTGAAGATATGTATAATTGAAGAGATCTTATAAGCTGAAGGGATGTTTAAATTTGTTTCATGATTAATTATTAAAATTAATTTATCAAAAGCTTTATTAATTTATTAAAAGCTTCAGTAGCTGAACTGTTGAATCATGCTCTAAAATGACAGGAGGGAGAAAGATATTTGTTATGTATATGGATCTTGAATAACATTTAAATAAAAGATGAAGTCTTTTTCATGTTTCTCAAAGTAAACATTTTTCCATCTTTCTGAATTAGAAATAGAAAATCAATATCTCTGCCTAAGGGTATACAAGCTCATTTTTCCCAGTCAATTTTCAATACATCTTGTGCTCTGGCTCTTGACCATTCTGGTGGCTC
The DNA here is from genome assembly GCA_013390025.1 of Pitta sordida. Classification (NCBI taxonomy): domain Eukaryota; kingdom Metazoa; phylum Chordata; class Aves; order Passeriformes; family Pittidae; genus Pitta; species Pitta sordida. Next base: position 28,458 of record WEKX01019397.1, read on the forward strand.
TCACTGAATTTACTCCAGTGTATTAATGTTTTTCTTGTACCCTGGGAGCCCAGAACAGGACACAAGATGCTGCATGTGGTCATGCAATTACTGGACACAAACAGAACACCTGATGCATTAAGTGTCAGGCAGAGCTTGCATATGCCTGTACAGGTTAGCACATCAGACTAGCACTGAACAGGTCCTGAACTTCACACTTTTCATCCCATGAAGCTGAAATACTTAATCAGCTTCAACCTATACCACTAACTACTACAGTCGGCCCTCTTGCACTTTGTGCCCCCCCATATAGAGGCTCCAGATCTTAGCGGCATGATTTTTTAGCGATGTAGGAGACCCGTTTTGCAACTGCGCATGCGCGACCTGGCATCGCAGCAGCGGCGGCCGTGGTGGCGGCCCAGGCGGCAGCGGTGGCTCGGGCAACAGTGGCAGTGGCACAGGAGGGTTGGAACTATATAATCTTTAAGGTCTTTTTCAAGCCAGACCATTCTATTATTCTATGACTTGCCAATTCTGTGATAATTTTGAAATCAGTTTATCAGGGAATTCACCACTTTATCATGTGTTAAAAATAACAAGGGAGGTACAGTAATCCCTTGTTACTTTGCGGTTCACCTTTCGCAGCTTCAATACCTCGTGATTTTTCCCCCCTGACTTTACCCTATTACTGCTACTTTGTAGATTTTGCTTATTGCAGCATCTTTCTGGAACTGACCCCTGCGATATTCGAGGGATTACTGTATATCTATGAATGCTGGGCTCTTTAGATATCTTATCTCTTGCTTTTCCCTGACTCCAGTTCCTTTAATCTCTAAATGAGGAAACAAGACCATTTTCCAGGCAAACCACTTCAGTTTCCAGCCTCTTTTGTCCTATACTTGCTGCCACATAGATGGTGCTGCTGCAGTACAGGGAAGACCTCTGTCCATCCTCAGCCAGGAAATTCCAGATTATTGTTCCCAGTGACAGCAGAACTGGTAATTCTGGAAATGTGTCAGCAGAATTGGGACCATAGTATTTAAGATGATGATTTCAGAGCTGTGACTCATAATGGATTAGCATAATTCTTGGAATTAATGTTCTTTCTTGAGAACAATGAAGGAAAAGCAAATTTCCACATGATAGTTACTTTGATGTCATAGGTAGAGCTTTTAAGTGCAATTCTAAAGGCTGTACGCGAAAAAAAGAATATGGCATATCTTTTATAACTTTAAAGTAAAACAGAAAATAAAGCTATCAGAAATTTCTACAACTTTTTTGTCATTTGTGAAAGTTCCTTTTGAATTTTGAAATGATTTAAATTATATTCTGTGACCAAGGGCATGAAGAGTGTTATTTGTATTACCATAGAGAACAAATAAAGGTGATTTGGGATAATTATTTGAGATTTCTTTCCCCCCACGATTTTACCTCATAAAAAAAAAAAAAATTAATGTAAAAAAAAGACGTATTTTTGCATAAAATGTTCTTTTTTCCTGTGAATCTTTTTCTGTTTCTGTCAATGTTTGATTAAGTAGAGGTGAATAATATCCAGAGAACAAAGGAATTATATTTTTAATATAGCAGTCTTTCAGGTTTGTCGTGGTTTGACCCTGGCTGGATGCCAGAAATTCACCCACAGCTGCTTCCTTACTTCATTCCCCTTCCCTGCCCCATACAAACAGGAGGAGAGAGGAAAAGGAATAAAACCTGAAGGGTTTTTGCTACTGCAGGAATGAGGACTACAGTGATCCCCCGTTACTCGCAGGCTGTTGGGTCTGGTCCTCTCCACGTCAGTCATGGAAACCGCAAAGATCGTGACCCCACTATGTAGTCAAGTACGCCACGCCCGTAGCCATGCCCCCTCCCCTAATAAGATCTCGAGGACGATCCTGAGAGCACAGCTCCTTCTGTAGTGCCTCATCAAAGTGGAATAAACACCTTTTGTCAACTTCCCAGCTCCCAGGAGCTGCTTTTCTGAGTGCAGAAACCAGCATGGCTGAGACCCGGGAAGCTGGTGCCTGCCCCCTCTGTGGATCTGAGCGGGCGCAGAGCCTTCTGACACTGTCCTTTCCCTGCCGTGTCTGTTCTGGGTTTTATCGGGGTTTCAGGCTGTTGGTGTGTGTCTCTTGTGTTCAAACACAGCAGAGGCGCACTGAGTAAACAGTGGCTCGTGTTGGTTGCGTGCGTGCTGCCCGACATGGCTGCGCTATGGCGAGGGGGGCGGGCGGCTGCTGCGTTTGGCACCAGGGTGTGGGCCAGGCCCTGGCCACGGGACCTGCCTGACTGTGGGCACAGAGGAGGAGGGGTGTGGCGACTGCACTTCCCGAGCCTCCACCGGGACCCGCCCTTGGGATAGCTGCAGGGCAGTGTGCAGCCGGCAGCAGCAGGAGTGCTGGGACACTGTTTTACAGAGTTATCTGTTGTCAGAAGCAGCTGTCAGAGTACGGCACAGCAGCACCCGAGTGGCCAATGGGAGACAGAGGGAGGCAGGACAGCAGCAGCCAGGGACGGGCTGCGCAACGCTCTCGAGAGTTTCTGTTAGAAGGTTCCCCGTTCTGCAAGTTTTATTCCATTGTGAAACTTTAGGTATCTACTGCGCATTCCTGGAAGAATAGTTTTGTGTGGGCAGGCAGAAAACGGCCGCATGTCTAGCAGGCAGGGAGGGAGTGCAGGGGCTCATCCTGTCCCATCTCGGCTCCTCCCACCCCACTGGGGTACATTGTGGGATGTGGCCCAGGCTGCAGTGCATCCTCCAAACCCACCCCGCTCCCTGTGCAGCACCAGGACCTGCCTCGCACTGACATAAACTCGTACAGCTCTGATTGGGAACTGGCAGCCGGCATTTTGGGGTGTTGTTTTTATATCTTTTAAGGTTTACCAGTCTGTGAACCCGGTTACCTCTTGCAGGCCAGCGTTGGACGTGGGGAACAGGGCAGCGCTGCTGGGACGTCGCGGAGGGATCGTGGGGGCTGTCCTGTGGGTGCGGGAGGTGGGAGCTGTGGGGCCGCCCTTTTCTTCAGCACCCCAGCCAAAAAGGGCACCGGAGAGGTATCTGTGGGGCCACTGAGGTGGGGGGGGGAAGGTGCCTCCCGCTCCTGCATAGGCACAGACAATGCCAGCGCCCTCCTGCAATCTGGAAGAGAACAATGCCAACCACGCAAACACCCCGAGGGCCCCCGTTGCCTCCGTAACTGCTCCAGTTCCTTCCCGCCTGTCCCAGCATGGTGCGGGTGCCTGCTTCCAACCCCGCCCTGGCTCGCATGATGGGGGAGGGTGCCCTCCCGCCCTGCTCTCATGTACAGACACAAACAATGGCAGTCCTGTCTCCCCATCTTGTAGCCCGGCAGAGGACAATTCCAGCCGTGCAAAAACACACATTTACACTAAANTGCTAAGCTGCTTCAGCATGGTCCTATCCCAAAGCCCACAGACCCTACGAGGTACAGTTCTGCCACACAGCATGGACTTCTCTCCACGGACCACATGTCTCTCCTGAGACTCTGCTCCAATGTGGGCTCCAATGGGCTGCAGCCTTCCTTCAGCATCCTCTTGGTTCAGCATGGGCTCCTCTTTCCACGGGCTCCTTTTTCCACGGGTGGATCTCTGCATCCTGGTGTTCTCTTCATTCCATGGACTGTAGGGGGACAACCTGCTGCACCATGGTCCTTTCCATGGGCTGCAGGCAGATGCCTGGAACACCCAATCCCCGTCCTTTGTCCCTGGCCTTGGTGCCTGCATTGCTGTTACAACTTCTCATAGTTCTTCTCTGACAGCCATCGTCTTCTTCTTGCCCTTACTTTTTTTCTTCCCTTCTTAAATATGTTATCACAGAGGCATCTCTATCTCTCCTGATTGGTCTGGCCTTGTCTGGCAGTGGGCCCAGACAGAAGCTGGCTGGCATTACCTCTGCCAGCTATGAGGGAAACTTCCGGTGATTTCTTGAAGAAAAGCCTCCTCCATAGCCCCCCACCACTGCCAGAAAAAAAGCAGCCACAGCAAACCCAGCACAGGGTTTAAACATGCACTCTAGCTGTTTGTCTAGATATTTTCATCATGCTACCTTTACAGAATTTTAGAAACTGTGATCTGTATGGCTAAGAAGAAGCACCAAGGAATGACAAAGAGCAAAATACAGAGATAGATAGAGGAGCATTGACGTATCAGAGACCAGATATTGGGAGCTATTTTCTATAAGGTTTACTTCTGGAGTGATTTGAGATATAAAGGGACAAGGAGCCAGCACCTTTTATTACCAAGCAATCTCATTATTCAGGTAGAACATCTCTGAGGAGCAAAAATTCAACAGTGTTTCCACCCAATTTTTGTATCATTTATTAATCATTTCTCAATCAGAAAGGGCAATCTCCTACTTCTAGTGCACTAAAACTCCTCTTTCATCAAGTTAGTAATAAGAAAATATGCCTTTAGTGAGTCCCCAAGCCTAAGATTTTCCACCTCCTTTGCTAGTTAACTTCCTGAAACAACAGGGAAGAGATGTGGGCTGTTTCAAGTCAGGCTTACTGCATATGTACAATTTCTTTACCCATGATGTCACTGACAGTACTCAGGGGTACAGTCCCTGCTTACATGTGCCTTACAGAAAGTCACTGAGTTGTAGCTAAACAGAGAGACTGTGGCTGTAGAATAAAATTCTTGTGAATTTTTTCTACAGATGAAGAATAAAATCAATGTATGTATTTTTTTACTTAGAGATAAGCAATCATCTGGGATATGATTCAACACTATTTGCTGAATGATGCCATGGTGTTTAACATGCTAACACAATAGCATCTTCAACGTTATGCAGATAATTTCAATGTCTGGTTCCATTAATACTCATCTTTTAAACTTGTTCACATCCACTTCAGAGTCAGGACAAAGTCCATCCTCAGATCTAACTAGGACAATGGATATGCTTTTGCAAAAAATTTAAGCATATTCTTCATTATCTTCCTAACTCAGTCTTATATTGTAATAATGCAAAATCAGCTTGCACCTAAGTCTGTATGTGGCTTAGGAAGTTGCTAAGTATGTTGCATGGAGGTACTCTGAAAATAAGCAGGGGTATCTTTGCCCCTTGGCATCAGTCTGTGCTGTGGAAATTAAAAGTTCCTTGCATTGTTTTGTTGTCAACCTCCACTGTAGTTTTTCTGACTGAAGTCTTGGAATAAAATTTTTGATGTTCAAATTTTTCATGATAGAATTATCCTTCTTTCCTTCCATTTCTTTCTAATACGTAGACGATGATTTCCATAGGTATAGTAGAATGCCATATGGCAGTCTAAAGAGAGGTTGAATTACTTTGTTGTGTAGTCACTTTTATAGAAATAGGTGATGGTGTGTTTGACCTTGACTGGAAAGTTCTGTGTCCTTGAGACTGGTTAACTGACAAGTTTCATGCTTCAGAACACAGTGATATGAAGCTTAGCTTTGTAGTATGATATCTTTATCTGAAAAATTATATAGTATTGTTTTCTGTGCTAGTACTTTGCCAACCAATCATAGAATCAGGTTGCGTGGACAAGGGAATTTATCCAATTATTTAGCTTAACCTGTGGTGTGAGCATCTTAGAAACATATAAAAGTGTGTGGATAAACAATAAACTTCTTCCTGGTTTGCAACGCATCTGGAACCTGTGCCGGTGTGCATAGCTGCTCCCTTTTCTAGGAGCAGAAAAATTTTCTAAAATTAGACACAAAACATGATTGTGATTTAAAATGGATCTCTCAAAAATGAGAGATTTGTTTCAGTTTATCTTCTGTTTTGACTAAATTCAGTAACAGCCAAACAACAGGATAGTATGTAACACTAGTTACAGATGAAAACTCACTACACTCCTGTATACCTGCTACAATTCATCGTAAGATGTTTATTCAGTACCATTTGGCATAACTGAAATAAAAACCTTACATAGAGACGAATACTGTTAAATACTCTTTTCCTGCAGCAAATGCAATGAAAACCTGCCTTTCTTCCTTTGTGGGTCTTTATCCATGATTTTCCTTGCAGGCTTTTTGTGGTGAATGTCTTGGGATGCTGCATGTAGCACCATTGTAGATTAACATTCACTTCAATACTTTTTTTATTGTGCAATAATCTTTCATTGTTTGATCTTCTGCTCTGCTTTTTGTCTTTTTTGTTTGCTCTTTGTTCTTTCCTTTCATTGATCTACCCTCTAGCGAAATCCCGTACAGAGAAACAGCTCCATCAACGCCTGTCATTCCCATTCCAGAAAAACCACTAAAGTGATAGTATGATAGTTTCCTCTGTAAATTGTATCACTTTGCTGTGCTTTTTGTAAGTATCAACTCCTTAAGATCTGTTTATATTGTTTTGTTTAATGGCCTCAAGAATGACACCCCATAATAATATGACTTTTACAATAAGTGTAAAAAAAGGAACAAAATTCCATGTTACACTCATGAGATACTTGCTAAGACTTGTTCTTGTCTTCATGATTAATTATGTAATGTAAATAACTAATTTATAAATTAAACATGTATGCAACTTTTTAATGTATAGAAGTAATTACTCAATTTGCTCATGTATTCTTTTATAATATCCAGCAAAACTAATATAACTAATGTTACTTTAAGCGCAAATGACTGTAAAATTGCAGATATCTTTGCAGGAACAGACTTCATTTAGGCAGGAGGTGGTAATTGAAATAATTGAACTTCATATTATAGTTAAATTTGCCTCATGATTCTTTCTTTGAACAATCAAAATGAATATGGAATTAAGGCCTTTAAATTATCAGACAAGATTAATTTCATATCAATGTACTTGAGACAAAGATATAAGAAGGAAGAGTGCTTCAGCTAAGGCTCTCATGTTCTTCCTTATAAAACGACTACTAGAACAAATGTTTCTGACAGGACTTTGGATATATAAAAAGGCAGGGCCGCACAGTGGCAGGAACTGGCAGGCCTCAGGACAGGTTTTCCATACATTTCAAAATGCTTAGAAGTCTGTGAGATTCTTTCCTTGGAATAGAAGGGACACAGCCATCCTCCATGAAGCTGAACGGACATGTCTGGGTGTGGGTAGGACAGAGAGCTGCCCAAGCTGTGAACCTCTCCAGATTCTGCCCCATCCATGATGTGCCTGCTCCCTCTCCAGAACATCACGTCTTCTTCACTTTCTCACTATCTTAGGGTTACTTAAACCATGTTTATGTAATACAAATCTGTACAATGTCTTGTTCAGTAAAAGTTTGTTTTTCTGGTTCATACGCCACACAGTAGATGCTGACAAGTTCCCCTCCACTGGAAAAGATGAGTTCTTTAAAGTTGTTGAGGTTTCACTGTGAAACAAGAAAGGTTGCCTTGCAAAGGAAAGAATCCCATTATTTTGTATAGTTTTTTGACTGAAAGCTATATATGTATATATACATATACATGTATGTACAGTTATACCTCCTCCATCGCGAGGAAAGGGACAGGCCAAAGGCATTGCGAAACATTCTCGCAAAGAACTGCAAGTCGTTAATATGCATGCAGGCCATGCCCATTGCTCCACCCCCCGGAACTCCGGAGCGCTGCGGACAATTCTCTGCTCCTTCCCCTTGTCTCTCTTGGCACAAGCGAGCAAAGGGAACCGTTTCTGAGCGGGTGCTCTGACCATGTGTGTTCCCAGCGCAAGCTCCGCGCCGCTGCTCTCCCCGCCAGCCCGGCCCGGCCCTAGTGCTTGCGCAGAGTCTCAGCGGAGCACACAGAAGGGGGTCAGGGTGTTGCAGGTCTCTAAACGCCATGCCTGCACTGTGCCTGCACCGCCCCGAGCCGTGCCTGCGCTGTGCCTGCGCCGTGCCCGCGCCGCCCCGCGCCGTGCCTGAGCTGCTGTGGGGGTGGAGGAGTGGAGGGGTCAGGTTGGTATGGGAGTTTCTTTCCCTTTAACATCCGTGAGACAGGGGCTGCGCTCCCGGATGGCCCCAGAGGGCGGGGGAACCGAAGCCCCCTCCCAACACACAGCTTGCCTTACTTTCGTGAGGCAGTCTCCCCGTTCAGGGACTTCCCCACAGGGTGGGGTGAGACCCGCCCCACAGGCACCGTGGCACCGCCCCTTGGCAGAGCAGAGTCAAACTGCGCATGTCTCAGCCAGCTGAGCTCGCAGACGGCAGAATCATATTTGCGAAAAATTGCTTTGCAGGTGGGCGAAGTCGTGAAAGAGAAGTCGCGATAGAGAGAGGATTTACTGTATAGCTTTCTTTGTTCTAAAAAGAAAGAAAATAAATTTAACTAAAATGAGGAGAGAAATAATGAGTAAGGTAACTGTAACAGCAAAGTTCACAGTAAATTCCAGTCACCTGTGTTTCCATGTGGGAGTGTGCCTTTTTCACCAGTTTCAGGAGGGATAAGCAGCCTCAACCCAAATATTGAACATCTCCTTTTGTTTGTATAATCCTTCAGATTAGAGTCATGTGTACCTAGAATCACATCAAGTGCTTTTGCCAGGGACCTTTTAAACCCTACAGTTTGTAACATTTTATTTCATTTGGGTTGTGGCTGACTTTCATAAACACTTCCACTTTAGTGGTGACAGATTTTCTTTTTGATTTTGACAGCTTAGACGATAAGCCTTCACATATCCAACATTTCTAAACCCCACATTTTAAACTTCTGGTTTAAAGTCTAGCTTTGTAGCTCAAATTTAAATGGTTGTTGAAAAGCTGGGAAATGTTTAGGAGAGAAACAGATAATGATTTGGCATCTGGGGGAGCTTCAGAGCTGGATGCAGGACTCCAGGAGAGGTCTCATGAGAGTGGAGTAGAGTGGCAGGATTAACTCCCTCAACCTGCTAGTCACACTTCTTGTGATGCAGCCCAGGATATGATTGGCTTTTTGGCTGCAAATGTGCACTGCCAGGTCATCGAACAACATCCCCAAGTCTTTCTCCTCAGAGCTGCTCTAAATCCATTCTCTTTCCAGTCTGTATTTGTGCTTGAGATTGCCTTGATCCAAGTACAGGACCTTGCACATGGCCTCACTTATCTTCATGAGATTCTCATGGGCCCGCCTTTCAAATCTTTCAAACCTTTGTGGCAGAGACAGGAATGTGTCAAAGAAATAAAATGTCTGAGATCTGGATGAATCATCGATTTTTATTTTTTTTTCTAAACTGACCTTTGATGGCTGAATCTAGAAGATAGAAAACTTGACCATGGAGAAAGAGTCTGAATCTTCTTCATATTGTTTTTTGTATTTTCTGAGTAGTGTTTTTTAAAGTTGTCGCCTTTGCTATAGGATTTTAAAATTATTTTATTTTATTCTATGAAAAAGTAGAAGGAAGAAATATCTGAAATCACATAGTGTACTTTTTCTTTATTAAGGTCTCTAAGGATATACTTCCATGAAGTTCTGCATGCAAATAAGGGTCTGCTTTAAATTTCATGTGCGCTTGAAAATTCAACACAGAAATTATACTCATTAAATCAAACAAATAACTCCCCATACCCTTTCATGCACACACAGGTCCCTTTACCCACACTGGATAAATAAGCAAAGAATCTCCCTTGATTATCAGAAGAATTAATTTATATGCCTCATTTGGATAAGAGTTACTTGGCCTGCAGGCATTATAACTAGAACAATACATATGTTTACATCCCAGTTTCCTCCTAAATTTTTAGAATTCAGTTATAATAAGGACTTCTGGGAATCTAGAAATTGGTAACTTCTGGCTACCCTATAAGAGTTTATAAATTACTTGTGTCAAACAGTCCATCCAGATTCTCGGCATCCAACCCTGCATGACCCCAACAAAAACTAAATGAAGTTTTCTCTTCCTGTAGTCTACCTATTTGCCTAAGACAATTATTAATTTACAGACTACCAATCTAATGTAACGATTCCTGGCAATTCTTTAAATTGTTGTTGAGCATAATCTCTAATTCACCTGCTGAGACCTCAAACTGCCTGCTTCTGTCCCTTTCCTCTACAGGCAAATATAAACCTTTATGCAAGCATTAGTAATTCAGTTTTAAAGCTCAGACTTTGATCTGGACTTGGCTCTTGCTTACTTCTCTTTGCAGCACTAACTTCAATAAGGTCAATCTTTCTTTATACAATAGCTTCATAAATCTCATCGTCAAGGTGTGCCTATGTTAGGGTTCTGGTTTAGGCCAGGAGTGCCCTTTTGAAGTAGGTCTCTCAGTTGGAGATACCAGAAATGAATTAACTCTCTTCTGGTCAAATTAAACTAGAAGACACACTCCAAGAACTCACCTACTCTTGTCCAACTGTTAATTGGCTGTCCATGGGACCAGCGTAGGGCTAGTCCACAGTAAAACATTCAAAATGTGTATTTGTCTATTGTTACCAACAGTAAGTTGTCAGAACTAACTGCTTCATTTATAAATCTCCTTCTACTGGCACCTCCATCTCTTTTTAATGGAAAGGTAGCTTCAACAGTCCTCAGATTTTTCAATTTCTGTGCTATCTTTATGTGACTTGTAGTAACTGAAATGGCTGGAGGCAAAATACTCAGTTTGACAAATTTAGCTGCAGTTAACATAAGAAGTTACTGCTTCTCTTTATATATTGCTGATGTAACAGGAATTATTTTGGCTACCAGGGATGTGAATGCCCATAATTGTAGTTCTGTGGCTGTGTAGGTGTAGGACTTGTAAAAAGGGTTATACTAATGAGAGAAAATAAGTTTGAAGCAAAACTTAGGAAAGTGTGAATCCATCCTTCTGTCAGGAGAAGAATGCTTGCACACAAACCACTCCTGACCTGTATTTGTAAAACCTAGAAAGACCTAGACTTTCTTGTTCTATCATCCAAATTGTAAAGACAGTATGCAAAATGACACAATTTTTTCCTATCAAATAATTTAAGATCCACAGAAATACAGGAGTTAAAAGATACGTAAGCATAGTTATATAAAACCTTTACCAGCACTGCCTTACAATAAGTGGCAATTGGAAACTGCTCTGAGAAGTATAACTTAATGAGTATGTAGCTTTTCATATTTTCACTTAACATGTTTGAATTTTTTTTGAAAACGTTAGCCAGTGATAGTCTTTTTTAAAGTCACTTCTTTCTGTCATTGTCTCTATTTTGCTCCTCACACACTGTTATACCATCAGATGAAAAATATTTTGTTTTACTTGTGCTGTAATATTCTGAGCTTATATCTTTAAAGTTTGCTAGTCTTCACATATGTTTGGAGAAAAGGTGTGTGGTGGTGTTAGTGTTTGTTTGTTAGGTTGGTTTGTTGGTTTTGTCATGGACAACCTTTTTCAATATCTGAAAGCTGCAACTGGGAAATACCTGTTAGAGAATGTTTTGGTTTCAATAGCCAAAATGACCAAAGAAACATCATTTGCCTTCAAACTGGTTTTCCTCAGACAGATCCCAAAATGTTACTCAAGCTACATTCACATCGTCCCTATATAAAAATTGAATGTGGTCCACGCAGCTCAGAAATAATCACAGTGAGTAACTGTTGCTGCTACATATTACTCCAATATGTTTGAGGTCAAGGTTACAGAAGCTTGAGAAACTCCCATAATTAATTTCTGGTAAGCCTGTTCTTGCTGTGAGGGGTAGAGCAAAAGCAGAAAGAGGAAACAGAATAAATTCTAAGTGGGGTTAGGCAGAGAAAGGATGACAGTCAGGAAACTGGAGAAGAAACTGGTGAAAGAATTTGGTAATGAATTAGGACAAGAAAATAGGATACTAGATTTTGTGGTGATAGTTTAGTGAAGACTGACAGAAACCTGCTGTAAAGATTTGAGAAGTGGGAATAAATGAGAATAAATGGGAAACTGGGAATGAGTTATTCAAAAACAGAATGATGAGAACAGGAATTAGAATTGAAGAGTTAAAGAATGAATTGGGCTGGACAAATACATTAGTAACTTATTTGCGGAACAATGTAACTAGTTAGGGATCTCTTGAGGGTGGCATAATCTAAGGCCTGGGAATGGTGTTCAAAAAAGCAATGATTTTATCACCTGCTTCAGATTCAGCCATAAAAAGTTAATGCTGCTGACTTCTTTCATAGGTGTGTTTTGGGAAGACGGCCCATGAAATCTTCAATAATTCTGTTGGGAACCTCTTTAGAAAGAATTGTGAGCGAGTTAATCACACTTGCTGTGCTGGTTTGAATGTGTGGGTTTTTTTCTGGCAGCAGTGGGGCTAACTAGCAGAGGTAATGCCAGCCAGCTCCCGGCTGGGCCCGCTGCCAGCCAAAGTCAGGAGCAGATAGAGGCGCCTCTATGATAACATATTTAAGAAAGGAAAGAAAAAAAAAGTGGAAGCAGCAAGAAGATGGCTGGAAAAGAGCCTGTGAGAGGTTGAGCAGCCATGAAGGCGCCAAGACCAGGGCAGCCAGAGGAGGGAGAGGAACTGTTCCAGGCATCTCGCTGCTGCTTGCAGAACAGACCATGGTGAAGGAGGCTGCCTGCCTGCAACTCATGGATTAGAGAGAGAGAGAGCAGAGAGGCAGAAATCCACTTGTGGCCATGGAGAGGGAGCCCCATGCTGGAGTTGGAGGATGCTGGATGGCTGCAGACATGTTGGAGCCCACATACTTAGAGCAGATGTCCTAGGAAGACGTTGTAGAAGACGTTGTGGAAGAGGAGTCCACGCCGTGTGATAGACCTGTACTTGGTAGGATCTGATCTATGTACTTTGGGATGGGCTCACAAATGAAGCAGCGCAGCCAGTGTTTAAAAGACTGCATCCTGTGCTGTGACTCTCAGGCAACAGAGAATGGAAGAGGTGTCATCCATGTCCAGACTCATGCTGGGAAAGGGTCATTAAAGACTTTTCTCTTGTGAGGGAAAGAGGACTTTATGAATGGCAGGGAGATGGTTTCCTACCCTAAACTGGTCAGAAAACACCAACTCCTGGCTTTCCTCTACTCCTGTTCCTCCTTTGTCTGCTGGAGAAAAAAAGAGAATATGATATCTGTTGTAAGAGGAAGGAGGGGTGGGGGAAGAAGGGTGCCTTTAAGATGATGCCTCTCACATTAAGCTCTGATCTTGTTAGAAATAAATAAATCCTTTATATTCCCCACTTGGAACTTGTTTTGCCTATGACAAACCTCTTCAGGTTTTTTTTTCCCTTTTTCCTCTCTCCTCTTGTTTGTATATGGTGGGGGGGAGGGGGGGAAGAAAACGAAGTGAGGGAGAGGTTATGGGTGAACCTCTGGCATCCAGCCAGGGTCAAACCATGACACTTGCCTATGCAAAAAGATTTGAAGAGTGTGCAGAAAATAGGGAAACCCCTTAGCTGAGCATACTCCATTCTGCACATCAAATCAAACAGATTCTGCATTTGAAGGAATGATGCATCCCTCAACATTTTTTTTTTCTCTCTTGATATACTCAATTCAATAAATCTGGACACTATGACATGAAGTGGACCACAGTGGTGAATCACTAGATGGCACTTTACCTACCAGGTACAACTCCTCTCCCAGTGCTTCATCCGTGGGCAGCACACAGGCTGACTCAGATCCATGTACTCAAGGGAACTTGGTGACAAGTTATGGAATCATAGAAGCAATTAGTTTGGAAAAGACCTCTGAGATCATCAGGTCCAACCTTTGACCTAACACTACCCTGTTAACTAGATCATGGCATCTAGTCTCTTCTTAAATACCTACAGGGGCAATGAATCCACCACCTACCTGGGCAGCCCATTACAATGGCCAGTCACTCAGTAAAGAACGCCTTCCTAATATCTAATCTAAGCCTACCATGCCACAGTTTAAGACTGTGCCTTCTTGTCCTACTGCTGGTTGCCTGGGAGAAGAGACAAACACCCATTTGGCTACAAGCTCCTTTCAAGTAGTTGTAGACAGTGATAAGGTCTCCCCTGAGCCTCATCTTCTCCAGGCTAAACAACCTCAGCTCACTGAGCTGCTCCTCACAGGAGCTGTGCTCCAGTCCCTTCACCATCCTCGCTGCCTTTCTCTGGACACACTACAGTACCTCAACATTTTTGCTAAATTGAGGGGCCCAGAACATGGACACAATACTGGAGGTGCAGAGCCACAGGACAAGAGGAAGTTCCCAGGTTGTGCCGTGCTGGAGAGTGGGTTGTCTACCTGTTAGCCTGAGATTTGGTAGGTCTGCACTCAGAGTATGGTTATGCACCAAAATTTTGTGGTAGTCCATATATTTCTGGAGAGGATGAGAGGTGAAAGATAATAGACAGTTCTGTCATTTCCTAAATATGAATTCCAGCATTAGAATGGCAACTTTAATAATGATCTTTTAACGTAGATTCTTTTGTCTTTTTACATTAATTCATAATTTTGGAGTCTAGCTGTAGTTTGAGATATGCATTTATTTAGTTTTCTTAAAGAAGATGAGAACTTGCTTGTGATTACTCTGGTCTCTTTTAACCTCTTCATTCAGTGAGGAGTGCAATTTGCACCAACTCATGATTTCTCTCTCTTCACTCATTCTGATACATTGCTATCTTTCCAGATACATGTGATGTGAAAAGCAGTCCTCCCCTCTTTTCCTCACCCCCTCTCTTCCACAGCAGGTCCTGACAATACAGATAGCCAAAATAACATATTCATCTTTGCAAAAGCAGATCAGAGGCTTATAGAAACACAGGTAAGAATGTTTCAGATTCCTTTCTTCTTCCTTATGTAACTTGCTCTTTCCTTAAGGTGGCATCCCTTGTGTGTAGAAAGGGAAGAAATAAGGAGATTAGGTTGCGTTCAACCTTGAAAAAAAGAATTTTTTTAATCCTTGAAATCAGATTTTTTTTTTTTTAAATTCTGTAGACATGGAGATCCGGAAGAGGTGAAAATATCATAAAAAATGATGAAACAATTAGTTGAGAATTTGAGGTGCTCCCAAAGGTATTTGAGATGGGAGGCTCAGAGTTACAGGGAATACTGAAGTTTGGAAGGGAAATGTCTTAGTAGTGGTCCATGACAGAGTTTGCTTAGGGACTAATTAAGCAAGTACTATCAGGGATATGTGCTGTTTAAAGAAATTCTGATAATCCTTTGTTTCAATTAAACAGAATTTTTCTTTCATATTCTTCACCTCTTTGGATCACTATGCCAGAGAGTTTGTATCCTGTCCTGTACCATACATTCAAGTACTTGGGAGGTTAAGTACACATCAGCTGAATTGTCTTTAATAAACTTTGAGGAATGCTTTTAATTTGTTGCCTTTGAACACTGAGATTTTAATGAAAGCTTTGTAAAAGAGCTGTTCACATGTAATGTTTCAGTCAAGTTGTCTTGCAATGTGTTTTTGAGGACATCATGGTTTTAGCTGAGTCCCTTATTTGGCACCTGATTATAGCCTGTAAAACAGAATCAGCATAAAAAAAACATGTGGCCATTTGAATTTCACAGCCTTGAGAGACGGGATTAGTTTTTTACAATACAGTCACACTTCCGGATTCACAGGTTTTGGGTCTTATGAGGCTCCCATGGAACATTGAATCTGTGAATTCCAGTAGGACATTAATACGGCAACTTTGCCACCCTGCAAAATCCTGAGGGCCCTTTAAGGCTAGGTGTAGGAGTGTTTTCCCTTTAAATGCAGCTGGCTAGCACAGGCAGGAGTGCTTTTTCTAAGGCTATGCATATGTGCATATTCACATATGCAGATATGTACTGCAAGTCCAGCCTGGCTGCCTGTTTTAATGCCAGTCTGTGAGAGACTGTAGAAACAGGTTTTTATACAGACTTTTTCAACAGTTTAATGTTATCAAACTGCTGTGGCTGCGCTGCCAGCAGCGGGAGCGAGGTGGGGTTGTAGCACTGCGGTGCTGGGCTGGACACTGGTGAAGACAGAACAGGTCCCCCCAGTTAGGCTTAGACTGACCAAATATGGGCATGACTTCTGCAGAGCTACGCTGGGTCTCCGTACCCACCTGGTGCAGCCAGGGCAGCTGGCACTGGAGGATACACGTGCAGGGCCCCGTGTACCCTGAGGCATGCAACGGTGCCGTGTGTATAAACCTTTTCCGACAGGGACCAGCCACAGAGACACACAGGAGTGGGGAAGGAACTGTGGCATGTCTAAAGGCACCGTGAGACTTATAAATGCTACGTAACCTCTGTGGCACTCATACGGGAGTGATCTGTGGCTGTCCCCAGTGCGTGAGAGGCACCGCTCACCTGCTGCATGGCGCCATGCCAGTCCCGCCCCACGGGAAGGGGAGGCACTGCCCCTCCACGAAACAAAGCAACGGTACTTGTGTTCATCGGACATATTCATGAATAGCTGATTTGGATTTGTGGGGAAATTTTTCGCGAATAGTTGAAGCAGCAAATAATTAGGTGCGAATAGTCGAGGTATGGCTGTATTTCTGTTTCCTTTTCCCCAGTACACCTCCTAGAAACATAGAAATAAATGTCCAATGAGCCAATGAAGTGCTTCAAGTTCTGCAAGCATCAACAGGTGGTATAAAGAGGATAATTTACTCTATACAGTTAACAGTGTGCAAATATGCCATTTTTAACCTTTGTAAAAGTTCACACAGCTTACTGGCCAGGAGCCAGTAACCAGGGATCTGATTTTAGAACATTCTTAGAACATGAGTTGTCGTGTTTCATTCATGTCCTTTCCTTCAAGCAGTGGTCATGGCTTTGCAGGAGCAAGCAATACTTTGGACTTTGGCTTGGGTAGAACCTGCTTTTATCACAGGATTCCTGACTTTGCACCTTCAAGCAGCTCTTCTCAGGCTGTCTCATAATGTCGTTTCAGGCACAAGAGTTGATCTTGTCACTGTTTCCTTTTGAATGCATAATCTGACTGCTCAACTGGGCTTCCATGACCGGCGCCTGAAAACACTTCTGCAGAGTCCTGTGTGGATACTGTACAAGGCCTTTCTGAAGAAAAAAGGGTTTTGCCATTTGAAGGTTCAAATTTACTCATATACTACAGTCAAGTCCCCATATTCGCGGGTTTTGGGTCTTGTGGTTGTCCCGTGGAACATTAAATCCATGAATACTGACCAGAGATTAATATTGCAAATTATTGCCAGAAATATGGCAGTTTGGAACCCCAGCTCCTTCTGGGCAGCCAGGAGTGTGGCAGTTAAAGGGCTTTTTCACTTGAACTCCAGCAGGTAGCACTGGAAAGAGTGCTTTGCCTGAGGCTATTCACATGTACATATGCAGGTATGCAGCTTGGCCTGGCTTCCACTGTTGCTCTGGGTCTTTGCCTTTCCTGGCTGTACCCATGGAAACAGTAACAGAGGCACGCACAGAAACACACATACAGACACATGCTGTCACAAACAGACACACAGACACGCTGTCTCACGGTGCCGAGAGAATATAAATGCCCTATAACCTCCCACTTATAAGGGAGCCATCTCTGCCTGTCCCCAGTGAGTGAGAAGTGCCACCCAGCCATGCGATGGGGAGTGACAGTGTTGCCTCTCCACAAAGCAGAACAACCCTGCACGTGTCGACCGGAAATAATTATTTATAACTGATTCATTAATTTTTCACAAATAGTTGAAGCAATGAATAATTATGTGCAGACAGTCAAGGTAAGACTGTATAGCCATTGAAGTATTTGAGGCAGAGGTAGTGAACTATGATTCAAATGCCTGTGCATTCTCAAAATATGGAATTTAACTTTGCCATTTAAACATCGAGTATATAATTTTGCCTATAAATTTCTTTGCAACCATTTTCCATTACATACTCTATTTTTATGAGCAAAATAATGTGTTTAAATAACAATGGAATTAGATGTAAAGATATGCTTCTATGATTCTTTATGGAAAACAATGTCTCAACAGCTACAACATCAGCTGGCATTTGCTGCAGTCTAGCTGTTTCTTTGGAAATACTGTGGTCTGACTGTCTTGCTAAGGTCTTAGTGAGTTGCTACGCTATTTATGCACTCTTGAATGATTTCCTAAAAATCATTTCAACAGGTACTACTTACGTTCTCCTTTTCTAATACAGATTTGCTTCAGTTCTTTGGGAAGCATTCCTTATTGAATAGTGTGTGTATATCTCATATGTTCCACCTAACATGGTACCACTGCAAAAATACTTCTAAGTCACACCCACCTAGAACAAAAGTGTGAACAACTCCATTAAAGGCTGCTTGAAGCTCTGTGCCTTAGCCCTTCAGAGCATGCCCATATCATGTAGAGGAGCTCAGGAGAGACAACCCTGAATTAGTACACCTGACTCCTTCCCACCAAACTGAAGTTGGAGGCAATAGAGAAGAAGTGAGCTAAGCATCCTTTATTTGCTCATGAGACCATCCCTGGAGGTTTTCAAAAAAAGACTGGAGGAAAAAACTCATTGACACAGTGTAGATAATGGGATGATGAGCTAGGGAGTTAGGTTATATTAAAAAAAAAATAAAAAAAAAATGACATGATCCTGAGATTAGCTCAGATACATAAAACATGGAATTCATGGCACCAGGGTTGTGGGTTCAATCCCGACATGGGCATTCATTTAGGAGCTGGACTCGATGATCCTTGTAGGTCCCTTCCAACTCAGAATATTCTGTGATCCTTTGTGATTCTGTGATTCTGTGAAACACAGTTAATTCATTAAACCAGCTGCCACTGGGATAAACTTGTACTCCTCTGAGACCACCAGCAGAAACTATGTGATTGTGTCTGCCTTGTGCCATTTAGCCATACAGAGGGGCTATTTCAGGGATTTTCTGCCTTCACAGGCTCCTTTTGATGACATCTCAAGTTTATCATGTGATTGAATTAGGGTTCACTTTGATAGTTAAAATATTGTCTGCTAATTCATGCTCATAATTATAGCAGGTCTTTCAACACTACACAAGAAAAATAGAAGCAATTATTTTTGGTAGTTTCTGTTGGTTACACAAGTCTGGAACTACACTGTAATCTTTTGCTAGTGTGGTGTATTGACCAAGATGAGTAATTTTGTCTTGTTTGTTTTTGTTTTGTTTAATATGGGTCTATTTGAAAAAACAAGCAAGAAGTGGAAAAATTATAGCAGAATATAACAGACATCTGCAAACCCTTACAATTTTTTTCAAGTGCAAACTTTAACTAAAACCCAGTAATATTTTCAGATATCTGAAACAGTACTGAGGCAACTTGTTATTTGAAGACAGTGAAACAGATGTTTCTTAAAATCCAACTTTGCATGTGTTTTGTTCCAACTCTCAGAATGTCAAAACTTTTTCAGAAATATCTAGGTGGTCTTTTGATTAATGATATGTCCTGGCTTAGGTTTTTTTGCTGCTCTGGCAGCGAGGGGGTTAACAGCTCCGCTCTGGCCTGGGCCTCAGTTGCTGCCATGGCATTCAAGGTTATAGAGATAGAGACGTCTCTGTGAATAACATATTAGGGAGAGAAGAAAAAAACCCCTCCGTAGCAAGATGTAGTTGTGCCAGTTCAGAACCTGTGTCGAGAGGCTGAGAGCCTGAAGGCCCTCAGGCCCACAAGAGAAGGGGTAGGAATGTTCTTCCAGNAGTTTTATTTTCCAGTTTTATTTTCCAGTTTTTCCTCCAGGAGAGGTTGTGGGTGAATCTCTGGCATCTAGCCAGGGTCAAACCACGACATAATATTAAGAAAAATTAATTTAGGTTAATGTTATTTTATTGATTTAAGATACTACAAATTATTTTAATGGAAAACTATTTGTGAGTTTTGAATTGGAATATTTTTGATTGTTTAGAAGAAAAATTATTTCAGATAAATGAGAAACAGAGAATGCTTTCCAACAGTTATTAACCAAATATTTTTCTGTAGCCTATTTTTTGGCCGAATTTTCCATGAACAAATTGTGAGCATGCCATATCTTATGGTCTGTCCTGTGATTCCACTTGCAGAAAATGCATTTTAGTTGAGGAATTTAGTAAAAATTAAAAAAACCCCCAACAAACCAAACCCTGAATCTTTTTTTCTACCCACTGTAAAATAGTTCCCTCTTACTTTCTAATGCAATATACATCTCACTTTCCTGTAAAAAATATTGGTGTCGAGGGATTGACCGAGATTTGCTGAGAAAGATACTGAAATCCATTGGTAAAGTTGCTCTCTTTGGATATAAATGATCAAATCCCCAAAAAAGTTGGTGTGTGTTTGAACATGAATCTCAGTGCTGACTGAAAGGTCCTACTTTTAAGCTGCTTGGAAAAAAAGATGCCACAACTTCCCAATTAATTGTGTGATTTTCTTCTCAGTCTATCCCATTAATTGTTACTATTTAGACGTTCATAAAAATGGAGGGAGACTCTTAATTCATCCTGAAATAATAAAAACCCACTAATTGTTTTTCTTTGTTGCAGAAAACAAATATTTTAATTTCTGATTCAAATACATGATTTTTCCTCTCACTTTTGAATTGTCATTAAAATTAAAAATAATTTGCTCTGAGAATCATAGGTTTACAAGTTTGTCTGAGGAAGGGATTCCTCAATGGGAAAAATAGATAGTACAGCAGATAGCTTAGAATATGTTAGATTTCAGAAATAGCAGGAAGAAAAATATGGAGAGGTAGCTTGAAAAAACCCAAGTTGCTTCATTCATTCTAATTTGCACTGTCCTTAGAATGGTCTGGGGAAAAGAAACTTCCACAACACATCCACCTATGGCAATAATTGGAAATTTAATAAACTACATATGGAGCTCTGGAAAGTTGCTTTATAACTGCATTAAGCAAAACACATATCTGCACTAGTTACAAATAATGCAAAATTATTCCATTTCTAACTATTATTTTGAAGGATTCATAGCTTTGAAATCCATTAAATAAAAATGCTTTAATCTGTTTAATATTCAAGCTTTAATGAATTATATGTGAAAGTTATTTCATCTAGGCTGTGCTAAGTAGCAGATATGTCTTCTGGTTTTTGTTTGTTTATCCCTTTTCTTTATCTCTTCACAGAACAGCTTATGTAAAGTATCTCTAGAACAAGTGTAGAAGCAGGTCTCAACTTTGTGCCAACTTCCACCAATGAACATAATAGATGTGGGTATAGATCGTCGGATTTTGACTTTTAGTATAGTAGGATAAGATTTATATAGATGCACGTGATGCCAGACACATTTGGTGACAGAAATTGTCCTTCTGGATATAAGCTTCAGGTGCCGATGGTCTTGTTTCTCAAAGTTTGGCCCTAAAATTTGTATCAGAATTTAATCGAGAAGATGAAGACCCCATCAGATATAGTTTTACTTATAAATTAATTATTTGAAATGTATACTAAGTTATGGATAATTTTATCTTTTCTCATTTTAACTAAACTCAGAAAGATTGTTTTTTGACTAGTCTTCCTAGATGACCACAGAATCACAGAATTAACTAGGTTGGAAAAGACCTTTGAGATCATGTCCAGCCTCATAAATAAGTTCCTCTTTTATTATGTGTGTTGTACTTTTGTAGCTCTAGCAAATTAGTCAAATCAGATTTACAGTTAATTTGCTGCAGGATGAAGAA
>WEKX01019397.1:49948-61272 GCA_013390025.1 Pitta sordida
TAATTAAATATGGCAAAAAGTAGTTTCTGAAGTAATCTAATGTTGTAGATGTCATTAGCAGAATGCACTTTACAGACCTGAAGTGAGATTTTTCAATTCTGAAACATTCATCTCTGGACCATGAGTGAAAGGACACTTTCTAGTTGGGGATAGTAGCAACGGACATAAACTAGTGAACTGTACTTTCTATCCACAATTCACTGTTTTGAAGATACAAAATTATTGTAAACTACAAGACTTTTTTCAATTAGCTGCATGAACAGACGCAGACAGTAATTTGTAACTTGTTTCATTGTGAAAGCATTTCAGCATTATTAAAATGTTAAGCACACATTTCTTTCTTGCTGGAAATGCATAGGCATTTATTTTAAATTTGTCCTGGGGAAAATTAAATTATCAATTTAATTTAACTTAAAATTTAAAATTAAGTTAAAGTTAGTAATTAAAACACTTTCTTTTAAAGAAAATTTTTGTAGATGGTTTAAACAATAAAATTAAATACTTAAAATGAAAATATTTGTTAAAAGGTTTCAAATCTGAGCGATACCCTTATCTTAAACAAATATATGACCATGCAAGTAGAACCAGGTACCTCAGCTTTCATTTTGGAATGGTTTTGTATTCTTAGACTTGTGGAGAAGGTCCACCTTAGTTCATATTACAGTAATTTTATACTATGGAAGGGTTGTGAAGCTTTAAATTTAGGGGCTTTTTTACCTTTTGATCTTTTTTAAAAAGTCATTTCAGTGGATGATACTTTTGGACAAGAAGTATTTAGAAAGCAATGTATTGATGATACTGCTTATTCAACATTTATATTTTCCTTTTTATTAGTAAAATGTGAAGAAATTTAAAACTGATAGTGTTGTGGGATGTTTTTATTATTACTGATATCTACATGTTCGACCCTCAACTGTAATATGATGTACACTTTGAGGAGGGATTGTTAGCCTGAAAGAATCTTATTTTTTAAAAAAATATGCCTCTTGATGTTGTAAAAGAAATCACTTCCTCCTCCAAACCTTGTTTTTCTTATCACCTTAAAGTTGTATCATCATAGATATAAAAATGTGACATGACAGAATATGTTTACACACAAAAGGGATAACACTAAACAAAGAAAAACAAAAAAACCAATGTGGGGAATTCCATCTCTGTTGAAGGCAGAGATCAAATTGTTAACAGCAAGGTGCTTTGTGAGGTGTCCTTTTAGGAGTGACGTTCTACATTGATTTTCAAGTAGGAATTGCAAAAACATGTTCAGTTTCACAAAAGTACTATACTGTGAATAACAAGGTCTTTACAGAATTGACTCCTAGAATGGTATGCTAGATTTTCCCAAAAGATATTGCATGTGTATCTCCCACACACATTTATATTTGTCAAATGAGAGAGGAATGACTTTACCCTCTCACTATTTCACATTCTAACTTTATTACTTTTATGTACTAATTATATTGTTCTTGTATGAAAAATTTTCTGACATGACTTTTACCAGAGGTACACAAGTGTTTTTCCACTTACTGAAGATTATTCTCTTCACATAATGAAAAGCAATTGCAGTCTTTTTAAAACAATAATTTCTTGTAATGAGGAAAATGCAATGAGTATAGTTCTAACTTATTCAAAATTAAAAGATATTTTAAGCTATTTCAAACATACTTATGCCTCTAATACTTTAGTACTTTGTCAAAAATTCATACTTGGATTTTGCCAAGAAAATTAGCATTTTTCCT
This sequence comes from Pitta sordida, assembly GCA_013390025.1. NCBI lineage: Eukaryota > Metazoa > Chordata > Aves > Passeriformes > Pittidae > Pitta > Pitta sordida. The sequence continues at coordinate 51,685 of WEKX01019397.1, forward strand.
ACCTGTTCTCTGGCACATAATTATGCAAGTTTATTAATTTTTAATCTGCTTTTAAATCGTTATAGCTTCTATAATCCATGCAATTGTAAAAGGAAAAACCTGTTTTCTTGAGCTGTAAACCCACACATGGATCTTTATTATCAATTAGATTTTGAATAATGCTTATTGTATATGGTCACAGTCTCTTTTCTGCCTTGAGCAAAGCGAGTGAGAGGATCTTCTGAGGAGCTCTGAAGGCATTCTTACTGTTCCAGAGAAAACGAAGTGTTAAGTACCATGAACAAAGTGAAATATTTTAAGAAGGGCATTTTAGAGTGATGTTCTTCTGCCACAGTCAGATAATTATGAATGGAAAAAACTCCCCTAAATGACAGTGATTCTGATAAGAGTCTGCATTGCATGCCCATTCTTCTGTAAATTGGGATGTTTACATTGGATATGCACTGGGGCTGGAACCTCTTTGCCAAAACAGGTGATCAGAAGTTGGGTCCAATGCAGATTTCTCACACCCAAGTGAGTACAGTAACCACGGATAATTCCCACAGTGATCCAGTGCTGGCTCTGCAAAGAACACTGCCAGCATTTTGAATTTTAAGAGATTGCTTCTTGATGGAAGGACTAGAAATCCTAGCAAAACTAGAAGGACATGCTTCTTATATGTTTCTGTATTTTATTCTGTATTCTGCTTTTTATTTTGTTCATGGTTCCAGCACAGTGGGCTTTATCACCTTTCTGCTAGTTTTGCTATGAGGCTACAGGAATGGCATGCTGCTTCTCTGCTGCTGCTTTGGGAAGACCACAATTGAAACTTCCTGTGTAAAGTCAGCTGTAACATTAAAATCAACAGCTGAATATGAAAAGTCTGTTACTTCTTCATTTTGTCCCTGCTCAGAGGGATTGGACTATATGACTTTCCAGTTCTACCGTTATGATTCTATGACTTAAAAACTTTATGTACTGACAGATACTTTGGATTTTTTTACTTTTCATTTAAATATATAATGGTCCTTATTTTTTTTTCCTATAGGGAGAAAAGGACAGAAAGTGCTGCTTATTTTGTTTCATATTTAAACAATAGAAATGGTTATTCACTATTTCCAAGCTTTTGCTTGTGTTTTACTTGTCCAGCCCATTTGAGCACCTTCTCGATTAACAATCTTAAAATAATTGCTAAGACTCTTGAGAAATGTCATGTTCCAACAGAAATTCTAGAAGGCTACTGTATCAAAGACAAACAAATAATTAAATTAATCATTATGTCCCACCTAGCACTCATTAGTTATTGCTACCTTCAGTAATGTAATTTCTCAATCTGTTCTCTGGACTTTTATATATATGTATATTTGTAGTTGAATCCCATGAAATAGGGAATTATTATTATTTCTATTCAAGCAGAAAACTAGAACATAGTAATAGAAAAGAACTCCAAGTTAATTCAAAGTCCTTCATTTGCAGTGGTTTCTCTGGATGTCTGACCAGTGCTTGAAAGACGGGCCTGTTGTCTTCATGTGTTAGAGACTAACAGAGCCTACTTAAAGCATTTCTCAAAAATGCTATTTTATTTTAAGTAGCGGGGAAAACCCAAACGCCCTTTTCATTAATCTGTTGCTTTTTCTCTAGAAGATGAAGACCAGAAAATTTATTTATTTAGATTGACTGAAAATGCAGAAAAATTATCCAAATATATTACTATGAAGTATCACAGAAATGTGTCTTTGAGTTGAGAATGTTCTTTGCTGCAGTGGTATTTATCATAGGAATGAAAGTCTACCTCCCAGTATAGAGATTCTATGTGGTAATTTAAAATGTACAAGAGATGTAATTATTGAAATTTATTAATTCTGAAATCAGCATGTTCAGTCAAAGGTAATGATGTATTTAGTGACTTAATGGTGATTAAGTCTGGAAAACTATACTTGAAATTACAAATTGCTCAAAAGTCTAGGTGAAAATATTGCTTTCAAAGTACAATGAAAACTATGTGTGGTTTTGATTCAAAGAACATAAGTCCTCTTTAAACAAGGTTGAATTTTCCATTTTCCTGGAAATTCTATGTATTTCACATCTTTATTTCTTAAAGAAATATTTTTCTAATTTTCATAACTAATTAAAGAATTCTTCATGGATGCTATATGACATTCAGTCACAAGCATAGCTTCAGACTTCCAGGAAGAAACATTGAAATGTTCGGTAGAAGTGAAACGTGGGAAATCCTATTTCTTCGGAAGAGTACTGTACATAAAGCACTTCTGTAAGTGGTAGTTACACAAAGGTGGTAGAAATAAGGATAGACTGAAGTCCTGAAACCTTTTTTAGCAAGTGGTCTTTTTCTTGTAGAAATCATAATGTAGTGGATTGTTTTGAGTACTCATCTTTGCCTGAAAGGAGTATTAAGCATTAAGGACCCCATTCTCTACAGGATGCTTGGTGAAGCTGCTGGCCTCTTGTGCACCCATCAGGTGAAATTTAGGACTCCATTGGAAGAATAGATGAACAGATTTTAAATCTCAACATCTGTACTTATTTCTGAGAAAATGCTGGAAACTGGATGAAATTCTGACGTAGTGTAAACTTTGGCCATTGTGTTGAAATACTTAAGTACATAGAATTGCTCTGCTGGTTTCCTTTTTTCCTTTTCTTTTCTTTTTTTTTTTTTTTTGGCTAAGGGGCACCTATATATGGCTGTTTCCCAGGTGAGGAACTCATCAATTTGTAAGAACAGAATGCAAAGATACTTAATATCTTTAAAGATATAAAGAAGTGGTAAACAAAAGTAGTTGACTCTGGATAACAATTGTCTGGCCACATGTTGTGTTTTACTGGGGAGCTGATACACAGATTATCCCCTAGAAAGTGCCACTAATAAAAAAAAAGCAACTTACATTTGTGTTCTGATATTTTTAAAATAACTTCAGAAAGAGAAGGAGGTAGATTAGGATTTTGTTAGGTTTGTTGGATTTTTTGTGAATCTACCTTTGTTTCAATTTGAAATTAATGAATTAAATCTGTCAGATAAAATTACAGGTTCCTACATACATCCTACAATTCATTATGGACAATCCTCTAAAATGCATCGCTGACAGTGCAATTTTAAGATACTGAGGATTATTTTAAGTTGCTTGGCTTGGTTTTAAACTCAGATATATTGAGGTGCTTGTGCATCTTCGGAACATATAAACTTTAATGTTTTCCTGTAGTAGCATTTGAATTAAATTACATACTTGCAGAGGTAATTTGACTCTTCCCACACACACATTCTCCCCCTCTCACTTTCTTGATAGTCTGAAACATTCATTCTACTTTGAGTTTCTTTTCAGTGGAAACCATGAAAATGGGAGACAATGCTTATAGTCAGTCACAGAATCACAGAATCACAGAATATTATGAGTTGGAAGGGACCCACAAGGATCATCTAGTCCAACTCACCACCTAACACCCGTACAGAGACCGAGAGCACATCCCAGAGCGTAACACCAACCTAGATCCCTCACAGTCTAGCAGGCCATGTCACTAACTTCCTCGTCCAGTCTTCTCTTAAACACCTCCAGGGATGGCGACTCCACCACCTCCCTGGGCAGCCCATTCCAATATGCAATTACTCTCTCTGTGAAAAACCGCTTCCTAACGTTAAGATTGAACCTCCCCTGGCGTAGCTTGAGGCCGTGCTCTCTTGTTCTGGTGTCGTCAGCCTGGAAGAAGAGGTCTACACCCATCTGTCTGCAACCTCCCTGCAGGTAGTTGTAAACAGCAATGAGGTCACCTCTGAACCTCCTCTTTTCCAGACTGAACAGTCCCAGTTCCTGTAGTCACTCCTCATAGGGCCTGCCCTCCAGTCCCTTCACCATCCTCGTTGCTCTTCTCTGGACCCTCTCAAGCAGCTCAACATCTTGTTAGGAAGAGCTTTTTCAGAGAGAGCGATCTCTCAGTGCTATGATCTGCCCAGGGAAGTGGTGGAGTCACCATCCCTGGAGGGGTTTAACAAAAGACTGGATGGGGAACTCAGTGACATGGTCTACATAATGGGATGATGGGATGGGGAGTTAGGTTACACATAAAAAAAAAAAAATGATGACATGACCCTGAGATTACCTCAGATAGATAAAACATGGTGTTCATGGCACCAGGGTTGTGGGTTCAATCCCCATGTGGGCATTCACTTAGGAGTTGGACTTGATGATCCTTGTGGGTCCCTTCCAACTCAGAATATTCTGTGATTCTGTAAACTGGAAATATGTATAAGAAAAGTGAAGTCTGCATAAGAAATAAGATGGTAAGATACACATTGAAGCCTTAACTTTTGGCTTATGTAGTTTCACACAATAATTATGTGTGTAACAAGAAGTAATGTAATATTCTCAATATTTCAACTAAAAAATAAGAACCATTTTATCATATCATGCATGAACTATAATTTTGATAATAGAAAAGTTAGAAACATGAATAAAGGAAAGTTTCACTCAAGCTACGCCAGGGGAGGTTCAATCTTAACGTTAGGAAGCGGTTTTTCACAGAGAGAGTAATTGCATATTGGAATGGGCTGCCCAGGGAGGTGGTGGAGTCGCCATCCCTGGAGGTGTTTAAGAGAAGACTGGACGAGGAGCTTAGTGACATGGTCTAGCTGGGGGGTGTAGGGCCGGATGACCCTGGGCCCCTTCCGGCTCGGAGTGGCCTGCTAGACTGTGAGGGATCTAGGTTGGTGTTACGCTCTGGGATGTGCTCTTGGTCTCTGTACGGGTGTTAGATGGTGAGTTGGACTAGATGATCCTTGTGGGTCCCTTCCAACTCATAATATTCTGTGATTCTGTGATTATTTGCTGATAACTATCAAAGCAGGATGGAAAGTATTTTTTTGAAGCAAGAAAGTGAACTATTTCCAACATATTTCTATGCTCGGCAATGTGACATTTGCTTGAATAAATTACTATTAGACTTCATCTGGTTTGACAAAGGTATTTGCGCTGTCAGATTGTGTCCAAATGCAGTCACTCACTTCTTTGTTTTTAGTCCCAAATTACACTTGTTATTTATTAGTAAACTCAAGGTGCCTCCCTGCAAAACCAATTCACTCTTTGCAATTGTGCACTTTCTACTAACTAATGAACAGATAAGCAATTTACATGGCCTTTGGCTTATAGTCCAGTCACTAACTTTTAACTAATATCACTGCCTTGGAAGCAACAAGGACCTTTAAAAGAATTGAAACAGTTACACATAATTAAGTTTTTCTGCCTGTATATTTACACCTTAGTACCACCACACAGAGACAAAATTAAAATCTGCAAAAATTTTGCCTGTTTCACTTTAAAAAAATACTGTTTTCTCTTTATGTATTTTCTTTTGTCATGGACCAAGACTTTCTATGCTACTTGGCTAGAGACAGCTAAGAAAAAGACAGAAATCAGTGGAGTGGTTGTAGAAAATTTAGTGGTAACACCTTTCTGTAATTCTCTTGTCAGCTTTGAATTTATTCCTTGCTGAGAATTAATTTTGTTCTGGGATATTGGCCAGTATTCGTTGGTTCCAGATGCAAACAGTTGATGTCTACTTGTTACGTCTCATTTGTTGCCCGCAGGAAATTGTAGTGTGAAAGTGCATCAGGCTCATAAAGACAAACTCATGGTAAGAATGGAAGAAAAGAGAGAAAAGATGACTCACAGTCTCATGTCTGGTATTTCCTTCTGCTGACAGAAGACCAAAGAAATTTGTCTTTCATGTTCAAAGGATTTAGTGAGGCCTAAAGAGAAATATATTGCCAGTAAGTTGTACTGTGTCCTATTATTAATATTTTCAAATAAGAGTATAATCTCTACAACACTGAAGTTAGGTGAGATGTCTATATACAATTCTCCCAAAATTAGTCATGCCCTTTCATTAATTAGCCTCATATAAATCACAGAATCACAGAATCANTATTCTGTATGAATTGTGGGGTACCAACATTCAATAATTTCCTTACTGTGAGGGTGGAAGTGGTTTCCCTGAGTCAACAAACAGGTATTCACACACAGTCACAGAATATTCTGTATTGGAAGGGATCCACAAGGATCACCCGGTCCAACTCCTAAGTAAATGCCCATACAGGGATTGAACCCACAACCCTTGTGCCATGAACATGGTTTTATCTGCCTAAGTAATCTCAGTCTTGTCATCATCTATTTTTTTCTTTTTTTTTTAATTCTTCATGCTCTGAAATTATTGCACCCTCCAGAAAGATTAAATACTTGACAAAATCTACAAAATCTACTTGAGATCAGTAGAGAACTGAAGCTTTCATTTGCATGAGCTGAAATGAAGCAAGTGGGTAAAGGCAAATATATATAAATGAAAGACCTGACTCAGTGAAGGAGATCCTTAGATGTTCATGTTTCATGTTCCATTCTGGGAAACCTCAAGTATCTACTGGATGGAGAGAGACAGGATTAGAGGACATACCCTATTATGTTTAATAGGGTACTCTGTGTGGCTCCCCTCCTGTGATAAAGTTTAGACTATCTTCATCGTATCTGCAGATTCATCTGCAAAGGCAAAATGTTGTAATTGGATGTTGGAGCAGTGAACACTGTGCAATGTGCAAAAGTTCTTTTTGCATACTGTGTCCCTCTTTCCCCATTGCTTTGCAGTGTGGTCCAGTCTAATTCATTCAGTGCTCCCTTTCAGGACCTTTCCTCCTGTTATTAGAATATTCAGAGACTTTCCTACATTGCAGTCTGTACCAGTGACATTTTAGATATAAGGAGCTCTTGTAAAGCAAAGGCCCTCATGATCCCTAAATTATTTTGAGACTTGTTACCATTTGTCAGTCATGACCCTGATAAATCTTCCTACTTAAGGCAGTTTAGAACTTTTCTATTGGTCACTTGAACTTGCAGCATCTTTTTAAAAATTGCCTGAAAGGAAAAGAAGTTGATGAAAGGCAGAGATCAATTAGGTCTCATTTTGGTGGGTGTTTTTTAAGGTGCTTTTTTCTATACCAGTTGCTGTTATGAATCCAATGGGAATATGCTTTTTTGCATTTACATTGGGTATTTAATAACTAACCAGACACTGTGTTTTTGGTGGGGATGTGGCCTCCAAGTTCTGCACTGAAAATCCAGTCTAACAAAGAAGGTAAATGTTGGTTTAAGATGGGGCAACAAACCAGAATGTCTCCATGAGTGGATTTTTTATTATTTAACAGAATCACAGAATTACACAGGATATTCTGTGTTGGAAGAGACCCACAAGGATCATTGAGTCCAACTCCTAAGTGAATGCACATCCAGGGACTGAACCCACAACCAGAAGCATCAAGTCTCCACTCTTTTGAGCTAAGGATAAGCTAAGCCATAGTACAGTGGTAAGTGTCCCCACCTGGCGTGTGGGAGACCTGGGTTCAATTCCCGCCAGGGAGACAGTGTTAAGAGTTGGACTAGATGATCCTTGTGCGTCCCTTCTAACTCAGAATATTCTGTGATCTTTGGGAGACGCAAAAAAAGTAAGACCCTTGAGATATTTTCACGGCCTCAAGCTGCGCCAGGGGAGGTTTAAACTTAATGTTAGGAAGCGGTTTTTCACAGAGAGAGTGATTGCACATTGGAATGGACTACCCAGGGAGGTGGTGGAGTCACCGTCTCTGGAGGTGTTTAAGAGCAGACTCGATGAGGAGCTTAGTGACATGATCTAGCTGGGGGGTGTAGGGCTGGATGATCCTGTGGGTCCCTTCCGGCTCGGAGTGGCCTGTTAGACTGTGAGGGAACTAGGTTTGTGTTTACCATCCTGGGATGTGTTTTTGGTCTCTGTACGGGTGTTAGATGGTGAGTTGGACTAGATGATCCTCGTGGGTCCCTTCCAACTCATAATATTCTGTGAATCTGTGAGCAGGAAACTAAGAGTAATTGATATAGCTCAGTAAAGTATTTTATCTTTATTCTAGCCAGATATTGACAGTGATAGGTATTTTTGTACATATTTATTGCAAGTGAAAATTGAGTACATGAAAATCTATGGGACTGCAAGGCATATTTTGTCTTTAGCCATCAAAGCTTTAGATTAATATGTAACCATCAATTTATTCTGTCTGTTAGTTGTTGTCATGGTTTGGGGATAACTTGCTGGTTCTGGGAGGGTACCTGTTTTGTTTTTTCTGTTGAAAAATCCTTTCCATTTCTTTGGCTTTTCTGGGTGGGGGAGGTGAACTGGAGGTAATGGGCTGCTGCCCATGCTGACTCGGAGCTGGTGCAGCGCTGGCAGAAGTGGCGAGGGCAACAGACCCCTCCCAGTGGGGCTGAGACCTCATGAACGGGCAGCAGTGGAGCTTGGAGGAGCCCCCTCCAGTGCTGCGTGGCTGCTGCCCACAGCACCAGACAGATAGCGGTTGCAGATGGGTGGTGATAGTGGCAGCCTGACAGTGGGGGACCCCGCAGGCTGGGAGCAGCATGTTGGTGGCTTGTGTGCCCCCGCCACTTCTGCTCCACCACTTGTGCAGTGGCTTGTGTGTCCCCACTGCTCCTGGTGTGTGGCTCTGCGCTCCTGGCAGTGGGGTGGCTGGAGCCAGGCTGCTGGTGCCAGGCCACATGGCTGTGGCTGGTGGCAGCCATGTTGCTGACGACCTCTTCTGTTTCTCGCCAGAAGTCACCACAAATTCTTCATGTTTCCAGCCTCAACAACTCTACTCTGTTGCTGATTGGTGGAAGGGGGAGAGCGGAAGCAGAGCTGGGTGGTGAAACTTTTTAAACCCGGCGCACGACGGACTCCCTCTTTTCTTCCATTCCTTACAGGGAAAGAGGAGACATGGACTTCCTACGGCTGCTCCCTGCCAGCAGATACAGCAGCCACATGGTAGCTTCCAGGAGAGTGCTTGGCACTCATCTACCTTCTCCACATACCCAGAAGGAAAAGGGCATTTTTTAAAACAATTTTTCCTTTTCCCCCTGGGTATGTTTTGTTCCCTTCATTTTATTATTTTTTCCCTTCTCACATTTTTGTCCTTTCCCTTTTCCCCTCCCTCTCTATCCTCTCAGCTGGGAGGGAGTGGGAAACATTTGCATATATATATATATATGTGTGTATGTGTAGATTAATAAAAATTTATTTTTTCTCTCAATCCATCCTGCCTAGCATTCCATTTTATAATTTAAAAATAAACCATAACTGTCTTCTATAAAATGAAGACTGTTGTATAAGACCTCAGACATGCATTGGGTAAAGGTAAAACCTAGTCTTTTTGCCTTACAAAAGCAGCAAAACACCCTTCATATTTGACTTGCTCAGAGTACTGCAGATATGATACCAGTAAAATGCATTTAAAAACCTGGAATCACCAAGAATGGATAGTGAACTGTTTCTATCTGAAGTGAATTTTGGGGATGATCCTGGTAAAACAAGAGCCTAACACAGCACAGCTTGCTGTAGTGCCACAAAAGAACTTGAAGTGTCTGCAGCAGAAGCAATCATCATCTAATAAGAATGATGTGATAAATTTTATGAATAAAAATGTGTGTTAAAACTCAAGGTTATTATTAACAAAATGACCAACAAGTGCTTTTTCTCTTCTGTTCCCTCTGGGAACCACAGTTGTGCCGTGTTCAGGGGATGGTGTGAACACAAAAA
>WEKX01019398.1:977-65522 GCA_013390025.1 Pitta sordida
GCTGGGATTGTTCAGTCTGGAGAAGAGGAGGCTGAGGGGAGACCTTATCGCTCTCTACAACTACCTGAAAGGAAGTTGTAGTCAGCTAGGTGTCAGTCTCTTCTCTCTGGCTACCAGTGATAGAACAAGAGGACACAGTCTTAAACTGCGTCAGGGGAGATTTAGACTGGACATTAGGCGGAACTTTTTCACAGAGAGGGTGATCTCTCAGTGGAATGGGCTGCCCAAGGAGGTGGTGGAGTCACCGTCCCTAGAGGTGTTTAAGAAAAGGTTGGATGAAGTTCTTGGTGGCATGACCTAGATATTAGGGTAGTGTGTTATAGGTAGGATGATGTGTTGGTAGTAGGATGGCAACAGGTCAGGTTAGGTAACAGGTTTGACTAGATTAGATTAGGTAACAGGTGATAGGTTGGACTTGATGATCTCTATGGTCTTTTCCAACCTTACTGATTCTGTGATTCTGTGATTCTGTGAGTGCAATCACACAGCACTACAGGACGGCCACGGGATCAGACCCAGCCAGCATGGATTAAGGAGGGGCAGGTCCTGCATGACCAACTTGATCTACTTTTATGACCAGATGATCCACCTGGTGGATGTGGGGAAGGCTGTGGATGTAGTCTACCTGGACTTCAGTAAAGCCTTGGGCACCATTTTCCATAATATACTCCTGGAAAAGCTGGCAGCCCATGGCTTGAACTGCACCCTTCACTGGGTTAAGAATTGGCTGAGTGGCTGGGCCCAGAGAGTGGTGGTGAACAGTGCCACATCCAGTTGACAGCCAGCCACCAGCAATGTCCCCCAGGAATCAGTGTTAGGCCCAGTTGTGTTTAATAACTTAATTCATGATCTGCATGAGTGGAGTGAGTGCACTGTTAGTAAGTTTGCAGATGACATCAAGTTGGGAGCAAGTGTAGATCTCTTAGAGGGTAGGAGGGCTTTACAGAGGGACCTGGACAACCTGCATAGATGGGCTGAATCCAACAATATGACATTTAACAAGTCTAGGTGCCAGGTCCTACAGTTTGGCCACAACAACCCCCTTCAGTGCTACAGGCTGGGGACAGAGGGGCTGGAAAATGGCCAGTCAGAAAGGGACCTGGAAATATGGTTGACGGCAGGATGAACATGAGCCAGCAGTGTGCCTAGGTAGCCAAGAAGGCCAGTGGTATCCTGGCCTGTATCAAGAACAGTGTGGTCAGTAGGACTAGGGAAGTGATTCTTCCCCTGTACTCAGCACTGATAAGGCCGCACCTTGAGTACTGTGGCCAGTTCTGGGCCTCTCAGTTTAAGAAAGATGTTGAGATGTTCATCTGGAGAAGGGCAACAATGCTGTTGAAGGGTCTGGAAAGCAAACCTTACAAAGAGTGGCTGAGGGAGCTGAGGTTGTTTAGCCTGGAGAAGAGGAGGCTCAGGGGGAACTTTATCACTCTGAACAACTACCTGAAAAGAGATTGTAGCCAGTTGTGGGTCAATCTCTTTTCCCAGGCAGCCTGTGACAGAACGAGAGGACACAATCTTAAGCTCATGTAATTATCTTCCTCTTTACCCTCTCTGCACCTCATTCAACCATGCTTTCTTTCACCTCCCCTCTAAAAGAACTTTGGATTTAACTGCTTTAGCCTTTGTGTTTTCCACCGACAAACCATGAACACAGCCTGTCAGCAGGGTTTTTCTCATGCAGTATGGCTCCCACAGTAGAAAGCCAAAGGACTTAGAAAATACATGCCTCACTGGAAAGTTTATTTTACCACAAAATCTCACTGGCTGGCTTCCACCCCCACTGTAATTTCCTCACAGCCGTACGGGCATGACAGACAGCTACCATAGGGCATGCCAGTGGCTGTACTACCTACAGAGGGGAGATGTGTGTCTGCTGGCCAGGGCTGCCCTCATCCCGCTGCCTCGGCAGTGCCTGCCAGGTGTCTCTGGCTGGGAGAGGCAGCATGAGAATAGTGACAGTATGCCCAGGGCATAGCACAGCAGTCTGTCAGTGGGAACGTACTCTGGCATACTGGGGATTCTTCACTGACAGCTGTTTAGTGCCCATGAGGAGGCAAGGTGTGTTTTTAAATGATGACGGGTCCCAAAGTGTCACACATTGTTTTTCCCGCTCTGTTTTGGTTCTCCAGAGACTTGAGCAGCATCATGATGTTGTCATGGCACAAGTTGGAGAGCATTAGAAGTAGGTCACTTGCTGTGACTTCATGAGTCTTGACACTGAATATTACTCATGAAGACATTGCAACCCAGACATTTTGCATAGGAGTTTAGAGATATCACAAAGGATGCACTAGGATGCACACTGTGATTCTGCAGTGTCCACTAATAATTTCCAGTGGAAGAATCGTGTCTCAGTCAGTGTTACATACCTTTCTTGACACAGAGCAAGGGCAGGAGCAGAGGTGACAAAATATGCCTAAGGGTGTACCAGTAGGAGGAGGCAGGAGACTATCAGTGCTCTTCTACAAGGCACTGGTGAAACCTCCTTGTATAATTCAGGTCCTGTTAGATAAAGAAAAATAATTCAAATAGGCATGTACAGGAGTGACTGAGATATTCAGAAGAATGAGCGCCTAAAGCAGAAGGAGAAAGGACCATGGCAGGTTCATACTGCTGGTGTGACAACTAAGACATGCTCTGTGTAGGTGGACCAGCTGAAACAGCTGAGAGGAGGAGTTTCTCTTTAGTACTTATGCATTTCATTACTTCTGAGTACCTTGTTTAAGGTGCTTGTCTCTCTGTCTGGCGTTGCTTAGCTTCAGAGTGCTGGGCACTTTGGTAGGTGCCTGTGCACAGGTATGGGAAGTGCCTCCAACAGTGTCAGAGCTCCCCATGAGAGGAACTGAAATGCTTCTGGTTTTTAAGAGCTGATAAAGCAGAAGAAAGGTCATCACAGTTATATTGCATTGAAAGAAATTAGCAGTGTCCTTTTAGTTTCACAAGCTAATGACTCTTTCCAAGGCTACTGTTTTTAGTCTGGAGTCTGCAGAGTTCTGGCAGCCCGTGAGTTATTTCTAAAGGTATCTATGGAAACTGATTTACTCTGTCATATAGGGGGTTATTCTTGCAATCAAAAAATTTTGAACAAAAGTTGAATGTCCTGAGTGAATACCTTTTTCATGCTTAGTGGCAATTTATGTTGGCATATAATATAGAAAAACAGAGACTGAAAATCATTTTCACATGTTCAAAACTTTTCCAAAGGTGACAATCACTCATAAGTTCACCAAGCTTTTTTTAAGTCAACTATACAAGCATTACATTTTAAATTCTGGCATAGATTGAAAAGTGCTGAAGTACATTGTGAAGAAAGGGCATTATTATTATTTCCCAAAGACTTGATGTTGCAGCTGAATAAAGCTTTATATAGAGAGCTTTTACATTCATGTTATGTTCGTATGAGGGAGCTTAACGTCAAAACAAAAGAACTTACTTCTGATTATTCAAAGCAATAAGTCTGCCTCTGAAGTTTAAACGGCAGACTTCTTTTTTACTTCATAGCGTGTTGGGGTCTTTTTGTTAATCTGGCATCCAGACATTGTTAACTGTTGTCTAGCTAAACAGCGAACAGATGTTTTTTACCTTATTTCTTGTTTATATCCAATTACAAGTGAGAGCAGTCTTTATGATACGCCAGTTGTTTCAGTGGGGAGACATTGTGCACACACAGAATTGGGACTACGTAGTTGAATTTAGATGGTTTTAAACCATGGCAAAACTTAGTGTTAGACATTTCAGGTCAGTTCAAGCGTGGCTTAATGTGTCTCAGTTCAAACTTTTACCTAATCAACAGACTAAGTCAGCATGAAGCTAATTCTGCACTGATTGAAGAGTTTCTATAAACTCTTTTTTGCTAGCCTTGGTAATTTGATTTCGTACCACACCTTTTGTTAAAGCAGGGTATTTCAGTGTGTAAACAAGTGCTTGGAAAAACAGCCGCAGAATAAGGGCTCAAATGTGGCTATGGTTTGTGAACTATCAGCCCTCAGTGCAAGTTACAGGAATGGAGTGTGTCAGCTGCCTACAGCTAATAAAAAAGGACCCCTTTAGCCCTTAACTTCTATGCTTTTCTCATTTGCAGTTTTGCTAAATAACTAGAACCTTGCCTGCTTTTCACTCAGGATATTTTTCAGCATTTATGGAGTTTTCCTCTAGCAAGTGCTCTTGAATGCAACCCAAAATTAAAACTTTCAAAATAACTGAACTTGAAGGTGTAAAGTTGGTTATTAACTAACTGTTGTTTTGTTTTATTTAATCACGAAAACTGGTCTTCCTTCCTCTAACAAGGCACTTAATTAAGTTTTTAATTTATGATAAGAAGTTAAATGGCACTTACAAGGCTTTTTTAATGCTTTCCACTTCCCATCCAGATTACAAAAAAAGGTGTGATAGAGAGGCACGGCTGTCAGCCAGGGGTATTGTAGGTCATGCCAATATTAGCTGGCAGCAGGCCGTTATCCAATTAACATCGCTTCATCGCTGCAAGTAATAGCTCTTGAGTAGATGATTGAGTCATTCATGCTGTAGTGGTACTCTACTTTACTGGAGAAGGAGCCAGTGCTTCATCGAATGGGCTTTTTATTTGCTATTATTACCTGCCCGACTCTGCTAACAGAAGTGCACAGAGAGTCTGCGTGGCCAATCTGAAAGCTGGCTGCTGGGCAGAGGAGCAACACTTTATTCACTTGGTTTTCTGAAAGCTGAGATTGCAGTTAAATGGGGAAAAGACAGATACAGCAACAACGAATAAATCCCCTGAGTTGCATTAGATTCCTGTGTGTTACAAATGAGATCCTCAACCTTGCAATTTTTTGACTTGGGAGTTTACATTTGGAAAAAAAAACTTCACCTGATCTTGACACTACTGAATGCCTTTCTCTCTTGTGAGGTTAAACACAGATCTTCAGAAGCAGCAGACCAGGCTTTGTTTAGCACTGGTCTAATATCAACCTTTCTATTCTTTTAGAAACTTACTTCCCATGGAGCTTGGTTAATTTTACCTGTAGCTCTCGAATTTCTTAATACTCTTTCAAAGACTGGTGACTTTTTTAAATGCAATGGACTATCTGTTAGCAATGTTGCCTTCCAAAAGGATTAAACTGTGTTGTCTCTTCCAAGAGGCAAAGGGAAGCAGCATCTCTTTTAGAAAGAGGGTGTGGAATGTGCTTGGAAAGCTTTTTTGTTTATCCACACATATCTTTTCTTTACTATTGAGAGAATGATGTTCAAAATAGATGTAAGCACACACCACAGACTGAACTTCTCCACATCCTCTTCTGCTCCCTCATGACTGCTGTGAAATCTGACATTTCCCCACAAGGTGAAATTTCCTTGTGAAATTTGTCATCTGCTGCTTTGTTGGCAACTCCCTCACACAGTTGGTTAATCTTTGCAAGGAGAAAGGCAGGACAGGACCTCAATTCGGATTCAAGGCTGGCAAAAGCTGAGTATGTTGGAAAGCGAAGGCATGTGGCACCCTGGGTGGGACTGAGCCAGGCATCTAACATTAGCATGGCTCTTAGCTGATGGGAAGAGAAATACTGGCAGCTGCTAACCATCCATGCCAACCCACCAGCCTGAGGGAAAAATGCTGGGAATTAGCCAATAGGAGATGATTGAGATGAGGAGATAATCAAAGGCAGGATGCAGGAGGTCAACTCTTACATACCCTGATGGCTAAATGCAATTACTATTCCTCTTTATCTCTCTAGAAATAAATAGTATTCTCCTACTTTGTATCTTTCCTTTCTGTGTATTCTTTATATGTCTAAATAAAATATCTTTGAGGAATGCAGGGACGGAGCTGGGAGTGCTTTGCACAGAAGCGCAGAGGTTATAAATGTGGGAAAGAGGAGCAAGAGGGCAAGAAGTTTCTTTCCCAGCTGGAGGGATGTTATTGTGCAATAGGGAACAATAAAAGACATTTTTTCATTGACGCTACAGAGATACATCAGGAGCAGCTAAGGCTAGTTCTTAGAGAATGTGAAGCAGTAATGTGGTTTCTTCTCTTTACATGACTGTATCAGCCATGGATGTTCCTCACAGATTGCAGCAATGGACAGAATTATTTCTGCTTTGGCTCTGGAGGTGGAAGGAACCTGAAAGCCTTTCTGAAATCCACCATCCCCTTCATCTGTGAAGGTTTTTGTAGTGGCAGAGGATTATACATATATCCATCAGGCTTCTTTAAGCCAGGCTTCAAACTCATTTATGCCCCAACCTTACCACACTTCAAGGAGACTATATGGATAGAAGGTTAAGTCTTTGATTTTATAAGTGTGTCGTAGGAGATGTGTTACTTTTCACATTGATTCACAGTGTCAACACTGACCACTGCAGCTCTGCAGTGAGAGTAAGACTGAGCATTTGGGTACTCCTTGAGGTCTTACATGACAGGATACTAGTTCAGGAGAATCCATGAGACAGAAATGGATGTTGTTTTGTGTGTGTGTTTATGTACAAGGTTCAAACAACATACTTTGTTTCTAGCGGGTGAGTGATAAAATAGAAATGAGATCTTAAAGATGTGATACAAAATTCCATGCAGTATCACTGCGAAGTCTTCCAGCACTGCCTGATCTTTCGTGCCTCAAGTATGATGAAGACACTAACCACATACTTTTCATTCCACATAGTGTAACTTCCATTATTCTCTAATGAGGGCTATCTTGCTATTCATAACATTCTCTGATCTTTTCCAGGGGAGAAAAGAGAAATACACCTGTGTTGTGGTGAGGGCTAGGCCTGAAATAGCAAAACAAAAGTCATGCATACATGCATAACTCCTTTCTGTCCCTTTGACAGTAGCTGTACTATTTATTTATTTATTTGAGTAGGCATATAAAACTGTCCTGTCGAAGGGGATATGGAGATGAATGCACAGAATAAAATTCACCACGGCAGTAAGTGGACTCAATTTTGTTGCCTTTGTTAGACTCCTAGCTGCTGCTACTGCTAAATTGGGCTGATTGACTGTGATTGCACTCACTATCAAAAAGGCAGTTTGCAGTGTGGAAATGTTCATGGTCAAACATAATAAACATAATCTAAAATTTAAAAGATGTCTCAGTGAGTAAGTCCTAGAGATAGACTATGCTAAGAGCATTAGCAGAGGCAATAAGGATGTGTAACACAAGGATGTGTTATTTTTTTTTGGGGGGGGGGTTGGTTTGAGGTTTTTTGTTTGTTTATTTTGTGGGGAGGGGGTTATTTAAATATGTGTGTGGGCATGAACAAAAATGAGATGACTGAGCCACGCTGCCTCAGCACCATGAGCATTCTGGCTCTGCAGATTGAAAGATCTCCTCCCTCTCCACAAATGATTCTCTTACCTTTGCTTTTTCTGCCTCTAAAAAAACCTTTGAACTTTAATGACTGCAAACCAGGGATCTGCTCTTTTAAGAGTCCAGAAACACAGGCTGAGCAGTTGCCACTTGACTAAACACATAGATAAGGCCCAGTTGAGACACCTGTCACCTTCACCACATCAGACACCACAACTTGTAAGGTACTTTCTGATTCTAGTACCAAGCTTTGTTTCATTAGTGTTCCCAAGACTCAAAGAAAATAAGATTTTATCTTCCTACAGCACTTTCTGACAAGGATTCCCTGGTGAATAATGTCAGACTGACTGTTTTTATCAGCTACTAGTGAAATTGAGCATGTTATGGGGTGGAATATGCTGTTTATTCAAATCATGCATTGCAGCAGTCAACAAACATTAAGGCTAGGAAGTATGGTTCAATTTGAAAGTGAAAAACAGGTTTTGGTAAGCAGATGGCAATTGAATCATACTAGGATTTGGGAATGAGATGCTCTTTGTGAATTTTATAGGAAGGCTGTTGGGATTTTTAGGCAAACAAGTAGGCACACACTTTCTGTTACCATTGATGCAAACTCTGAAAAGCAAAATGGCTGATTTATTCCAGGGTTGTTGTGCTGGGATGAATTTTCATCTGTCCCTCTTTGATGAGAGACAAAAAGCAAACACCTCTGAGTCCCAATACTACTAAAAGCTTTGTCTTTGGACACTTTATATACTTCAATAAAATTAATAAATAGGAGCAGCCGTACTTGGTCAAACTACAGATCTGTCTGGCCCTGGCTTGGTTTGTTTTAAAAACTACTTTTAATTTCTCTGAAAGAGCTTGAGAGGAGGTTTGTGTGGTTGTTTAAAGACTTAAATGAGAAGAAAGTATCAGGAATATCTGTAGGAAGTGTGTAATTTACTGGGGAAAGATATGGGAGCCATTGGCAGTTGTTTTGAAGCCAAATTAAAATCAACTGAAAAAATTGGCATGTGTTTTTGTCAAGAAACTATTCAGTGATGTGCATGAGTGCACATTGTTTCATAATTATAAGACAAATGACCTTTGAAAGGGATTAAATTTAGACACCCCTTTAAGAAATTTGTTGCTCAGTACAGGTGTAGTTGAGTGGAATTTAATGTCCTAAGAAGCATAGATCAGAGTTGCTAATGCAGTCACGTCTCCTATATCACGGACCCACAGTCTTAAACGGGTCCTGTGAAGCCCTACTTCCGCATTGAATGGCAGCTCATTAATATGCAAATTTGCCCTGCACCCTCAGACAGCTCCCAGGCGCTGTTTCGGCACTGTGTTGCTGTGTATCGGTTGCCGCGGCAGCTGTGCCGGGGGGGTGGTGGGGAAGCAGTGGAGCTACCACAGCCACCGTAGCCGGAACAGGGCAAGTGGAGTGGCCGAGCTGCTGCCACCACTGCCAGGACAGGGCAAGCAGAGCGGCTGAGCCGCCACTGCGGCTGTGTGTGTTGGTTTGCATATTCATGACTTCCTAATTGAATATTCATACGTGCCAGGTCGCGCATGCACAGTTGCGAAAAGGGGCCTCCTTCATCGCTAAAAAATCATGCCCCTAAGATGTGAAGCCGCAATATGGGGGTTGCAAAGTGCAAGAGAGCCAACTGTAAACCTTTCTGTCTCTCAGTTTGTTTAGTCTGACCTTACAAGAGTTGATGGCATCGAAGTGTGCAGTTAATGTAACCTTCTGTTCTCTGCACACAGAAGTAGTTGAAATTTTTTTTTAAATTTATTTAGAAGCCTTCGGAAGACTTTGTGGAGAAGAGAAGGTTAATTTGTAATTGAAATGGTACCCTGCTGCAAACTGGGGGTCCACAGTCAAAATACCCATAGCTGGACCAAGAACAGCAGAAAACTGCAATACTTTCACTTTCAGCAAAACATATATAAACAAGATGTCACCAAACAGCTGGAACTGAGAGATATCAGCTCTGAAGTCAAATAATGGTGGCATAAAACCTTCAGCAGTAGATTTCTGAGGTCTCTTGTGAACAAATAAAATACTGTCATCACCTCTGCAAATGCTGGGGTAGAAGCTGATGCTTCAGATGGGAATTACAATACAGGTCTGTGCCTCAGGTCACTGATGATTAAATCATCTTGCGTGAACCACTCAGCAATGTTTACGTCTCTCTAAATGCTCTGGTTTGCATTACCTCACAGGAGGTGAACAGACTAACCCACAGCTGGCACAGCTGCTGTTCCCAGAGCAGCCTGTATACCTGACCCAGAGCTTCCGGCTTATCCATCCTCAGCCAGAGTTTCAGTCTCATTTTCTTCCCTCTGTATCTTTTAAGAATGGAGAAGGCTTTGAGGGGGTTGCCGGACTAGTTGCAGTATTTCGGAAGGTGATCAGAGTAAGATGGAGCTGGTCGCTGCATTATCTGTCCGATTGGTCCTGGGCGACCAATGGAGTCCACCCTGTCCTCTGCTTGTTGTCCCTGCATCACTCCTGAGGTCATGTGCACTGCCATTGACAACAACTTTTGAGACTACTGCATTCAACAGCAGAGTAGACTTGGGGGCATGGAGCAAATCAGAAGGAGCCTATGAATTTCTACAGACTTCCTGTCCCTCACCAGGAGACTGCAGCACTTTCAGGATGCAGACCCAGGTTAAAAATAATAATTTTATTGTGGTTTTTGGACATCCCGTTTATCTGGAACAATAGGTGAGCAGATATGTACCTAGTAACCCTCTCTTCCACAGGGAGCTAAGCAGACCTGGCAAATGGGAGCTGTAGGTTTCCAGAACCTAAAAAACTAGGCATCTTTGTTTTGGTGTTGAAGTATTTAGTTGAATTTATATTGCAACTGGTCCACATCATTCCCTGCAACAGCTGCTCATCATTTCAGAGCAACATTTTAGAGAAATGGAGGTGTACACACCTATTTAAAGGTTGCAAAGAGATTTGACAAGTGTCAGCCAGGATAGATTCAGGAGCACTATTCTGTTCCTAGTACTTCTTCTTGCTCCTGCAGTGTCAGATGTACTTCCCAAAGCCTGGGCTGAAGTGGGTTTATTGAGACAGTAAAAGAGAAAGGAGACCATCCAAATAAATTATCTGATCCAGAAAAGGATCTGAACAGTGCTAATAGTTTAAAGAGGTGTGGGCATCTAGTGTATTGGGCTTCAAACACATGATAACACTCTGCTTGAAATATGCTTGCTGTGAATTGTGATAGGACCAAATTCCCTTTTGTCTGCACATAACCCTTACTTCATGTTCCCAGAATGGGTGGGAATGCTATCTGTGGTAGTGTTTCAAGGTTTAAAAAGTATATTTAAAGAAAAATAGATTGTCCATGCAAACTTACAAGTACAGCTCTTAGTTTTGGGGAAAAGTACTTTTGATGAAGCAGTCTTGGATTTTTGTGAGATTGTAAGCTAGGAGGCTGCATAGAGAAAGCTTTTGCTTCTGAGAAATACCTTGGGTTTTTGCTTACCTTTGAAATTCAGACCTGTGGTTCTCTGTTTCAAGGATCTGCAGCTACTAAGAAACAAGTCATAAAACAACTTTGAAAGCAAAATATCTTTCCATCTCTGACCACACAGGAGTAGTTTCACATGCCTAGCCATCTCTCTCTCCAGATACACAGGCAGCTTTCAGAGAAAATTTCTCTGTCAAAGGATTCTTGATCAAGTAATAACAGAATAAGCTCCAGTTATTTCCTGTTTCTTTGAAAGGATTATGTTGGAGCCAGTAACCTTTTAAGACAGGAAAAAGCTGAGGAGGAACAAAACCTGACAACTTCCCTTATGATTTCCACAGAGGACTAGTGCTCACTTCTGCTTCCGGAAGGGGAAGCTGGGCTTGAGGTGGATGAGTCTCCAGCCATTTCATCTGCCTATTGAATTCAACCTTTCTTTTTTAACCTTATTTTTATCTGACTGCAGATTGTAGTCTTGTGCTGTGGATGGATTTATGCACATGGCGTTTTTGTTTGGACATAAAACCAAAGCAAGCAGTTTCTGTCTATTCCTTGAATTTGTTAGTTTTCAGGAGACTGGACACATCAAACCATGTTTTAATGGCTATATTTTAAATGTCTGAATTATTTTGTCAAATATAAGGCACAAAAAACAAAGAGTTGCCTGTCTTTTGTAACAGTCATCTATCCTTGTCATTTTTTCTAAGTTTATATAACCAGTAACGATTGAGGTCAAATAATATCTATACCATTGACCAAGAAAGTAAAGAATGAAGAGATGACCATGACATATGTAGGCATTGGCACATTCTACAAAGAAATGTGTTCACATTTACGAAGTCATCATAGCATTCAGAAAGCAGAAAGAGTTGCTTTCAGTAGTGGTAGAAACCTTTAAATCACTGACTCTTCTCCTTCTTTCTTTGTGTTCAATGTATCTTGCAGTTGGAGGACTAAGGAGGACTCTCAGTAAGGGCTACCTCAGGCTTGATTTGGTTTTTCTAACCTTTTTAAGGATGAACCTAATCCTTCCCTTACAGGATTTATTTCACTATTATGCATGAACTCTCCAATTGGAAAACTCAGTTGGAAGGGCATACACAGGAATATTGTTAAGGACAATCATTTGATTATGTTTCTGGCCTCTGTTTTTAGCTGGTGGTACACAGCTGAGGAGACCCTAGCAGGAGCTGTGCTGGACTTCTACAAGCAGCTCTGTAGGGTAGGCCAGGTGCACACATAAACTCCTTCTCTGAGGGTTTCAAGTTAATCCCAGTCTCAGAGTCCCAGACTGTTTGTATCATCTGCTTTTACACTCTCACCTTAGTTCTCAGATGCAGTTTTAATCTAAGTTACATCATTTGCGAGGAACGGGTCATGCCAGGGGCCTCACGAAACGTCAAACTCGCAAAGACGCACAGGTCATTAATATGCACGCAGGCCACGCCTATTACTCCACCCCCCAGCACTCCGGACCACTGCAGACAATTTTCCACTCCTTCCCATGGTCTCTCTCAGCACAGGGGAGCAAAGGGAACCACTTCTGAGCGGCTGCTGCAACCGTGTGTGCTTGCAGCCCAAACCCCACGCCGCTGTTCCCCGCCCAGCCCTGGTGCTCATGCCAGCCCCGCACCAGCCCATGCGTGCTCTCTTTGCCTCCACAGCGGGGAGTGTCCCAGAGCTCTGTCAGCATTCTTGGAGCCTGGAAAATCCTGAACTTTGCAACATTGCGACATCCCATGCCACTTATGGCGGGGGGAGGGGGGCGGTATCGGAGTTTCTTTCCCTTTAACATCCACCGGTCCCGGTAGAGGCAGCGCTGCCCGGGCTTTGACTGGGCTTTGAGTGACAAGGAATGGCATGTCTTGTGGCAGTGCTGCACTAGGTCTCAGTGGTGCACACAGGAGACACACAGGACCCGGGCAGGACCGGGCCACAATGCCACAGGGCTCTAAACACCATTGCGAGCCGGAGAAACCGCGCGCTCTCCCCGTGCCCCCTCCTTGGGGGGCTGACACCGCCCCGCCCACAGGAAGCACTGGCACCACCCCTCAGCAAAACAGAGGCATTGCGCATGTGTTGGCCAGGAAACCTGGCAGATCCCTGAAACTGAATTGCGAGAAATTTTCCTCACAAATCCCCGGGGTCGTAATGGAGAGGTCGCAATGCAGCGGGGATTTACTGTATTTGATGAAGTTACAGTTTGGTTCTGTAGCCGCTTTTCTGCAGAGGAATTGCATAGCTAAAGGTCTGGGAGAATTCATGTCCTTTCTTGTCACTGTGTTTTTCTACCTCTTGTTTGAATGATAAGGTGTAGTAAAGGCCTCTCTAAATATTGTCTTTCAGGAATGGATGTACTCTTAACTAGGCTTTTCTTTTCCCAAGTTGTTCTGATTGTGGTAGAGGAAAAGAAAAGGCCAGGTGTCATATGTGTCCTTACGAAACTTCAAAGGCGTCTTTGCTGTTGTAAAGAGCAGAAGAAATCAAAATGCCATTAACTATTTGACCAATTTATTTTCCTACTGAGAATACAGTTTCTTAAAGCCAAGGTTTTTATCAGGCCTTTTTGTAACTAACTATTGTATGTGCTATCATTATTTTTTTATTTTTAAGGGAAAGGAGAAAGTAATTCCATTTGCAGCATACAGTCCTTGTACACCTGTCAGATGGGTGTATATTCACAAGAATTAATAAATTAATTTCTAATTTCTCCCCTTAGAACAAAGGTTACACCTTCATTGCCTTTGGAAAGCTCTTGGGTTAGCCTGATTTTTTGTTTGTGCATGCCATTTTTTTGGTACCATGCCAGGCATGGTACCTGTTGAGACTGTGTTCAGTGTTCTAAGAGACAGAAAAAAATTTGAAGTCTGGAGATAAACGCTGTTCACATGGCTAGAACTGTATAAACCACCCCAGAAATCTGCTGGAGAGCAGATGGAGAGCTAGACTCTGTATTGTGTGCTCCCCAGGCCCATTTCTGCTGAGGTAAACCAGCTTCTGCCCTGTCTCCTCTTGGGTTGGTGTCCTCCAGCACCAAATGTGGGAAGGACATTCTTGCTCTTCAGGAAAGTAGGCACCCTTGAGCAGGCTGGCCTTTCCACACCCTCTTCATGCATGTTGTACTGGCACGTAAATGCTCTTGCTCAATCCCATCAGCTGCGTATCATTCTATTCTGGGGAAGGTGAAAGCAGTGCTGGAAATTACTCCAAAAGTATCAGCTTTACACTTTTTACCCCCCCCTCCCACCCCCGAGTTACTCCTCGCCTTGGGTTTGCACAATAGGTACCGTACAAGGTGGAAGCATCACTTTTTCAAAAAACAGCAATGAGAAATGCTGTGGCTGCCCATCAAGTGCGTGTACGTATTTGTCATTTGGTGTTTGTATGCCTGATGAGCGCTCTGCACTTTGACAGTGCTCTGTTTTGCTGAAGGGTTTTAAAGGTGCCCGAGAAGCCTCTATGGCAAATGAAGGAACCTTGGCAACATTCTGCATTACACCATGCCCTGCCCAGCATTCCTGTAGTTCTTGCCATTTCCTGCCCCTTACAACACAGTTGTGCCTTTGGACACCAAGTACATTCCGTATTTCACAGACGAATAATGTTTTAAATGCCTTTATCTGTGAGAGTTTTACTGTGTGCAGTGAATTTGCATGGGGGCAAGGGGATTTTTGGTTTCTGTGATGATATGCTGTTTTGTGGCTCTGTTTTATTTCCTCTTATATCCTCCTTCCCTCTCTCTTCTACCTAAAACATTAAATTAAATCTAACACAGCAATACTTTTAGACAAAGGCAACACTTGGCTATGCCTGTTCCCCTGTGGCTTTAAACTGCTGGCTGCAATATTGTAAACAAAGTCAGACCCTGACTTGGCCAGCAGTTCCCCCCAGCTATCTGCATGTTTGCTGTCCAGGCTTTATTTTACCTACATCATCAGAGACTCTGGAGTCACAGCCTATGTCTCATTGTTATGCATGGATGGGAAATATTCCTGTACTTATTTGCATTCATTAGCTGTTGGTAGCTCCTCTGTTGAGGTCTCTAGCCTTGTTTTTACAGTGCTTTTGGCAGTGTTTCTGCACTTGGTGTGCGAATTTTTATGATCTGTTGCATGTTATTCATGCAATTTCCTGCCCTGTAATGGTATCAGTTTTCCAGACACAGAGGAATACAAACGAAAACCCAGGAGCCTGCATTAGCATAAAATGTCCCAGTTCTGTCAGTTTGATTAATTTGTCTCTTTGTCTCCACTCTATATGATAAGTGCTATTAATGGTTGCAACACTTCATATGTCAAAGTCTTTCTTCCTAATGACTTGAAAATGTGGTTTATTTCCCCCTTTTTTGTATTATTTTTCTCATTTAGCATTCCACTCAAGTATAGATTTATGCCATGCTCTTTCATTATCTTACTGGTTGCAGCACTGGAGTGATTACATATGGTGTAGGGTATGAGCAAAGATGCGATCCCAGGGGCAGCAGCTGCTGATGCAAGCTGAAAATAGATCCAGCGTATGCTCAGCACTTTTCCCAGAGGTCTTTTATTTATTAGGAACAGTCTTGGTACAGGACAGCTCGGACCCTCATTTAGCAAGATGACTTTTTGCCTTTCAAGAACAGTGCAATGACTTTGCTCTATTTACTGACTGCTGTGTAATTTTTTTCCACCGTCTCCTGTGGAAGCAGTGACTTTAGCTAACGTAAATTGTAATATAATCCTGATTTATAATGAAGTAAAGAAATGACAGGCTCCATTTGAAGTAATGGAACTTGACAGATCTAAGGTTTAAATTAAATAATCCTATTTGTAAGACAGCATTTGTACATGGTACACTGATTTAAAATGAACTTCTTCAGTGAATCCTTTACTGTTCTCTGTGTTTTGCCTTCCACAGAGGCTTTTTGTGGGACGATACTCATTTGGGGGGAGCATTTTTGGTTTTGAAAACATATATGGAACAATACATTGTTTCCTTTCCCTTAGCAAAGAAATTCTTATAAATTGTTTCACAAGAGCACGTTTTAATTAAAGAAGAAAAGTTAATGTAGGTCACTTATTCAGGGTAAGCCACATCTAACCTGCTTCGGTGACCAGCAGAGCCAGTTGCTGAGAATGAGGGAGGATGCTGGAGGGAAAATAGTGAGAAAGGCTGTGGCTCAACCCTGCCCCTCCCAGGAGCAGCGGTTCATTTAGCAGTGATTTGTATAAAGGGAGAAGGTTGCTGTCCTTCCCTCACCGTTAGTGGAGGGGGGCACTTGAAGATGATATTTCCTCCTGGCTCTGCACCCTTCTTTTCTTCCTCTGTCACCGTTGTACCAATGTAAGCAGGGAGAGCCCCGAGGTGTGCAAGTGGAGGGATGGGAGCTGGCAGTAAGTGCAGGAGTGGGGGTTGGTAGAACAAAATGCCTGCAGAAGAGAAAAAAGAGACCAGGCAGGTCTGGAGCATGAGATGCTCCAGAAATTATGAAATAGAGCACAAAAAAGGGAGTGGGATAAGAACAATAAGGGTGCAGTGCATGATTTTTCTTGCCTAGATTGTGGGAAGCCATTTTACAAAATGCACACTTCCCTTTTCTCTCACTCAGCATTGCTGTTTTGCCTTCCTTTCTGGCTGTATTTAGTTGTGGCTGCCCTCTCCATCATCTTGCTGATTTTCCACCATACCTAGTAGGGATGTGGCCCTTTCCCCAGGTGTCTGACAGGTCCTCTCATTCTGGGCTGGCCTTGCATGCTCAGGCAGAAAGATCCCAGTGTGTGTGTTCAGCTCGGTAGCGAACCTGCTCTCACCATGTCACCCTGCCACCATCACCCCTCTTTCCCAGGAAGATATGAAAGGTGTTGGTGGGCAGAGTGGTTGCTAATCCCCAAGGCTTTGCTCCGAAGAAGACAGCCTCTCCCACACTGGGGCCATGAGAACAGTCTGCCCGGACTGGAAATTCAACGTCATGTCTGCCCTGCAGTGAGTGTTTTCAGGACCAAGTAGCATGTTTCTGCTCTTAGTAGTGAGCTCCAATAAGGAGCAGACAGTGAAGAAAACAAGGTGACTGCTGAGGAGTGTATTTCTCAGGAGCTGTAGCTGGAACCCAGCCTGGGGACATGGAGCAAGACACTCCTTCTCCCGTGTTGTACTCTCCACATGATTAAGAACTTTTTTCCCCAGGGGAATTACAGGGAATTAATAACTTCTATTAATTAGAAACCAAGCCCAGTCTCCCCATTACACTCAAAGGCGGACAGGGCTCAAGAATATCACTGGGGAATGGGAGGAAAAAGAAACTCACAAAAGCAAGGCAGGGCATGCCAGTGGAAACGGTGAAGGCAAGGAGTATCCACGCAGCAAACATGGCATATGGGCCCTTGCGCCTCATCTAGGGAAGAAAAAGCAGTGAGACCCAAAAATAAAAGTCCATCAGATTTCAGAGTTGCTGCTGGTAGCTTGAACACTGCCTAATCTCCCTCCTCCAGCAGTTGTGTGAATGGCTACAGTCATGGCCTTCTGTTCAATTGGAATTAATGGGCTTATATGCAGCAGGAAAAAAGGCAGGGTACACCGAATTCTGCAAATACAGAGCTGCAGCCTGTGCTGCTTGATCTTTACAAAGAAGAAATAGAATAAAATAAAATAGCAAGAACCAATTCCACAGTGTTTCAATATACACATAAACTGGTTTTCGTTACTCACAGCAGACAAAAATACACACTGGTGGCTGAGGCAGCAGAATAACACTTCACTGTTCATTATTTATCAGAGTGATAATTGTAGTTAATATTTTCTTAGTAGTGTCTCTGAGAGTTTATTTATGCTGTTAATAATCTGAGCAGCTGTAATGATGCTGTCTGCTAGAGCTGTAGCCTTTTAGAATCACTCTAGTGTGGCAATGATACAATGGTAACAGAAACCCAAGGAGAAAATCATCTTTTTGGAGCAGATGGGGCTAATTCAATCCCTTTCACACACATTCATGTTATCTAGTATCTTTCTCACACTAGCATGTGTGGGTGCACGTGAGCATATGTAGACACGCACACACACAAATAGCTGTAAAGTCCCAATTTCCACCCTCCTAGGAAGTCACATGACAAGCTGTAAAGGTGATAATTTTTCTACGTGGAGAATATTTCTGCGGCCTCTAGAGTAGGTGGCATTTTCTACCCCTTGCTTTTTGGGTAGACCTTAAAAATGTCGTGTTTGAAGCTGAAAGGGGAAAATCAATTCCTTGAGGACAGCTGGGAGCCAGGCACAGGGATGCACAGTGGCTGCACTGGGATGCTGTTGCGATCTTTCTGTGCCCTTGACCTCTTTGCTGTGGGTCATTCCTGCTGAGCCTGTGCTCCTTTAGGGACTAAAAGAACCATTTACCTTTGCTCATAGCAAACATGAAATCTCAGCAAGAAAGTAAATGCCTATGATTTTTTTTTCTGGTGGGATTTACAGAGGCCTAGTTAACCTTTTGGGCCACTGAGAGAAGAGTTAACTGCTCCTCATGGAGGATGGGAAGGGACCAACTTTGCCAGTTCAGCAGTGGCTGGTTCTCCTTGCAAACCTGCATTGCTGAGCTGAGCAGATGTCATTGATGATATGTGGGCACCTAGCAGTGGAACAAAAGCCAGTGTAATCCTCAAGTCTGTTAGTAGCCATGCAAGAACAAAACCAAGGAGATTGCAGAAAAATTGCATGTCTGAATACCAGAAGTTAAAAGGCAAAGCAGAGGAGGAGAAGGGAAACTGCAGCATTTGGCAGGTGTTTTTCTTTTTAATTGTGATGCCTGCAGGAAGGTGGGTCATTTACACAGGGGTTTTGCCTACCAGTTAATAATTGCAATTGCCTGGTTACTTTGTAAAGCACAATGGTAAAGCCTTTTACTTTCAGTTCCTTCCACAGCCAGCAAAAGCATCTCTGGATTTGAAATGTTTGCTGGGATGCACTCTGCCACCCCAGTGTAAGGATGCCAGTGATTTTATATGCTGTGCCATGCTAGCTCACGGTCGCAGGCAGTGCTGGAACCGTGGGCATCATCAGCCCTGCGAAACTACGGCAGAGCATCTGTGAGCTGCATTGGATCCTATCCAGCCCCGAATCCTGAGCCTGCTTCTTCTCCAGCTCCTTCGTCTTCTGATTTAGTTCTCTTCCTCAGAGTGGAAGCTTGTGCTTTCTTAAGTCATATTTGACAGGGCTTGTTTCTTCCTCTCCTACACTACATGAAGTATAATAGAAGGGCTTGTAGTGAGATGCCTTGCTGTGAAGTACTCCTTGTTTTGGTAAAGTAATTACAGTGTATTTAATGCACTGTGTATTAATACACAATTATATAGTTTGTTCACATAAATACATTCTGCCATGCCTGGGAAATGGGAGCATTGGTGCAATTTACAGGTCTCTAGTTTTTCTGTGTTGTTATGTCTGCTTGTATGTCAATTGCAGCTTCAGAAACTCTGAACCACTCCTGTAAACACCCTCTGAATTAGAAAATGTCTACATACATCTTCATTTTCTATTTTGATATTTCTTAATGTGACTTGGAGGCTTCTTAGGGTTTCTTTTTTCATTCTAAAAGTTCTTAAACTGCTTCTTGCTTTTCTTTTTCTAACCACTTTGTGTCATGATATGCACCTACATAGATCTTTCACAGGCTCCTCTCTCACAGTATATTCTGTGAGTTTTCCCACTCCTTCCTCACCCCTCCTCACTGCTAACACTTTTTTTTCCCTTTTGTTTTTTAATCTGGGGGTCATTTTAACTTCCCTTTTGCAAAAATATGGGATTGATTCTCATTTTAAATTATAGTTGCACTTTAATTCTGATGACGCTTTTGGGTTGAAATCTGTTAGTTTCTGCTTGTTTCTTCCCCATGGGTTTCAGCCTGGCTTGCACAGGCACCCAAGGAAGGAAGGCAGCATTTCTCCTGAGCTCCCTTCCTGTGTTATCCTTCATTACTGTGTTCCGGGTTTCTTAAGATGCATGTTGCACTGGAAAAATAAATGTATTTCAAACTGCCATATATCACAGTCGTATTTCCCTGTGCTTTATCTTCCAGTCCATGCCTGAAGCAGTTGAAACTGCTAATTAGTGCCACCGTTTTTTACGTGCTCTTTGTTAATTCAGTTGTTCCTTTAGAGAAAAGGTGGTTTGATACATACTCATCCCTAATTTTCTTTTTCACACCTTCACCCAGAGTCTGATCTCTGCATCCTCAAAGCTCTCCTTTGAGCGTTTTTACCTAGGCTTGCTTGCAAATGCTCTCTTTGGCCATAATTTGGAATTTTTTGTGTTCTCAGTGTGCTTTGGACAGCTTACCCCAGACCACATGATTAGTTAGGAAAAAAATTGCCTCATTCTGCTGAAGTTCATTACAGTGTTTTCTCCAAGCAGTTCCTCCAGTTCATTGCATAGTATGACAGACAGTATTTTCCTAGTGGTTTAATAAACTGGTATTTGACTTCAAAATAAGTTACTGAGTGAGATTTTAAAATAAGGGCTCTGTGTGGTATCATGTGGCAGCTTTGCTTGCAGGGGTTTAAGAAGTTTCCCCCTGCAGTCCAAGAGCTGTTTTGCTGGAGGTGTTGTACTGCAGTGGGGTGGCAGAGGGACTTGTGTCTTCATGCCAGCATGGTTGTCCTTCCTGT
Organism: Pitta sordida; assembly: GCA_013390025.1. Classification (NCBI taxonomy): domain Eukaryota; kingdom Metazoa; phylum Chordata; class Aves; order Passeriformes; family Pittidae; genus Pitta; species Pitta sordida. Next base: position 21,375 of record WEKX01019398.1, read on the forward strand.
GGCTCCTCACCTCCGCACAGACCTGCCACCCTTAACCTTCAGAGCTTCTCGTGCCAGATTGTGGCCCAGAGGAGCAGCCATGCAGGCAAATGTTCCTTTTTGCTCAGCTAACCACTGTGGATGGTAAAACCCAGAGCTACCCAGTGGGTACACCTGTCAGAGACCAATGGTTGGAGTAAATGTGATGCAGGCAGTGCATCCTTGCCATGGCAAAGCTCTGCATCTTCCAGTTATATGGCCTTTTGGTTTTGCAACAGTATTCATCTGTGTTTGGTGAGATGCCTGCTGTTTCCTTCACTGAAATCTGTCAGCAGCAAAGTACTGAGGCTTATACCTGGTGTATTTCTACCTTCTTTCTAAATAAACTGTAAGGTGTGGTATATTCAGCAAATTACTTTCTCCTTAAAATTTTCAGGGTTGAGAAGGGTGCTGAAAATGTGCAGGGAATCTGTCATGATTTCCAGAAGTAAATTCTTTGCTTGGATTTGAAACCAATCTCACCTTTGAAAGGCTGAAAGAATTTCAATTTTATTTTAATAATTCTGAGATTAAATAAAACTAGAAGTTGTGGATTAAAATAAGCATTGCAGTTGGATCAGAGTATTTTTTACTTTTACTGTTCTCTTTCTTAGACATCTCCTGATTCTCTCTTCCCCTTTGGTTCATCTGACATTATTGTCCCCAGACTTGGGGGCCAGGATTTTTGAGACTGCTCAAAGCTGGGACCATTACCATTTCTGAATTTGATTCAGAAAACCCCAAGTATGCAGGTGCCTTAATAATGCCTCTTATACTCCATCCATAAGTCATGGGCAGTCTCAGGCTGACATAACCAATAACACGGTCATCGATCCACTGGCTGTTTATGCCATCTTTACATTTGACAATCAATTCCCAACCACTTGGCCTGCTGTCAGCACTGACGTACTTCTCACGGAGTGATGGGCACAGTTTGCAGTTATTGCTTACCATTCTCGAGGCGAGTCTAGCGTGAATGACTTCTCCTTCCTCCCCGTCTCCTGTGGTCACACCTGCCATATTGTAATGCTCTGTGGGCACTCATGAGTATTGGTCTCCCTTCTCAGGTGTGGAGGCAGGAGGCTGTTTGAAGTGCTCATGGTGCCACTAGATGTTTTCCTTATGCCAGAGAGAGGAAAATGAGATATCATAGAATCACAGAATATGCTAACTGGGAAGGAACCCACAAGGTCCATCTAGTCCAACTCCTGGCCTTGCACAGGACACCCCAAGATTCCCACCATGTTCCTGCAAGCATTGTCCAAATGCTTCTGAACGCAGACAGACATGGTGCTATGACCACTTCCCTGGGGAGCCTGTTCCAGTGCTCAACCACCCACTGGATGACAAACCTTTTCCTGACAGATTTAGGTTAGGACCTAACCTAAACCTCCCCTCCTCAGCTTCATGCTATTTCCTCAGGTCCTGTCACTGGTCACGAGAGTGAAGAGATGGGTACCTACCCCTCTGCTTCCCCTTATGAGGATGTTGAAGATGGTAATGAGGTTTCCCCTCAGTCCCCTCTCCTCCAGGCTGAACAAAACAAGTGTTCTCAGTCACTCCTCATACAGCTTCCCCTCCAGACCCTTGAGTATCCTCACTGTCCTCCTTTGGATGCTCTCTAATAGCTTAATGTCTTTTTTATATTGTGGCGCCCAAAACTGCACACAATACTCAAAGTGAGGCCACATCAGTGTGGAGTAGAGCAGGACAGTCACCTCCGTTGGCTCGCGATGCTGTGCCTGATGCACTCCAGGACATGGCTGGCCCTCCTGAGGTCAATCTGGAGGCACTGCTGACATATTCAACTTGCCAGTGACCAGGACCCCCAGTTCTCTTTCCACAGGACAGCTCTCCATCCTCTCCTTCCCTAGTCTATACACACAACAGGGGTTGCCCTATCCCAGGTATCGAATCCAGTCACTTGGTTTTCTCCTTCAGTTTGTAAATACTCTCACCCAGGCAGTGAGGGCTTCTTGTGTAAATTTGTCATCTAGCCAGCAACCAGGACTTCAAGGGAGAAGGCTGAGGGAGGCACTTTGGGGATTTTTTTCTTTCAAAAGCACAAATTTAGAGGTTGGACAAGCACTTCCAATGGCTCTTTTGTAGAACTACCATTAAACGAAGTTAAGCATCTCCGGGGAGCTCTGAACCTGACAGCCTCAAGAGGCTGTTGTGGAGGATGCACTGGAAAGGTCCTGGGATGCCCCTCAGACTCAGCTTGGTGTGGCTTTGCATGTGGCAGCTTTTCCAGTGGGATTTCAGAAATAAATAATTTATGTAAATCAGCCTCTTAAAGAAAGGAGCCATGTGTTTGGTTTCCCCCTTCCCCTGGTGTGTGTTTGTGCCCAAGGGAATACATGGTGTCAGTGTGGTGGCCTTCCACCCCTGCAGTGTGATTCTGTGGGAGATGCCTGACTGTTACTTGGACTTCAGGTATCTCTTCTGCCCAAATTTCTGTGTGCTACCTGAAGTAGCAGAATGTTAACCCAGGGCTAGCAGGGTATCTACTTAATTTAAAATGTAGTTTCAGAGTGAAAAGAAAGGCCTCTCTTCGTCAGTCTTCTGCATCAGCGACTTTTACACTTCTCTCTTGTTTACAAGCCTACATAATACAAATATCTGCATCTGATGCTTCTCACTCAAGTGGATTTTTAAAGAATGATTGCTCATTTTAGGAGCTTGTCCTGGTTTCAACTAGGGTAGAGCTTTATGAGCAGATAAGGAAAATAGTCTATCTGTAAGCTACTGGTGAGATAACATTTAAATGCTGTTAAATTGAATAGAGGGTAATGAAGTAAAATACTGGTATGGCATTGGCTTACAAAATTACTCTGCTGTTTATCATATCTTCATCTGTCCTTTTCTTAGCTTCTTCATGTTCCCACCTTATGTAAAAGGATCACAGCTTCAAAACAATTCCTGTCTGTGTGCATGCATAGGAACAAATCATGATGTCTTACACTGTCGATTTTGCACATGTAACTATCCTGCTTGAGCTTAGTAATATACTTAAATCTTTGGGAGGGTTTTCCAAAACCAAATAAGACAAAGATAAGAAAAAGCCAGGCTTCCCCATCCTAAGTAAAAATAACTAATTAAATAACCAGGAAGTCTCTTAATTCTTAATGGACTAACAGCTTTGGTGACTGATTTTGGTTATCAGATTACACTCTGAAAATAACTTCTGTGCTATACTTGCAATTGGCTATAGAAGAAAAAGAATACACTGTGTGCTAATTTTAGCAAATAAGATTAGAGTTAATATTTAATCTCAGAGACCTTCAGGCTGTGAAAAAAAATAGCAGTTAACTGTCACTAATCTTATCTCCCATTCTTCTAGCATGTGTTTGATTATATAAGTTGTAGTGCTAGGAACACGCTGGCCTAGAGAGAAGTTAGTAGCTTGTTGGCTACATGCTTGGGTGTATTAGACAAACTTAAGGGCTGAGATGGAATTAAGAAGTCTACACGTGCCTTTAGACTACAGTAGCAACACTGAAAGGTCAGCAAAGTGGGTACCACAGTAGGCCTGCTACGAAACAGTATGTGAGTAACTGATTTTGAGTTCTGCAAGCAGTAGTCACATTTCTTATATATTTCTACCCAATTGTTTTAGATTAATATTTAGTTTGTGATTTGATATTCAGCATGTGAGGTTTGATTCAATTCTGCTTTCTTCCTTCCCCACGAAATGACTTAATTGAATCAGTGTTTGGAAATTAGAGATGAAGGGGCTTTAACTGTTATTAGGTACCTGATGATGAATTCAATATAAAAATCAAAATACTAAAAATATAAAACCATGAACCTGCAAATAGCTTGCATGCTTTGCAACAAAGCTATCAATACTCCTAATTGGTTTCGAGAAGATACTTAAATGCATAAAGATGATACAGAACATGAACTTACACTGCTCTGTCAGGACTTGTACATTCTCAGTGGGTTTGAAGGTCTCATCGTCTAAATTACCCCTTCATTAATTCAGTAGGATTTAGCAACTAATGTTCCCGAGATTTCATTGCATCCTTTGAGGAGGGGAAAGGGCTCTTCCCTCTCATGCCGCCACCAATGAGTTCATTCTTTGCATATGCCCCAGGTATGCTTTTTTTTTGAAAGGAACAATTGCATGTACATTTGGTGTTGAACTTTGATGCTGTTTTCTAGCAGATCAGTGGCACTGTTCTCTTATTAACACAGAAATCAGGCCTGGAAAAGCCTACCATATTAAAGCCTGCCTCACCAGAACAAGGTTGAGCTTTGTTAGTTTTCCTTTGCAGTACTCAGACATAAAGAATCCATCATCTTCCCTAGAAAGTCTTCCAAGATGTCTCTGAATTCACTGTTAGGTTAAGTTAGGAAAAAATCCCTATGTTTTCATTCCTTTTTCATTCCTCTTTCTTCTTGCTGCAATCAGCAATAGCACCCAACAGCAAACTAGACAGTTCTTCTCTGTTCTTGATGCTAGTATGCGCCAGATTACTGTAAACTTCTCTTGCTCCATTTTAGATATTGCCTTGCCAATTTTTACATTCCTACGTGTTTACAGTGATCTTTCCTTGGCCTTAATCACTTCTCCCCTCTTTAAATTGAAGTCAGACTTTGCTAGCATTTTGCAGGGGCTGACCTTCCTTGCTCCAGATGCAGCTTTTCATACAGATGCCAGTCGGAGCAGTGTTACCAGACATTCATGTTTCCCTTGGAAATAACCTTCCCCCTCACCCCCCATAAGAAATACTGTCTGTGAAGAATTGGAGGATTTCATCTGTTTGTCTGGGATTTTGAGACATCTGGAAGTCTGGGCAGCTAGCTAATGAGCATGCACTGATGAACTCTGCAGTACACAGTGAGTACAGCCCATCCACAGAAATGTCAGACCTCTGCATGTGCTCTGAGGCCATAACCCATGTGTTCAAAACAACATGGATCTCTCCATGGCATGCCTGATGTGCCTCATGAAGGACACGGATACAATGGGGAGCCAGAGGGAGTTCACCCGCAGTGCTGCGTCTCACGTGGTCCCTCTAAGTGTGTGTGCAACTACATTTAAAATAGAATTTCTGCCCTAGAAGTCCCTCATGAAAATACAATGTTCCCAATGTGGAATTGAGCTAACCCTCCTACTAATTTTAGAATAGTACATGCCCAGTACTAGAAAAATGCTTTGCTAAAAGTGCTGTATTTGCATCTGTAATACTGCCTTCTTTACTAGAATTTCTCATTGCTCTCTTCTCAGCTTCTTATTCTCCCATCTGACAGTAATCAATATTGTTTTCCTTGAATTAGCCAGTTTTTCATTAATGACACAATACCAAGCAAAGAAGAAGAGAAAGCGGAGAGCATAACAACAATACAACTATTTCTCCAAAAGAAAGAAGTGTTACCCGGAATGCATCAAGGAAATATAATGAGAGATGATGGAGGAAAATAAGGGAAATATTTCCTCACAAGTAGGTTTTAAGTAGAGTCTGGCAATGATCTCCCAGAGGAAGTAGTGGAAGTCTGGTCACTTAAATCAATTAGGACTAACCAGAGCATTGCACTCCACAGGACTCTGTAAAGAGAAAAGCAGTGTTGAACTGAAATAAGATAGATTTTGCATGCTTATTTTCTGTAGGGCTGCTGTCAGTATTTTGCCAGTAAAGTCAATATGGCTAATGCTGATTAACAACTCTCTTGGTAGTGATTATATCATTGCATTATTTCCAGACCGTTCCTCAATATCATAAGCTCATGAGGCTATGGACATACAAAAAACATCCCCTAGCTCAGCTAGCTCAGTCTGAAAGACACGAGGCAGATAAGGGGCTGGAGAAATTGTTTTCTTTCACCTTAGCATTGGTCAGGCTTGTTATCTCTGCAGCACTGAATGGGCGTAGACCTCCATGCTGCACACTGAGCATGGTGTACATTTGGCAGGATGGCAGTGTCAGGAGCCTCATGTGGACTTTGTGTCTTGGATTGCTGTAGAGCAAGAAGATGTGCCAGATAGCATAGGCAGGGCTGAAGTATCCATGTCCTCTGTGCATGAGGTGTATATAAAAGTTTGAATGCATACAAGACCAGCTGGGGTCAGAAGCAAGACAAATAAAGTGATTTCTCCTTCGTCTTAGTGGGCTGTTTGGCATATTCCAAGTACACGGGAGAAGTCCTCTCCTGTCTTGCCTTGAAAGGTAATAGAAAGAAATCAAGCCTGTGAGAAGATGGGATCTTTGCTTTTCTCTCTGTGTGGACATTGTTGTTTTATGTGTATGTTTTACCTGGTTTTCTAGTAGCCAGTGTATTCCATTTAAAAATTAGAAGTAGGTAGAAATTGGAATAAGGCAAAGGATTGAAAAGCAAGGAAGCAGTGACTTGGCATATGAGCTTGGTCAAGGTGCCAAGTGGAGGTTCCTGCAAATTGATTTTCATGCGTTTAAATATTAATTTATGTGGGTAATAAGGTTTAAAAGAAAACAAACTCTTGGACATATGGTATCTTGTCTACAGTGAGGAAAGAAGTAAACTTGGATTGTTACTGGTGTTTTACCCATCCAGCAAAGGTCTATCTCACATGTAACTGGAGACTATATCAGAGAAATTATCCATTTCCTTCTGCAAATGCAGATCAACTTGTTTTCACTTTCTTCACTGGGATGCATCAGTCAAATCAAATAATTTTAAAAGACTGTCCTGGAGAAACATGTGCATCATAGTAGTACATGCATCTTCAAAGTCTTTTCTTTCCCCGTGTATAGTGCTCATAGCCACACTCTGGCAGCTCGATTCCAGCCTTCCTGCCAAAATGCTTCAGATGCAGTGAGTCCCAAAACTGGTGGGGCTGAGACAGGGGACCTGCCACGGGATCTGAATCAATATTTAGACAGCTTCAGGCAGCAGAGCTTGCGCTGGCTTTCACACTTGGTGGCAAAAAGTTTTGCACCCATTTGTTTCTAGAGTTATTGTTTGTGCCATTTCAAGCACTGGTACTTGAGAGATTTCTCCCTGGGGGCATGACAAGCGCCGGGTGCTTGAAAAGAAACTTTCCCCCCTTTGGATCTGAAGAATGTGAGAAAGTTATGTCACCGAGTATGTCTCATAAGGAAGTCAATGCACACATTTGCTTGGAGTTTTCATTGTCCTTCCTTCACCTGAGGCATCTGCTGGGCATCGTGAGGAGATCACAGCAGTCTCAGGCTCTGCTTCCAGTGCATCCAGTGCAGGGCGGGTCTACCAGCTGTGTTACTGCTGTTTGTTATCATGATCACAGTATCACAGTATTAGCAAGGTTGGAAGAGACCTTGGAGATCATCAAGTCCTACCTGTAACCCAACACCAACCCATTGTCTAAACCATGGCACTAATTGCATCATCCAGCCTACTCTTAAACACCTCCAGGGTTGGCGACTCCACCACCTCCCTGGGCAGACCATTCCAATGAGCGATCGCTCTCTTTGTGAAAAACCTCTTCCTAACATTCAGTCTAAACCTTCCCTGGCTAGCTTAAGGCCATGTCCTCTCGTTTTGGTGTCGTCAGCCTGAGAGAAGAGATCCTCACCCACCTGGCGCCAACCTCCCCTCAGGTAGTTGTAAACAGCAATCAGATCGCTCAGAGCCTACTCTCCTCTAGGCTGAACAACCCCAGTTCCCGTAGCCGCTCCCCATAGGGCTTGTCCTCCAGTCCTTTCACCATCCTTGTCACCCTTCTCTGGACCCTTTCAAGCAGCTCAACATCCTTCTTAAACTGGGGATTTACTTTGTTCAAAAAACCTGAGTCAGCGTGGGAGACAGCCTTGCTGTGGGCTTGCATGAGTCAGCCCGAGGCTCTGCAGAGTGCCTGTGCTGGGGCAGCCTGCCGGCAGGTGAAGCCCTGACCCAGCATAGAAAATAATTTTGATTTGCTTTCCAGCCATTCCACCTAGTGGCCAAATGACACCACTGCCAGGAGAGCTGAGTTTGTGCTCCAGTCCCTCCAGACCTACGTTGCTGCGGAGTTTGCAAGATACGCAGCAATGTAAGCCCCCACGCTGAAGATCTTACCAAACATCAGCTTGCAAGTAGCTCATTAAGTTCCCGAGCAACTCTGTTAATCATGCTGCATAGATAAAATGCAGATTGGCCTTTAGTGAGCTGATAATCTAACAAATAGGCAGAAAGCGTAACACTGATAAAGTAGATACCAGTTTAATAGCCAGCAGTAAATCTTGGTAATTCTGTACCAGAGGCATATTGTAAAACGGGAGTGTGCGAGTGTGTAACTACGTGCATGAAAATGCAATTCTTCTTAAAACAGCAAATACAGCAGTAATATTATGTGTGGGAAAGCTATTTGGAATAATTTTAGAGGTGTTTTAAAATATTTTTCTATCCATCAAAGTCTGCACCACTTGTGGTATCTTCCGGCATCTGACATCACAAGTACAGATCTATGAATAATAAAGGTTTGTTTCTGGAAGTCAAGATCTTCTATAAAAATCTGTGAAATCTACCACTGGTCCTGAGGCAGTGTAGGGAACTTACAGGCTTTTCATTGAGATGAACCAAATTATTCGCTCAGATACACATCAGACAATCACAAATTCATGGCCTAATGGCTTACCAGCCTCTTGAGCAGCTTCTTGCTTGGTGGTGTTTATTCAATTGGAAGAACAGGAAAAACCAACTCATCTTCAGCCTATCCCATATCCCCTCCCCTCCCATCCCAAGTATATCCTTCTGAGAAGCTGGAAAATGTGAGTTTCAGTCCCCAAAGCCTGGGGAAGGGAGCTGTTCTCTCACTTTCTATATCCCTCTTCTGATCTTTTGGCCATTTTTCAGAAGGATTACGGTAGTGCTTCCTCTTCTTTTTTGTTTTAAAAGAAGAAACCGAGCTGGTAATGCCTACTAGAGATGTCTACATTCCAAAAGAGGTTGCAGGTTGTCCATCCCAACCTCATTTAGTCATGCAGGTGCTGGCTGCACTGCGTCCCATCTGGTTGCCTGTCCTTGGGTATGCAAAGCACAGGGAGCTCAAATTTGTGAATGCTACTTGAAAACAAGACAAGAAGGTGTCTCAGTGAGTTGAGAATGAAGTGACTTGCCCGGGTCATGTAATAGGTGGTCGGTGTAATGTGAAATTGAGTTGTGGTCTCCCAGATCTCAGCGTTGTGGCCAAACCACTGAGTCTACTTGGGGAAAAACCTTTATTCTTGATGGTGAGCCTCAGTTTTGAAGCAGTCTCTTGCTGCTTTATGAAGAATAGAGGTTTTCCAGTACCTTTGTTTCATGCCCATTGGGAGAAAAAGTTTAACAGAAGTTAGTGCCAGTGCATTTTTGGTCAAAAATAGACAATAACTGTAGTTTACCATGTAGCTTAACAAGTTATTTGGTATTTATATATATAAAGATACTGCTGTGAAAAATTGAAGCAGAAAGAGTGTATTTTTTTAACATATGGTATATTGTTGTAAAATATAGATGGTATATGATAAAAAAAAGGATGACTAGTGGTATGTATCTCAGACTTGGAACAGTTGGTTGGAGATCACTCTGCTAGAAACAATTTTTACTCTTTCTACAAAGAAAATGGCGGAAAATTAGGTACTGAGGTGAAGCTCAGCGTAAGTTGCATCATTTGAACTATAAATAGGAATTTCTTTCCTGTTAGCTGATCTCAGACTCACTAAAATCAGGAACAGTATGAGAAAAATCATCTCCATGGGATGGAGGAAAGAGCTGTGCTTAAGTCAGTACTTACCTATTATATATTCAGCAATGGCTTGCAAAAATTTGAGAAAAGAAATCAGTTTATACTTGAAAGAGTCAGAAAGATGATTTTCCTTGAATTTTGCTTAAATATTAAATGTTTCCTTCCCAAAACACTTTTTGGATATAAAGTGATATCTTAAGCTTGAAACCACTGTTCACTGGCTCTTCCATCAGGGCAGGAGAATCAAAATTTTATTGGTGCTTTTAGGGTGATGTTCTGTGGCAGACTTAAAATAAGAGCCACCCAAGAAATAGTAGTTTTTTATTAGAGTAAACACTTAATTCATAGGTCTTCAAAATAATTCAGGAAAAAATCGACCTGTACAGTGATATACAGGAGCAACATAAAGGGCGCAGCGCTGGCTACTGGATGTAGCATTGTTGCTGCTGTGATAGAAGAGTAACCTGTGCTGAGCAGTATTTATTTCTGAATTCCAGATCTGCTGGTTATCTTAGCTACATGATTAATGACTTGGGATGATAATGAGCAGATGATAACACTGGCAAATTCCCTCTCTTGTTTTGCAGGTCACTGTCAGGGGATTTGGTCCATTGTTACAGTTTGCCTACACTGCTAAGCTGTTACTGAGCAGAGAAAACATCCAGGAGGTCATCCACTGCGCTGAATTCCTGCGCATGCACAACCTGGAGGACTCCTGCTTCAGCTTCCTTCAGACACAACTGCTGAACAATGAAGATGGCCTGTTCCTGTGCAAAAAAGATACCACCTGTCAGCGCATGCATGATGAGGAGAACTCCGATGGAGATGAGGAGGAGACAATGGAATCAGAGACATCAAAAATATCTTGCCCAAGAGAGAGGATGCACCAAGAGCCCTTCAATTTTGAAACCACTGTTGCTGGAGCAGACAAAGGTGAAGGAATGCTGCCTGACTCTGACATGCTGAGAGATAGCAAGGACAATTTAGATAAAGATGCAGTAACACGGTACCCCAGATACAAGAAATACCAGCTTGCTTGTACCAAGAATGTCTACAACACATCACACATCAGTACCTCAGGTTTTGCAAGCACATTCAGTGAAGAGAGCTCTGGAAATGGCCTCAAATCAGGACTTGCTATGGGGCAGATAAAAAGTGAGCCTCAGAATGAAGAGAATGATGAAGAAAGCATCACACTTTGCCTGTCTGGAGATGAACCTGACATCAGGGATAAAGAAGGGGATGTTGAAATGGACAGGAAACAGCCAAGCCCCACTTGTGTCGACAGGCCAAAAAGTGGGTCTTCTCCTTCTTGCTTGCGATCTTTCTTCAACAGAACAAAAAGCATAGATTTGGTTGGCTTCCCCAGTACTTCCCAACAGCACTTTGGCAGAAGTCCAGCATGCCCTTTTGAAAAAGGGACAACTCAGGGTGACCACAAAACTGATTATGTCCCTTTCACAGGGAACTATGGACAGTCCCATGCCATGCAGAAGGATGCTTCCAACTTCACAGTGGGATCACCGCTCAGGGGGCCCGGATTTGAAACTCTCTGTAAGCAAGAAGGGGAACTGGACAGGAGGAGTGTTATATTCTCTTCAAACGCTTGTGACCAAGTAAACACTTCGGTGCATTCATATTCTGGAGTGAGCAGCTTGGACAAAGACCTCACTGAGACTGTGCCAAAGGGTCTGTGGGCTGGCAGTAGCCAGTCTCTCCCCAGCTCTCAGACCTATTCGCACAGTGGACTGACAGCTGATCACTTGCCAGGAAGGATGCGGCCAAACACCAGCTGTCCGGTGCCAATTAAAGTTTGCCCTCGCTCTCCTCCTTTGGAAACCAGAACCAGGACCTCCAGCTCATGCTCTTCCTACTCATATGCAGAGGACGGCAGCGGCGGCTCTCCCTGCAGTCTGCGTCTTTGTGAGCTTTCCTCTTCCCCCTGCTCCCAAGGCCCCCGATTCCTGGCACCTGAGCACCAGGAGCCCGGCGTCGTGGGGGATGGATTGTACAACCCGGTTCGAGCCCAGATTAAATGTGAGCCATCCTATGGAACAAACTCCAGCGATGAGTCTGGGTCATTCTCAGAAGCAGACAGTGAATCATGTCCTGTGCAAGACAGAGGGCATGAGGTAGGGATTTAAGATAAGTACATATATCACAGTTGTTGTGACTCAATTAATCAATTGCTCCTTGATTCTCCCAAATAACTTTGCATTTCCCTATCAGTTTCTTTGTTTATAGAGGCAAAGAGTGACTTCTGGATTTTACCTTATCAGCTGAGTACACATGGTTGACTTCACATAAATAGGCCTGCTTGACCTCCAAAGTGTTTGACACTTGTAAAAATTTGGGTATGGGACAGTAGCACACTGCTGAATTATGAGAGTGCATTTATGTGCTTAGGAGTCTGCTTGCAGTGTCCTGTCTTCCTTCCTCCCTATCCCACTTGAGTGGCACATAGCACTGTTCCTTATCCTTAATTTGCTGAGGTGGTTCCAGTTAGTATTGCTGCTTATATGTTTAAGCAAGCTTAAGTCATGCCTTCAGAGACACCGATGGTTGAACAGCCTGTTTGAAGAGCCACTGCTGTATATTGCCAGCAGCTGAAGTAGAGGAGGGAGATAGAGTGGGAGGAGAAGGAGGTGTGAAATCACTTGAACAATTGCATAGCTGGTCACCCTGGGCTATGGGAACAGTATTCAAGTTGTCTTCCCTCCGTGTGAGTGTGTGCGTGTGTGTGTCGCACGTGCAGGTAGTAGGGTTTTGCCTCCATTATGTAACAACTGAGATCATGTTCCTTGCCTGTGACATTTTGTTTGATGGTGAGTTCTAGCAGCCATTGCATAAATGGTTTCAAAGAGAAATTATTCTTTAATTTCCAGGACTCTTCAGGGAATAACAGGGGAATGATCTGAGGCTGAAGAGCAAGCTCTCAAATTCCGTGTAGTTTTCCCACGAGAGGGAGGAGAAGGGAGAAACCCACTCAAAACTAGAGATGGGCCACCTGGTCATGCTGCTGTGATAACTGGCTAAGAATGATCAAATAAACTGTCTGTGTGAAGTCACTAGTTTGAGGGCAGACTTGAATTGTGGAGATGCGTTTATTCTATCCCTTAGTTATTACGTATTCTACTACATCCCAGGATCTGGAAAATATCTTCAAACAGATGCGGGTGGTTCCTTTAGTTGGCTCCTTAGCTCTAAGGAAGGGCTGAAGAGCCTGGGGAGCATCTGGTGTCCTAATCCTTGGTCACACTGTACCTGATCACGCTGTACTGGAGATTCTGAGACAGTTCTTTGCCCCCATGTCCTGAGCTGGGGACAGTGCAGAACGGAGAGGAGTCTCCTTGGGAAGCTGCCTGAGATACTGTGCGCAGGACCTCATTCCAGAAGCTGTACAGCAGCTCTGCTTGGCCATGCCAGTGTTACTCAGTGAAGTCCTGCCTTCACAAGTGGCAGAAGGAAGAAGGGAGGTGGACTGAGGAGAGCATCAGATCTCCACCTGTGTGTGATGCTTGCTCAGCAGGGGTTAAAGATCAGCATGAGGCAGCACAGAGGACAACACCCCCCCCTTTGGGGGTTTGATGATTTGGGGGTTAGCTGCCATAATCAGCTAATTTTGTGGAGATATGCTGCAGCAGAAGTGAACCTGGAAGTGTGAAATAAGAAGTTTATAGGGGACTGGTGGTGGTTTCCAGAAAAAGTGTGTGAATATGTGCAGGAAACCATGAGTGAAAGGAGGTTCATGAGAGGAGCAAACAGCAAGGCTACAGGAGACAGTCTTGGTGTGCCACTGGTAGGCAGACATCTCTGGCCCTGGGGCAGTGTTAGGAAAGGTTTGCTCCACTTTGCTCTTGGTTTCCTCTTGGGGAGATTTTCTGCGCTGTGCTGAGCAAGTTTTCTCTCTGGGATTGCTGATAAGGTTGTTTTTTTAAATTATTGTTTCACAGTGCATTTTGATTAGGGCTGCTAGGCATTAAAAATGTGAGGAAATTCATGCTCTGTGAGGTTGCACTGCACTATCCTGGACAAGCCAAGGGTAAGTAGATCAGACCGGTGCTTTAGTACAAATTTTGTCAGAAAAATAATTTTTCGAAGGTTGTTATCAATGCAAGAAAGGACATTGCAGCATCATTAAACAATATTGTATTTATACAGTGACTGCAGGTGTGTATCCTGCAAGATCTGCTGCTGTGGAAATCTCAGTGAAGGGTATCTTAAACCAGGCAGTCTTGTATAAGTTACTCTACCTACTTCTAGCAATCTGGCTGCAATTGAAAGAGCAGGAGAAGTTCACAACCATTTCTGTCTACCTCCTCACAATCTGCATGGGAATCTTTCACCATTCCCAAAATTGTCAGTTTGCCCTTGCTGTCCTGACTTCACAGATGTGTCCCCTTCCACCTTCCATATCAGAGCACACAGTGCTACTGGACTTCTATTCAGAAAGCGCCTGATAAGATACCTAGGGGTGACACACAGGTGCTTGCCCTCCCAGAGAGTGGCCGTGTAAGCTCTCCTGCTGTGAGTGGGCTTTCATTTGAGTGAGATGGCCTGATGGGGGTAAGCCTGGTGGACTCTGTCCCTCAGTTATCTTACAGGGCTGCTCAGTTCCCCTGGAATTTGGAACTTTTTGGTCTTGTGTCCCTGAGGGCTATCAACACCAGAATTAATGTCACAAAGCATAATTTGCTGGCGTATTGATTGTATGAGAAGTATGTGAAAGGTTTCTTTTCTCTGCTTTTTTCAGGCATTCTGTTTTCCCACAGAAAGATGCCCTTCAGGAGCACATGCCCAAAGTTGTTTGGTGTCAAAAGGGGGGTGCTAGGGCCCAGCATGAGCACCATGTGGGTGAGGGTGACCCCACCCTGTGACCAGCCTCCCTGGAAGTGCAGATGGCAAGTTTCAGTGGAAATGGTGGTCCTTGTAACACCATTGGCGAATCTTCTCCAGGATATCTTTGCCTGTTGTACCCCTTCCTGGAGCCAAGACCCTTTTGTGATCTGCCTTTGTTAAGGCTTCGTGGCAGAAGCAGCAAGTGCAATATGGAGTGTCCTATGTTACAGAGTTGCAGGAACAGGGCTGTTACTTGAGCTGTTGAGGCTTCACAGAAATATTTAATAGTTTGTGTTGCTCTTTTCTCTCAGGTCTTTCAGGCCTCCACAGGTAATTAAAAATCAATTATTGGGATATAATACTAGAGAGAAGACTTAAAGCTTGGTGCTTTGCATGCAAGTTCTGACAATCCTGCTTAAAATAGCAACAACAAAACAATAAACCCTGAAATAATGAATTAAGAAGGAAGTAGTCTGTCAATCTGTTAACCTACATAGGAACACAAACTTCGGCACTACCTACTTTTCTTGATATTCCTTTTCCTCAGCAGCTACCTATGTTTTATTTCTGCTAGAAAATTTGTAAAAAATACTGTACTACTAAACCGGTTAAAAAGAAATCTCAGCTCAGTCTAATTTGATGAGTGAGTTTTCTTAGGAAAAGAATAAACAAGGGTAAGAGGTGGAGTATTCCAAGAACTATTACTATCTAGAGAATTGTATTCAATATCTTTCATTTGTATTTCAAAAGAGTTTCCCGCTTGGTTTAGTGACTCACTTTTCAAAGAACATTTTCATAAAGGCAAAGCTAATTCCATTAGACTATTGAGGATATTGTAGGTAAATAACCTTCAGTGAGAGTCAAAACTCCTCTATGTTAAGCGACAGGCAGCCACCCTTTCTCTATTTCCTTGCTGCTGCTTAGCAAAGTACTGAAAGTCATAGCCCCAGAAAAGAGGAATAAACCAAATTGTTCTACCAGAAATCTATTGGAACTGTGTTGAGCTACCTAAGCTAAGTCTGCTTCACTGCGTCGTGCAGTGATCCCTTGCTACTTCGTGGTTCACCTTTCACGGCTTCAATACATTGCGGGTTTTTTTTCTGCAAAGATGTGTTTTGCCTCCCTCGCTCCTTCGTGGTTTTTTTCTGGGTCACATGACAACCAGAGGGTCGCACATGCTCAGTGCATGCCTCTGCCACAGCGTGGGCAGGACCCGGGCGGGACCCGCCCACCTCGCGGGGTGGGGAGATGGCGCTGGCAGGTGCTGGTCGCTTGCTTGCTCAGAGGCCGGCCAGACTTTGCTCCCTTATAAGTGTGTTGGAAAGATTAATAAAATGGTACGGAAGCTTTATACGCACTGTGTCACACTCACCGTGGGGGTTTGGAGAGCTTGGCGGCTGCTCACCCTGCAGACCCAGGCTTGGGTCAATGTGGTGCTGCACCGCCACAAGCCGCACCGCCGGTCGGTGCCATGCGGCAGCGAGGGGGGGTGGACAGCAGCTGCCATGCCATGGCATAGCACCTGCCGTCCTGTGCCATGCGTGTCCTGCAGCTGCTGCCCACCCCTCTTTGGCACATGGCACGCGGCATGGCAGGGAAGGCGTCCCTGCGCTCACTGGGCCTGAGGGGCCAGGATGGTGGCCAGGGATGCATTTACATATGCATTTTCCACTACTTTGTGGAGTTCCCCTTTCACAGGATCTTTCTGGAACTGACCCCCAACAATATTCAAGGAATTACTGTATTTCTACTTAGTGAAGGACATAATGAAGAAAGAAGGGCAACCAGAAAAAATACATGTGCAATACTTGCTTTGTTATGTGATACATCCCCAGAATTTGATGATCTGTCACTCCAGTTTTCCTGATCTTACTAGATTTGCATATCTGAAAATAACAAAATTACTCTCCACATTTTTTTCTGGTAGCTATTCTCCTGACCAGGAACCTCAGTAGTATCAGCAGAGCAGTGGGAATTGTGTTGGTCAACTTCTGGTTAAATGGTGTCTTGTCAAACATGAGTTTTGTGAAATAAACTTCATGGGAGTTCTGGTTTTTTTCCTTTCCTCCATGGGAATGGTATCCATACTGGTAGCAGAGTATTACTGGATTACAACAACACTGAGAGTTTGAAGTTTCAGTAATCTTTTTTGTCATCTTTTAAACATCATCTTTTAAAACATCATCATCTTTTAAATACTATTTCATTGCACCTACAGCCTACAACAAATTCTGTTATGCCTTGATATGAAGACCTTGCACAAACTCTTGAAAGACTCTCCCATTCTTGAATTTCTTTTGTGAAAGCAAATATTTCAGAGAAATACTACAGTTTTTCCCCTCACATTTCACTGCCTGATCTGCCCTTCTTAAATGCACCTAGGGCTTCTGTCAGTGTTTCTGTGCTATCCCTGGTCCCAGAAAAGCCTGCTAAAGGGCAGGAGTATTGTACTGTTGTGCCCTTTGAAGGGTTGGAAGCTGGGGAAACAGAGAGCAGTGAATGGGAAGACATGAACCCAGCATTTTAAGCACTGGTGATGTGTGATCTGAGTACAAGTTCAAGTCGTGGTCTAAAGGATGAGAACTGCATCCATCTCTCCTAGTTGTTCAGTTAGAGCTCTCAGCCAGAGGACTAGCCTGGTTCCCCACTTCTCTGAGGCAGGTGGCAAATCAGAAGGTTACCAGGTTGCCTCCACTCAGTGCATAGCTTGCCCTCTCAGGCAGCATTTGCTGACCCAAACACCTTTTGTGGTGCTCAGGAGGTAAGGCTGGAGTTGACCCCAGGCAACTACAGGGTGATCAGTTGTCTTGTGTGAGGTAGAACACACTGTCTGCAGTGGGACCTGCTGATCTGAAATGGGACCATTCAGACCTGGTTTGTCGACACAATGGTATGTCTTCACTGCCTTCATCTTGATGTGGTTCACACCTGAAAAAAAGGAGATATTTTGAAGGCTTTAGCAATGCTAGTAGACAGTGGGATGATAAAATGAGTGAGAGTGAATCCTGGCTGTCCTCTCTCTTACACTAAGTGTGGTCCATTGGCTTTGTGCTTCTTAGATAACCTTTGTTCAAGTGAAATCAGGTAGGTCCCTATAGGACCACAAGTGCATGTAGGCAGTTGAGTCCCTGACATTGGTGGACATACCTTTTCTGTCCCAGGATGAATTTCTTTCTGAGTGTTTGTGGAAGACAGACTTGCATACCAAGGAAGACTTGGAGAAACAACATTAGTTTGTTGGGCTCATCTGTGTGAAGCAAATTACCCCTTTCTGCATCAAAAGCCCTTGTGCTAGATTCTTTGGGTAGGTCCTGAGAGTCTTCCAAGGACGAGGCAATTTTAAGTGTCAGAGGCTGTCAGTAACTGGTTTTCAACTTACAGGCACTAAGGCAACAGTTATATTTTGTATAATTCTGGAGCAGCTGACCAAGATTTTGAAGCACTTATAAAGGTCAGGCTGATACTATTGAGTTCCACCCTCCCATGCCCAATACGTAATGACTACTTTTTCTTATGGATAATGTAGGAGTCTTTATACTTACTGTGATGTTAAAGTCATACTTGGGAAGTTCATTGTCTTTACTAGCACTTGACAGCTCAGGGAAGATGATGTCAAAATTCAGATATAGAGAAAGAGTGAAAAAGCTAATGTTATGCATGGGATAAAGAAATTCCTAATAATTGACATCTATATTTTATTGAGGGTGTCAACAAAACACCGTCAATAAAGGTCTGTCCTTTCCTTTATTCCAGAGAAAAAGAGAAAGGGGAGAGCAGCAGCAGTACCTAGTACAGTAGATGAGCAGCACAGCAGTAACTGGCATATGATCCAAGCTGGCACTAACTAGTGAAGCTTGAAGGAATTAATTGGTTATATATGGGACTTGCATGTGCTGAGTCAGTGGAGCTCCCTGTCTGTCTACATCAGTGTTCTGACTTAGCCGCTCAAAGCACTGACATTTACACTACCATCCTAATGCTAATACAGGGAGGGGAAATGACAACATTGTAGACGAGTTTTCTGTTTCACCAGAGTGGATTAGTTGTCCTCTCAGGGATGCATCAACCAGAGTTGAAGGCAGTAGAGTCGGCAGTGGTGATAGAAGGCGCCAGTTTATTTCTTGTGTAGTGGAAAATTAACTACTGCTGTTGGTGTAGAAATGCAGGGAAAGAGTAATTGTGTTGATAGGGAAGATTTTAGGACTCTGCGAGGTTAGCTCTGGCTAGCATAACTCCTGGAAGGAGCAGGGATCCCACTTACATTTCTAATTTGAAAAGCCTAAGCCAAAGAGTACACAGTCATTTCCTATATAAAAATCATAGTAATGAGAAAGAAAAGTTCATGAGAAAACATACTCTATGGGTTTTACTTTCGCATCTTAGAAAAAAACCACTGTCCTTTTTCAGACACTTCAGGTAAAGTGTCTCTCACCTGCCTTAGGTACTGTGAAATGCAGAATTTTTTGTGAGTCTCATCTCCACTCCTTCAGCAGCCAGAAGGAGGGAGAAGCCTTGCAAGATGCCATCAGGAGACCTCAATGCCAACAATAGGGACCTGGACACTTGGTAGTCCCAACGCATCATTTCAGGCAGCTCTGCTTGGGTCAGATGAATCCTACCCATTGCACAGTCATAGGCTCTTGCAAAATGACTCACCACTCTGTTATGGTAAATACCAGCTGAGAGTGTTGCCCTGTGCAGTTGTAAAACACCATTAGCTTCTCACTGCAGCAGTGTGCTGGCGCAGTTACTCACTGTGCCCGTGCTGAAGTCATGGGGGTTGGGTTTTTTTCAAAGATGACAGTTCCCTCCAAGAGGGAGACAGGCAATAGAAATGCTGTGAATGGTGAAGGAAATGAGTCTGACTCACTTCCACTCTCCCTTTCACATTTTTAGTCCTGCGCAGTGCTGCCTATGACAGGAGCGGGACTATGCTGGGATTACTGATAGCAGTCTCTGGTCTGTGTGGATGGTTTTCTTTTCAATCTTTTTTTTTTAATCTGTTCCTATTTGTTTTCCCATTTTCCTTCAGCAACTTCTACCTGACAGATTTAAGTTGCTTCCCTTTCATCCTCATTCCAGCTGCAAGCATATCTCCTCCTTGCCAATAAATATGTATGTTTTGAAAGCGAGAGGAAGGGAGAAATGAAGCTAACATTGCTTTGCAGTTCGATCTTAAGACAATAAGGAAAAACTCAGCACATGAAAGACTAGTTTTGCAGTGAAACTGTGATGTCTTTCAGAGGAAAGCACTGGCTGTTTTCATTTTCAGATCCTGAAGATTAAGAGAAAAGCAGGTGACACTGAGTTTATGTTGACTATCCGAAGGCTAGAGAGGGGAAAGCAAACAGGTTTCATGTCATTAGTTAGCACTCTATAAACAGGGTAGTCCACATCACTGTGCCTAAGGTCAGCCTTTGTGTGTACAAGCAGGAATTTGGGGGGATTAGGGCAGTATTTGGTGTTTGTTGGGGGTGAAAATTGACCTAGCAAGTAGTGTGTTATGAAGCAGTGCCTGGACACATGAGGCAGAGAGGCATGAATGAATGTTCTGGACATGAAACCATCTGAAAGAATGTGGTAGGTTTTTGCACTGACTTTCACATATCCTAGGCTTGGAGATGCACAGAGTAGTGATAGAGTAGTACAGGAAAATGTCTAAGACTACTCAGGAGCTGGTTATTGGCAGTTCAGGTGGCTGGTGAGGGTCCATGACTGTCAATGCCAGAGGCCACTGCTATGTGTTGGTGTACATGTATCCCAGCAAACTGTTCTGCATGAACAACTCAGCTCTGATGAAGATAACTTATTTCTAATCCGTGTTGTTTCTTTCCATATCTCTAAATAATTAAAGTGCGCTATTTGAAGACAATAGAGGCTTTAAATATCAATGGAACCTTTTCAACCCATATCTTTTCCTTGACTGGAGCAACTTACCTTCTTTGGTAGCCTGGATGCAGAATAGTCCCCTTGTTGGAGAGGTATGATTGTACCAAATAGGGACAGAAATACAAATATTTACTGCCATCTTTTGGGTAGTGTGGGTATGACTCAAAAAAAGAAGGGGGTCAGTCGAGTTACTCAGTTGCCATGTCCTTCAGTTTTGTCAGCTTTGACAACCAAATACAAGAGTCTGCCAAAGAACATCAGTTTTTTGACAGTTACCAGTCTGGGGCTTCAAGTGAAGCAGAATTTTTAAGGAGAGGTGCTTACTTTGATTTGAACAAGCTGGTAGGTTTTGGAGAAAAAGCTAAAAGGTTTTGAGCACATCGGTCATTCTCCACCTTTTGAGACAGTGTGTGTTCATTGCTTGAAACTATCAGGAGCTTTGTATTTTGCTGTGGTTTAATGTATTCTTGAAGAATTCTTGAAGTCAGAACCTGACTTTTTCAAGAAATACAACTTCAATACTTTTGAATCTACAAAAATATTAGAGTGTCAATGTTTTGGTTTATTTCAAAATGTGTATATTTTAACAGGGTAAAATATGCTGCATCACACTCCTCTGACCCTTTTTTCTTCTATTGTGTACTGCTCGCTCAGTTCAAATGCTGATTAGTTGACCTTTCCTAATTGCAATACAGTATTTTTTATCCACTTGAATTGTCAAGTTGTATTTTTAACCTCACACCTAATCAAAGTTTCAGTCCTGCAGGCTGTGCAGAGACGTGTTTCCTGCTATGATAATAGCCCCTTCCTTGGAACTAGTTTGAATTTAATTGCAGTGAGGTACTTCACCCTTTCCAAAAGACCATGTCTCCTAGTGGACAGAACCTTGTTTTAATGCAATGAGATCAGTTATTAGTACTTCGTAGAAAGACAAAATTTTTGTCTGCAATTCATGTGTGTTGCTGATTTAACTACAATTATCATCTGATTTTTACCATCTGGACCTCTACAGTGTGCCACAAGGGAGTGTTAAAAACTTGCCCAAGGTAAAACTTCGTCTTGTTTATTGAAGGGTTGGCAGCATAGATAATCATCCTTCCACAAGCTGTTGTTTTGCTTGCATTGAGCAAGCAGAATATGACTCCACTCCTGTCTTGTGTTTGTTTGTTTTAGGTGAAACTTCCTTTTCCTGTTGATCAAATCACAGATCTTCCAAGGAATGATTTCCAGATGATGATAAAGATGCACAAGCTAACCTCAGAGCAGCTCGAGTTCATCCACGACGTCCGTCGGCGCAGCAAGAACCGAATTGCAGCTCAGCGCTGCCGCAAGAGGAAACTGGACTGTATTCAGAACCTAGAATGTGAAATCCGCAAGTTGGTGAGTTACATGCTCTCGCTGCAGCCCCGCTCACCCTCGCACAGCGGCTTGCAAGGCACCAACAGCAATTGCTGTCCAGAGTTTGGTGGGTTCAGTTCACTAGCAGAACCTCTAGTATAAAAATTTAATGTACAAAAATATATTAGTATGTGCATATATAATATATATGGATGACATAAAATTCCAGTTAAATGAGGCCTGAATATCTTTATTTTTCTCCAGAGCAGACTATTTAGTTGGAAGAGGAGGGAAACCTGTATCACAGCTCCCCTCTTGCAGTTTAACTTAACTCCAGTGCTTACAGTTGCATCTACAAAGGCGTTTCCTCATCTGAGCCCCATTTCCTTGCCTAACTACCATAACAATCTGTTGGTCAGGGATTCATGGATTACCCAAAAGAGGTAGATGAGAAGAGACCTTTCAGAAGTGGTCTGGTCCAAACAGGGCTGTGGCAGGGCTAGCTTTATCTCTACATATTTTCTTACTCTTCAGCATGCTACAAGACAGCTCAGGATTTTCAGGACATTTCATCTCGCTGTGCTTTTTTTCCAGCTCTTTCATTCACTGAGCAAATGGCAGAAATGGCAAGGGAAGTGAAAAAGCCATGAATGTGAATATCCAGACAAGTGATCTTCCATTGGTGTAGGTTAGTGAGCTGGAAAGGGTATGCTCCTCCTTGCTCCTGCTGTCTTCCTTCTAATGCTCCCAGTGTGCCATCAACTGATCCACTCCTCATTATTCAAGGAGTCTACAGCAGTGCTCTGCAGAGAGGAGAACAAGGCATGCACTGCTCACTGGCCAGATTATGTTCAAGGGATGTGTCTCATGGGTGCTAAGGTGTCAGTGGACAGTGCTGCCACATTTTAATCTAAGGGAGTGAGGTGACTGGAGCAAGGCCAAATGGCTGCTCAGAAAATTCCTCTCTCTTTCAGTCATGGTATGGACAATGTGGTTTCGGTGGCTAAACACATATATCTACAGTATAGACATCTGCATTGGAGCTCCTTGTCCTGGTTTTCTTTATAGCCACTGTACAGAAACCTGTCTAGTCTTAGTTGTCTCATCCTGCAGCAGAGGAGGTGACATACAGTGCAGCAGTGCCTATTCTTCTCCATCGCTTCGCAAGATCACCTGGAGAGCTGTATCTTATATAGACATCTTAACTATAGGCACCTTATGTGAAAGAACTCCCTTTCATTGTGACAGTGCCGCTGTGGTCTGAGGACTTGCTCCTCTTCCCCTGCCATCTTTTGCCCATTGAGAAAGTAAGCTGGTACACGATGAAAAAAGGTTTGAGACGAGCTGTGGAGGAAGATAGGTCTGCATGGTGTCACTCAGTGGGAGAAATTACACTCTGAAACTTCAAAATGGGTTAGGACCTCCTCAGCTGTTTGAAAGTCCTAAAAGCTCTCTGAGTTGTCAAAAATAATGTAATAGTGTCTGTTCAGCTGCTGTGAGTAGTGTGAGTGTACAGCATGCAAGACTGGACAGTTCAATTGCATTTCAAAGAATACTTTGGAAGTCCTGCATTAAATCCAGCCTTTGAAATATCCAAGGGTTTGAATGACAAATTAATTCATTCATACAGATAAAACAAAAGGCACTCAAGTTGATTTCCTCACTGACATTTCTGTGTACCCAGCTTCCATTAAGTTCAAAGGTTATTTGGGGTCCTTGATTTAAATGTCTTGGTGGACATTTAAAACGTTCTCAGTTGTAGGCTGAACGTGGTGGGTCTTGGGGGAGGAATACTTCTTGTTCTTGTCAACTTCTTGTCATAACAGGTTGCATGTTGCAAGTGGCTTTTAGTATAGACTTCATTGTGCTTAATTATCTGTTCAAGCTGTAGTAAACATAGTGTGAAAAAGTCAGGGATCTATTGGAAGAAGCTGAGTTACCATCACCTCAAAAATGGCAGAAAACTGCATGACTTTGGGTTACTCACTTGCTGCCTGTGCCTGTCTGCCTCCTGTCTGTAACAGGGAGGTGACACTGACCTCACAAGCTGGTTGAGAGGCTTAAATCATCAAGGCTTGTGAAGCCTTCAGATGCTGTGCTACTGAAGCCCTGGGGGGAAAAAAAGAAACAAAAATCAAAACATTGTTCAGTTGTGCTCCACTGATGCAAAACAAACAAAACATAAAAGATAAACAAAATAGTGAGCAACTGCTTCCTGCAATGAGTATAATCCACAGTGAGTACAGGGTGAGTCAGAAGTTCTGCAGTGTGAAAGAGCAGCAGCTCATCCGGGTTGTCGAGAAAAGTGGGTCCAGTCTTGGCTGCACGTTCCCATCCCTCTACACTGAGCTGGTGATGGGGAGGAGTACATCTCTTTTGCTCTCCAAAGCACCAGGAGCAACAGAGCTGGACTAGTGGCATGGGATGGGGACAGCTTGATACCTGTAGCCTTGACTTGAAAATTAATTTGAGTTCATTGACTTTATGCAGTCCTGTGACATTACCGTTATTGTCTGTCATAACCAACTGTGGATAGACAGATTTTTAAGTCCGTCTCTCCCCAGAACACAGATCTCAGGGAAATGAATGAAAGGCATATAAGTGACCTTGTCAGCCTGATCCCTGCTGAATTTCAGGAATCAAAACCCCTTTGAGGTGCAGGATTCTTCAAAAGAAATGTTGACATTTCTATTTAGCAAGATGGACTTGAGTATGTAGCAATATGGAGTTGGGATTGTTCAGCCTGGAGAAGAGGAAGCTTCAGAGGTGACCTCATTGCTGTTTACAACTACGTGAGGGGAGGTTGCAGTCGGGTGGGTGTGAATCTCTTCTCTCAGGTTGTCAGCACCAGAACAACAGGACATGGCCTTAAGCTACGCCAGGGGAGGTTTAGACTGAATGTTAGGAAGAGGTTTTTCACAGAGAGAGTGATCGCTCATTGGAATGGTCTGCCCAGGAAGGTGGTGGAGTCGCCATCCCTGAAGGTGTTTAAAAAAAGACTGGATGAAGAACTCATTGACATGGTCTAGATGATGGGAGGCTTGGATGGACAGAGTGTGGTGCCCATGGCTCTGGGGTAGGGGGTGCGATCCCTGTGTGGGAGTCGCTTGGGAGTTGGACTAGATCATCCTTGTGGGGTCCCTTCCAACTCAGAATAACCCGTGAACCAAATAGGGAAGGCAGCCTGCTGGACCTGTTTGCAAACAGTGAAGGGCTAGTGGATGAAGTGATAGCTGGAGGCAGTCTTGGGCACAGTCATTCCAAAATGATAGTTTGTGGTTGCTGGAAAAGTAAGGAGAGTCAACAGAACTGCCACCTTGGACTTCCAGAATGCAGACTTTGTCTGGTTTAGGTTTAGGGTTAGGAAGGTCTTTTGAGAAGCAGTACTGAAGGGCAGGGGAGTCCAGGAAGGCTGAACCTTCTTCAGGAAGGAAATCTTACGGGCTCAGGAGCAGACTGCTCAGGAACACACTGTCCCCATGTGCCAAAAGATGAGCCCCTGGGGAAAACCGACCAGCCTACACAGAGATTTTGCTGGAACTCAAGGAAAAAAATGAGAGTTTATGACCTTTAGAAGAAGGGGCAGCAAGAAGACTACAAGAAGATCATGAATTTATGCTGGGACAAAATTAGAAGGGTAAAAGCCCAACTACAGCTTAATCTGGCTACTGCTATAAAAGACAATAAAAAATAACTTTACAAATACACCAGCAATAAAAGGAAAGCCAGAGAGAATCTTCATCTTTTATTGGATGCAGAGGAAACATAGTGATAGAGGAAAAGGATGATTATTTAATGCCATCTTTGCCTCAGTCTTTAATAGTAAGACCAGTCATTCTCCGGGTACCCAGCCCCCTGAGCTGGAAGACAGGGACAGGGGGCAGAATGAATACACAATACGTATATGATCACTGAAAATTCCTTTGTCATCTTTTGTCCACTTTGTGACCAGTAGCTTCCAGTCTTCCTGAACTACATAATCATATTATAGTTTAAGGGTTTTTCATTTGGCTGCATCTCTTTTATGAAAGACCCCTTTTCCCCCTGTACTTACTTCTAAAAATCACCCATCTTCTTGACACAGATGGTTTCACAGCAGACAGTGAGTGAAATGGTTGTATCCTCTGAGTTTGATAGGTAATTTTTTCTGCCTGCTTTCTTTCACTCATCCATCTACCCACTCATATTCCCTTTTTTCCCTGGCAAACTCACAGCATATTCTCTTCCATAATTCATTATCTCAAGATGTACTTGAGCATCTGGGGTTTTTTATTATTTTTGTACTTTCCTGATAGATTTATCAATATTTTAGCAGTTGGTTCTTTTCATGTACACTTCTCTCGTTCGCATTTACACAGCTGTATGCTTCCAGTGTGGGCTCTGGACCCAGGACAATAATACCAGCTGTCAACAATGACCCTTAGTTGGATTATCTGAGTTGTGGAGTTTTCACACCTCAGATGCCAAGACATCTTGGGTTTAGCAGTGTTACTAGGTGAGATACATGGCTGCACGGTTTTGGGGGACAGCTCAGCTCTGGAAATAGCTATGGTGCTCTACAAAATCTCATCTACTTTCTTGAGCTGTGTGCCCACCAGCCTGAGGCAGAAGGAGATGCAGCAGGAGCATACTAGTTAGTCTGCATGGAGTCAACACTGGTTTTTAGAGGTGTAACTGCAGGCTGGGTCTGGCTCTGCGCCTAACCCCACCCCCACACTGCCTCCTGAGCATGGGGAGGACAGCACTCATCTCACAGTGGGGGCTTGCTGGCCATGGGAGAACTAAGCTGGAAATTAACTCCCACCACATCACATTACATGGCACCCTGCACTAGCTAGGGCTGTGGGCCTTACCAGTGCTTAGTTGGATGCAGAACAAAATTGGCTCCTTTTCCCAGTTTTTAAATCCTGCATGAAAAAACAAATCCTACCAGCCTCTCTTGCTTTTCCTCCTCGCTAAGACTGTCCTGGTTTTCACCTGGTCCCCTCCTAGGGCAAGCCCTCTGACACAGTGACACTCCGAAGGTGCACAAGCTGGATGTAGGTAAGAGAGGACAGTCAGGAACACAGGAGGCAGAGCCTGAGGAGAGCAAAGGAGAAATTACATTGAGTTTGTTGCACTGAGTGTTAAAAAGTCCACTGACCTGCAGGTTTTTCACTTATGTCTTCATAAAACTACCTTGATTATATCAAGTCCAAAACATTAAGTACTAGGACATAAGATAATGAGCCATGGTGGAGGCCACAGAGTGCATTTAGATCCTTTCTTCTGAATAACGTCTCTCTCCCAGTGGTAATGGGGGTTCATCTGGTACACAGGCCAAAGCAGGTGTACCCAGCCTGAGTGACCAGCCTGCCAGTTAGAAGGTGAACTGAACACCTGTGGCACATTCTCACTTTGGGAACTAACCCCTGTTTTCATGCTGTTTAAATGGAAAATGTCTTTTCTCCATGAAAATGTTTCGTTTGGAGTTCTTTTGTGTCATCAGTGAAGCAGTCTTGGTCTATAAAGGGAACTAACAGTAGCGGAGGAAAAACTTGTGATTCTGTCCTCTTCCAGCTGAAATATTTTTCTCCAGATGTGTCCCAAACTGTAGTCCACACAGACCTCTTGGACTTCCAAATACATGATGTCTTTGTAACTCTTCCTTTGGTCATATAAAAACAACTGATATGTTGGTGTTCTTCTTGGGTACCACTGTGTGTGTACCCGGAGTGAGCCATCAGCCTAAGATGCCTTCTTTCTTTTTCAGGTGTGTGAGAAAGAGAAATTGCTCTCAGAAAGGAACCAGCTGAAAGCAAGCATGGGAGAATTGTTAGACAACTTCTCATGTCTTTCCCAAGAAGTGTGTAGAGACATGCAGAGCCCGGAACAGATCCAAGCTCTCCACCGATACTGCCCCGTTCTCAGACCCATGGATCTACAGCCAGTCACCACCATCAGCCCCGCCCCGGCTGGTGTGGAGCAGAGCCTGGTGACCTCCCAGTGCATCGGTGAAAGCATGCAGTGCTGCTCAGAGCAAGGCTCAGTGCAACTGGGAGCACCCTGGCTACCCAACAACATCTCGGAAAATTGTTCAGCCAGCGGGGGGTTGGATGGAGCTGACACAGGTACTTACCCCGAGAGAGAGCTTCCACCGGAGCAGAGCAGCCAAACGGTCACGGTAGACTTCTGTCAGGAAATGACTGATAAATGTACAACAGATGAACAACCTAGGAAAGATTACACCTAGTGACTTTAAACCTTAACATTACACCTGATCAGGTGTTCTTCAGTCAGCCAGTGGCAGTGTTCATTTGTTGTCTAGAAGAACGTATTTGGTGCACACTACAGTGGTCTTAGCAGCAATACTGTTTTTAAGTATTCTCTCCTCTCTACAAGCAGGAGTTCTCTTCACAATGGTGCTATCCCTTGCTCAGGCAGGGAACGAAGCAGTGGCAACACTGTCTGTTTTTGTATGTTGATTTCAATCTTAACAGGGATGGACATAACACCTCTGAGGACCCAACCGCAGCTTTTTTCTCAGTGGCCCATGTCACAAAACCCTAACTCAGGAATTTCCTCTGAATGTTCAATTTTTCATTGAAGACAGCTTCTTTACACATCAAAGTTTTATAGCTAAACTGTACATATTATATATAATATATATAAAATATATATATCCATATGCAAGAGTCCCTGCATGCCTCAATTTTTCTCATCCTACAAACTGGAAGCTTTCATTTCTATTGTATAAACAAGTTCCAACATTCCTTTTTGTCCTCAGTGCTAGAACTAGTTTGGTAACTTGTTCCACGATGATTTTTTTTCTCAGTTCACAGTTCAGCAATATCATTCAATTTGTACTTATTTATAAAATTTTAATGTTGGAAACTTATTTGAGTTTTTATTATAGACAGGTTTTTTTGGCACAGCCATTTCGTGCCGCTTGAGCAATGTGGAATTATTTTATTTTCTTGCAGATACTGTACAGTAATGGTCAACTTTGCCACTTGCACTGAGTTTCTGATCAAACCTCTTTTCATAAATGAAGTCATGACTTCAGTATAACTTGAGTATATGGTTTTCTTTGCTTTATTGCTTAAAGGAAATAGAAAATTTTTAGCTAATAGACACACACTCAGGAGCTCATTATGTAGTAAAAACGGTCTTGCCAAATACTGAATTCACTATACAATTTGTAAAGAGAATCTGCTTGAATTATTTTTATATTTAGACTTCTTTTTGTTTCACAAACCAAGTTTAAGTGCTGTTAATGATGCTTTTGGAGTCTTATAGGGGAAAGTGTATTTCACTTTTTAGAGAAAAGTGTATTTGACAACTGGATCAGTTCATCATATGTTCCAAAAAGTAAAGCAAATGGAGATCACATCAATTCACTTGGGGGCTTTTTCTCCAGCCCCACTCTGCATCCTTTACTCATGGAAGCAACTGCTGCTCTGGCTAGTCCCCAGAGCCTGACCTCAGCTGTTTTCCCCACCAGACCCAGCTTGCAGAGTTGGATCTGGTGAAGTTAGTGATCCTGCCCAGGTAGGCAGAGTTGCAGGATCAGACCCCTAGTTGTTGGCTTTGGTTTCCTTACAGAAGTCCAGCTAGCACTGTATCCTCTAAAAGCAAAACATACCTTTGCCAACACTCGATTTGATCACTTACCCATCGAATTCTTGTGTTCCAGGATCCTCTCGTCCTGTAGCATTGCCCTCAGCACAAACTGCAGCTAAATGAGCGCTGTCTCAAAGGAGACGACTCAGTGAATTGGCTTAGTTGTAACTGTATTGGATTTGTATCTTAAGCAATGTTGACTCATGTTATGACTGTGTGAGACAGCAGCTTTCCAAGCATAACATCTGTATGTACAGTGTAGACAGAAAAACAACCTCCTAATGCTTTTTTAATAATGATCATTATTATTCTAAGTGTACTGAGTTTTTATTTTGTGGTTCTTTGCCCTACGTGTGCCAGGTTGCTGTGGCTTTATCAGTAACAACTGTCATGTGCTTTACTAGCTGATATTGTTTGTTCTCGCTGAAAAAAAAAATTACCAGCTGTTCACACCTGTTAGAAAAAAAAAAAAAAAAGCGGGGGGAAGAAGCTTCTCAGAAGCACTAAGTGATACGTAATGTGGTCTTCTGTGCTAACGTTTACACTAGAGGTGTGCGCTGGTGGTTTTTTGAGGCACTCAGTAGATCAGCATCTTGAACCCTGGAGGAGGAATCAGCTCCCTCTCTCCACTTCTTTCATCTTCAGACTGTGCTCATGGACTGTTGCCCACTCGCCACAAAGTTTCGCTTTTATCCTCTTCATCCAAACTATTGTAGCCAAGCTACTGAGGAGGAAATGCATATAGCATGTGCCATGTTTGTTGAAAATACTTTTTTCCCCCCGCATGTACAAAGAAAAACTAGTATATACATAATGTAGGAGAATATTTATGTTTAAGTATTAATCATTACTGTACAAAATTCTTACCTTTAAATGTTCAAAAATATACAAATGCCATAAACTCCTAGTTCACGCGGATGAAAAAGGGGGAAGAGATGTCCTTTTCTTTCTAAAAGAGCTTAACTTAAAAATACCTGAACTCCCTCCCAGACATCTTTTGCAGGTTTGAGAAGCTCTTTGGTGTGGGGGCAGGGTTTGATTTTCCTTTAAATTCATTGACGTTGCAAAGCAGTTCTGTGCTTCGCAGAGAAGTTTTGTTTCTATGAGACCATGGTGAAAGCTAGAATTTAAAACTAAATGTGAATCACATTATAGAGTCATAGCTACTTGGGGAGGTTGAGGGCGGGTGGGAGGGAAGGGTCAACTGACACAGTATTTTAAAGATGTTTTTCTGTTGCCTTTTTTATTTTTAAGTGACCTCCTATATATATGAATAGATAGAATGTTTTATGAGTATAAAACTGAGTTTTAACTTGCTTCCTGACATGAAGATTTACTCTACTAACAACTCATGTGCAACTGGTACTCTTGACCTCATTCCAATGGTTTAAAAAACCCACCCAACACAACCCATTGTGCTGCAGCTCTTAGGTTTGACCTGGCCTCATACTGGTGCTGGGTCTCTTAATTTCCTCTACCTTGGGAACTGATATTTAAAACCACTGCTCAAATAAGTGTCTCTTCCTCAACCTTTCTCTCATCTCTCTTTCCCTCCCCTGCAAGCTTTTCTGGATGTTTGGTTTCATTCTTTCCTATTAGAAGTGGCTGATTTTGTGTCATTGCTTCCTATATTTACATGTATCATGGTTTTTCAGTGGGGTTTTTTTGGTGGTGGTGGTTGGTTTTTGTTTCTATTTTGTTTTGAAGTTTTTTTGCTATTTTGAACCATGTGGCTTTCAAAGCAGTTACTGGGCTAATGTTAAAGGAAGATATTGGGAGAATTAGTTTCAGACCTGGACACCAGTTTATATACTCAACCGTTCTTGTCTCATGAGATCAAACCAACTGACCATGAAATATCATCGGAAAGAGTGAAAAAATACCTGGCTGTAGTATTTATGAATTCTTAGGGTTTGGCCAGTGGTCACTGTGATCCTAAGTAAGAATCTCTGCATTTGTCAAAGAGGATGAATGCAGCATCTGTCCTGTGGGGTGTTGCTGGGGAGTGGTGTGGTGAGACACCATCTCCCAGCTGAGCACTGCACCGGCCTCATGGGCTTGCAAGTCTTTGGAGCTCTGTCCAGTCTGCATCTAGTCCTCCTATTCCTTTCCTATTGCTATACTTTGTATTGCCAGGAAACCTCATTTCACTTAGGCTTGTTATGCTTTTGTCAGGTGAGTACTACACTATGTAATATGTTCGTTTCTCTGAGTTCTCTGGGGGTGCCTTGAACACAATTAAAGCTCATTGCAAGCTGATTCTGGAACAAAGAGGTAGTGAAAAGATGAAATAAAATTTCAAAAGGAGAGGGAAAACAAAACAGAAAACAAGCTAAACAGAAGCAAAAATGTTGGCTGTGTTATCAGGAGATCCCAGTATTTATATCACAGACTTCCTAAAGTGATGACTCAGGCGTCAGAGTTTGATGCTGCAGTATAAAACTATTATTTTATATATTGTACAAGTAATTTATTAAATGTCTTTCTAAGGGTATATGCTGCTTTTAAAATGCACTATATTTTTGGATCTAATCCTTGTATTATTTTTTTTCCCAAGGAAGTAAAATGTGCTGCAAAAGCAAGCCACGGTGATTAGTTTGCTAACTGCTATTTCCCTTTAAAAGAGAGAGTGGGAACTAGATACATAACTTCGCTAAGTGGATTAACTCCTGCCAGAGAAATTATTAATGCTGGTTGTGTGGTTGCTAATCTGGAGTGTGACACTTCATCACGTCTGTGTTCTAAAGAGTGCTTAAATGGAAGTTAAAATGCCAAGATATATAGTTAATTTTTTTAATATGCGACTTGATGATTGCCTAGTAAATAATACAGATCTGCATGCTGGAATCACTATAATCCTGTCATAAAATGAAAACTCATTCACTGGAAGAAAGCGTGGCGAAGCGTTGCAATTCCAGAATCAACACCACACCCTCACTTCTGTCTTGTAATCCACTGCTATTGGTGTTGAAGAGAGTGAAGGGGGTGCATTTGCAGAAAAGACCTCTAGTGAATTTTGCAGTGAGAACAAAGAACGTTTGCCAGGTTTCCACAGGCTCACATTTTGCTCCATTTCACGCCCTCTACCATTGCAACAAGAAGCACTGTTTCCACCTTTTTTTTTTTCTGATCTGAGATGCGTTTGCAGGTGCCTCTGGGTGAATGTTGCAGCCCGTGGCTACACCATTTTAAAAGTCTCTATTTTAGGGCTGCCTAGAGAAGGTTTAGCTCAGTATGAGCAGCGGCTTTGCATGAGGAGGAGATCTCATAAGCATGAAGCAGTTTTATTTTTATCGGAAGCGAGGTGAAACTAAAACTATTAACATAAAGAACTTCTGCTCTCTTTCCTGTTAGAAATTTTCTCAACAGATTTTCACATCATTTCAGTTTTGTCTCTGCCAACACAGTCAAAGTTAATTTTACATCCATATATAAAGTACGTGTATGTATGTATACATACATCTATAATTCTAGTCAGTGTGTGTTTTTGTATTTTCCTGTTTATAATACATATATGTATATTTATAATACTCCCTGGAGTATTTCATGACTCAGGCATCAGGTCTGATGCTGTAGGATACAATATATGTGTATATGCATATGTTCACATACTGTGTGTATATTTAAAAGGTCTATTGTTGGTGGTCTGTAGAATAATTATTCCCTTTACTCTCAAAATTTGAATGGCATTACGTACTTGCAAAGACTAAGTGTACAGTGTTCTCCTACACTCCACCAAGATAGGTATTATTTATATCAAAGTCAAATATTGGTATGCATTTTAAGGTATTATGCAGAAAATGTTGCCATTTTTGCAAACAGAATCGCTTTTTGGCAGGAAGGAGTGCAAAAAGTACCTTTTTATAAGGTCATTACCCCAACCAAACAACTGCTAAGAAGTTAGATGACCCCTGTTCTTGTACAAACTTCAGTGACTGTGGACAGAGCCCTTTCTATAGGTGAAAGTCACTGTGTGGTTCATGCAGTGCCTCTGTTGTCCCTTTTGGCAAATTAAGGGCACGCGGAAAGAAACTAGCATCCCAAAATAGAAATGGCAACTGGCAGTGTTTGATTTCATTGATTGCTTAGAAGCAGAGATGGTCCCAGGCTATGAACCCAAACGAACCCCACCCCGCCCTTTTTGGAGGGATCCAAGCGGGGGCTGCATTCACCAGGGGGGCTCGTCCCTGCAGCTGGAGCAGCCCACACTCTGAGTGAGGGGTGGGCAGGGGAGGGGGCGTGTACATCACTGCCACCCCCCGCTCAGGCCGGCATTACCCTGCGTTTGTGATGTACCCAAGAGAAACATGCATAGTTTCAGTCCTGCTCTCACTACTACGTTTGCTCTGCCTGAAGCTCTCTGGATCCCTCAGACCAGCAGGAATGATGCTGAACACTTTGGTGGTATTCAATGCATGGTTGTTTACTCATAGTTACAAGCATCGCCTTTGATTTCAAGGGTGGGGATGCCCTAAGAGTTTGTTCCAGAACCAGTTGGTTACAAGTGCACCTCTTCTATATGCCTTACAAACTTCAGAGGCCATATTCAAAACAGGGTTTTATCAGTGTATGCAAGGGGGTGCAGCCCCTCTTCTCTTCCTCCCCAGGTCAAACAGTATGGACAGTTTTCACACATATCTACCTGTATAACCCTCTGTACCTCTCATAACTGGTCAATGACTGTAACAGGTTACATCAGGTGTTTTTTCTACATACTTTTTACACAAATTCTATGCGATTAATGTAACTTAATTCAATGCATCATTTTATTGTACTAGTTCTTAAGCTTGTCTTTATTTTTTTTCTAGGTGACTGTGGTTTCTTGTGATTTTTATTGTATAAATAAATGAGGTGGCTGTTGATGCTTACTCTCTGTTACTAAGAATTTTTACCTTTTTGGAAGAAAGCATTGCTATGAACTAATGAATTTAAAATGTCATTTACTCATTGTAAATACAGTATTGTGGAAAAAAAAATTAAAAAACCACCCAACCCTTTTCATTCATTTGAATTGCTAGTGTTAACTGAATTTTGTCTAGACACCATTTCTGTTGATGAAATAAAGACATATCATTATGTATTGTACATCGACTCATCATGACTCTGATGTTGCAGTGTTAACACATGGGTTGTACATGAGATTCAAGAGGGTAGGTAGGATGTGACTGTTACTGACCAGTGAATCTCTGGACTGATGAAGAGACTTCCACTTACGTGATCCCTTCACATAATGCACTAGTAGTCTTTGATCCAGGGATCTACTCACCTTTGATCTGCAGGAACAACGCAGGGTGTTTCATTGCAAAGTTGAAATAAGTTGTTTTGGAAGATCCAATAATCTATATCTACACCCATTCCCCTAGTCCATGAGCTAAAGCAGTTCTGCTAAGCATCTGTTTTGGCCTAATGTGCCACTGTGTATGTGTTGGAAGGCAAGGGGAGAGGCTGGCATTTGTTTCCTCTTTAAGGAAAATCTGAGAGAAACTCGGAGAGGTTTCTGTAAAAAAAGAAATCTAGCTGAAAAATCTCAAAAGTGTACTTCTCTGGAAGAGGAGACTTGCCATGGACCATTAGCATGCCTTATACTGCAGGAAATCTAGAAAGGAAAGAAGAAATAACAGCCACAGATGTTACTACCACAAGCAGGGTCTAGTGGAGGATGTTTGCATTGGGATTCCCAATACATAGTGGCCACCTCTCCCTTATGTTGGATCCAAGCTGACAGCTTGCTCAGGAGTTTGCAGCAGGAGATCCAGCAAGGGGAGGGTGACATGACAAGTTGCCCTGTCTGGGTCAAAAGACTTGCTGGGATGATGCTCTGTGGGCTGGGGAAGAGGACAAGCTGCTAAAGAGAGGTCCCAAAGCTTTATCACCAGACAGGAAACCCTTAAAGCACATTCCCTATGCCACCAACCTTAAGGGATGTTAGCTGCATCCTTCTCCATCTGCAGTAGTGAAAATTGCCTGGAATTTTTCAATCTTAAAATTCTTATGGAAGAAAATCAAACACGCTACTTTCCAGAGTTACTCAGTTTTCTGAATCTTCCTGTTGAGCATATATGAAGAAAGCTTCCCACCCCCTCAAATCTGCCAGAAGACATTGAATCCACTGCGCCTGTACAGCCTGGAAGTGGAGAATATACTTTGGCAAAGCTGTTTCTCCATCCCTGATCAGTTGTTGCTGGCACTTAATAGACCATCTCAAGTGTTTCTGTGTGGTTTTTTCCCCCTTCAAATACTGAACACATGGACAGGCAAATTGTCGTTGGGTTTCTAGTAAGGCAAAATATGAATGTAAATTGAGCACTAGAAAAAAAACCCAAAACACTGCAGTCTTTTATGCTTGACTTACTTGCCTGCCATCCTCATTTCTGCTAGCCTTGCCTTAGAGTTGTCAAATCATGGGGAATTTTTATGCTGGAAAGCTGCATAGCAAATGAGTTTGTTCTGGGCATCACTCGCCACTGAAGTGATAGCAAATGTGAACTGTGATAAGCTTGACAAATAAAGGCAGCTTAAAGCACATGGCCAGAAACAGGATCAGGGACAGTCAGAAGAAAGTGCTTTATTTTCCGTGAATGGAAGGGCTGCTTTCTTGAGCTGCTTCCTTGGGCTGCATACATGCAGAAAGCAAACTTTCCAGTGCTAGACTCTCCTAGCAAACTGAAAAGAGCTCTCTTTGGTTTTGCTTGTCTTTTGGTTCTTCTGCAGGAATTAATGAGATGGTGAAGCAAATAAGATTTTTGTGACTCTGATGTGATACCTTGCAGATCTTCTTGAACAGAGAACTGAAAAGTATAGATGTTTTGCACTTTAATTTAATTGCCCAGTATCACTTAGTTTCAGTTTTGAAGCTGAAAGCTTTAGCTATGAGAAGGTTACATTGGCATGGAAAGTCTATCAGAGTTTGAGGACTGTATTAGCACAAGTAGTTGAGCAGCAGATACTCTTCAGCTGTTTTTTTCTCTCTTTAATTCTCTGCCATTTCAGATTCCATGGGTGTTTCCTCCATCTTTTTATTCATCAGCTGCTGAGGTCTGGGGAGATAGAGGCCAGTACCCTTCCAGGTTACTTTCAAAACAAACTAATCCTTTCTTGTAGGTGCCTTGGGTCTTACACTGCCTTGAAGGTCTGTGGATCAGGCTGGCTTCTGATGTGAACGCTACTAGCATGCGCAACAACTTGTACATTCCAAAATGTTCCCCTAAAGACACAAGGCTCTTTCTGCAGTGGCAGCACACACCGACCAGATCCAGCTCAGTCTATGTGAGAAAAATCTTGAGTCATGGAGTGAGCTACCCATTAACACCAGCAATCAGAGTACTGTACTCTTGGGATTGCTGTAAAATGGAGGAATAAAGTGTTTGCTTTCTTAAACTGTATTATGAATTTGGCATTGCAGCAGCAGGAGAGGGGAACATAGCAACAGAAAATCTGCTGAAGGCAGTTTATTCTCAATCCCTTAGTTTATTTCTTCTCCTCAGAATGTCATTACTTTTTCATGATAGATGATAGTTCTAGGAGCATGCTCTGAAAGATAACAAGAGAAAGAAAGCACAAAGCTGAATTGGCTTAAAGGAGAAAAAGAAATGTTATCATAGTAATTGACCCCAACACATACATAGTTAAGGGAATGCAGTGCTTAGCTGAGAACATTCTTACCTTGTAGGGTTTTCTTCAGCAATGGCTTTAAACTGAAAGAAAGTAGGTTTATATTAGATATTAGGGAGATATTCTTCACTGTGAGGGTGGTAAGGCCTTGGAACAGGTTGCCCAGAGAAGTTGTGGATGCGTTGAAGCCCAGGCTGATCAGGACTTCAAGGAAGGCCTGCTAGATCCCTGTGAGGGATCTAGGTTGGTGTTACGCTCTGGGATGTGCTCTCGGTCTCTGTACGGGTGTTAGGTGGTGAGTTGGACTAGATGATCCTTGTGGGTCCCTTCCAACTCATAATATTCTGTGATTCTGTGAAGTGGAAGGTGTCCCTGCCTCTGATATGGTGGGGGCTGCAACTACATAATCATTAAGATCTCTTCCAACCCAAACCATTCTGATTCTATGATTCTATGTTTTAGTATTTATTTGAAAACAGTGGACCCATCATAGGGCACTTGCTTTACCTATTAAGAGTTTTTGTATATTTTTAAATGCTTTAAAACCATACAAAGATGGACTCGATTAAGCAAGTTCCACTTATTAAAGCCCAGCTTATTTGTTTATTACTGCATAAGTCCTCAAAAGGGTTCATTAGTTGAACTCTTAGTTCAGCTGCTGCTGACCCTCAAAGTTTATCTCTATTTCTGCAACTGGTGAACAGTTACATGAGGGTGACCAAGTGGTTTTGGCATGATAATAGGTACCCTTGCTGTCATCACCACCAGCTTCCTCTGAGTGTTCCTGGGCAGAAGAAAATACAAGTACTGTGGTATTTATTTATTTCATTTTAAAGAAATATTTACATTGAAAAACTTTACAAAACTGCAGTAGTTACCAGCAGGTGTAAATGTAAATACCTCTAAGGACTCTCAAAAACCCTCAAGGGTTTTGCCAGTCCCTTACCCCATCTGTAGATTTTCCTAGGTGAGCTTAGCTGTATAAATAACTCCTCCATGGTCATCAGGATTGTTATTTCAAAGTACATTCACTCTTACCAAATTGTTCCCAGCCTCAAGAGCAAGAGCAGGTGAGCAGCTAGTTAAATGAGTGGATAGTTATTTTTCAAGTGTTGTAGCAAGGGTGAGTAAACATGCCCTGTTCTGAAGAAGATGGCAAGCACTCAGGCTGAACAGCAGCTCTCTCTTTCCTATCCTGCTCACTATGGAGTGTTTTCCCAGTGGGTAAGGGGCTCAAAGCTGAATGGAGAACTGAGAAGCAGAAAAAGAATTGAACAATATAGAGGAATAAAACAAGCAATGCAGTGAGAGAAACCAAACTTAGTGAATTGTAAAATTTCCCCAACTTTGGCAGAGCCAGGATTTCAACACCAGAGACTCTCTTTTCTGCAAACAAATCAAATCACCAGCTCTAGCTCAGACCAATTCTGCAAGCTGAGAGTATCAGTGTTACCACTTGTTTTGTTATCAGCTTTATTACAGTCATTCACCAGCAGAAGGGAGCCCTGCTTTTAAAGCTACATTGCTTCCTTTGCAGCCAAAAATACAGACATAATGAAATGACACTGAAAACAGGTCTCTCTGGAGAAGAGGTGGGGAAAATGAAGCACTTAATGAAAAACAAAGATCTGGTGTGCCTAAAATACCTAATTTTTCCGAAAATCTTGATCTAGTAATTTTGGTTAATGAGAACATTATACATCTTCTAATGGCTCCCAATTCTGTTTTGTGATTTAGGAACTTATGGCTTCATGAAGAAACACAACCATTAGATAATGTCAAGCTCCCCATCTTCTCGGTACCCTTGGATACTCTATCAAGAGGACTAGCACAGAAGTTTTCTCAATAAGGTTGCTTAAATAACAATTAATTCCAAGTCATCTGAAAGATGATGCCTTTGTGAGAAGAGTTACCAATCTAGTGTAAATACTCACAATCCTAGTTCACCAATTAAAACTTACAGGGTTTAGAGCACACCATAGAATTCTTTAGAAAAGTGATGCTGGACATGCTCAGGTAGCATGCAACTGGAATCCTCTGCTTTAGAAACACAGGAAGAGACATAGCTGGAAGAAGACTTCAAATGCAGCCAGCAATGAAATACCAGACAGCCTCCAGCTTTTGCAGAAACATTTACATTCAGCTGTTGAATTGGGGTGGCACTGTGACACCCTGAAGAGGCACAGTCAGGCTGTGGTCATGCTCAACTGAGCTCTGTGATGTTCTGCAATCATTCCTTGGTTTGCAGAAAATGGGTGAAGTGAGGAAAAAGACTGCTTGATTCTGGAAAAATGTGACTTTAGAAGTAAAGCTCACATCTTCTCTAGTTGTTCAGATCTGATTTTCATCCCTTCAGAGAGAAGAAGGGAGTTATTCAAGGGTTCCAATGGCTTCACACAGTCTGTATGCAAAGGCTGTGAGACAATAAAAATCCACTTTAGTACAGTGGTAAGTGTCCTCACCTGGTGTGTGGGAGACCCGGGTTCGATTCCCTCCAGGGAGACAGTGTTAAGAGTTGGACTCAATGATCCTTGTGGGTCCCTTCCAACTCAGAATATTCTGTGATTCTGTGAATACGCCTTAGCACAATGCTTCAAGAGTTAGATGCCTTTTATAAGCTGTAATTCCTGGCCCTGATTATTTTCAGGAGCGCACGGATTGTATCTGTACTAGTTATATGATGACCTTTGTATTAATAGACCATCAGTCTATTAATCTTATCAGACTTAAAAATGTATCATCCACCAGTCAAGGGCTTTACTGATGCAAATTATGAGGGTTTTTAATCATACTATAATTCATGTGCAGAATCCTATTGACAGCAGCAATAATTCTTACACATCTTTGTGAGTTCAGTTCCAAGCTGTCAGTTGTGGTTGTATTTATACTAAATTCCATTCAATTTTTTTCACTGAGTTGTGTGTGAAAAGCTGCCATTTAGGGCCTGCTTGCCTAAAGGAGGCCGGGAGCGTAGGACCATGCAGAAGGTGCCCTTTTGCTCCATAGCTGTATCTCTCCCTAAAAAAAAGGAAAAATGTGGTGAGAGCTAAAAAGCTTAGGTCAGAACTATGTGTGTACCCATGATAT
This sequence comes from Pitta sordida, assembly GCA_013390025.1. Classification (NCBI taxonomy): domain Eukaryota; kingdom Metazoa; phylum Chordata; class Aves; order Passeriformes; family Pittidae; genus Pitta; species Pitta sordida. The sequence goes on from WEKX01019398.1 coordinate 61,426, forward strand.
CTCTTAGAAGATGAGAGAACATGAATCCTGTCAGTGAGACTTGGAAATTATTATCTTGAAGACAGTTATCAGTTAACAAATTGTTTGCCATCACTTCAAAGCATGCTGACTGTGGTCCTCAGTACCAAGGTTTGGAGACTCGCAGATAGCCTGTCTTCAGCTGTACACAGTTTCTGAATTCCCCTGTCAATGTAGAGTTTTGTAACATTATTTAGTCTAGGTTCCCATCAAGTTGAGATTAGCTCATCCATATAGTCAGTGATGCTCTTGTCATTGTGTCTAGGTGGAGTGAGATCAGTTGGAAATGACCCTCGTGTAATGCAGTGACTCTCCACCTTGCTTTGCTATGCACTTTTCCTGATACAATGAAGGTCCAGTTTTGGTGGTCTGTCCTCAGAATCTAATACGTAGATCATAAGTTTGATCAGCAGTGACTCAACAAAAAGATACTTTTCCCCAAAGGATCAGGGTCTCCCTCGAACCCTTTAGCCCAATACATTTGGGCTAAAGGAGAGAGGCAGAGGTTTTCTGGCTCTCTCATTTTGGCTTCCCAATCTGAATACTGGATAATGCAATGTGCAAATAATTGAATAGAGTATAATGTGCGTGTGGTTTTGGGTGCAAAACTAAACAGTTGGAATGTAAATATTTTTTCAGGGTTTTATGCCACATGGTTGGTCTGTATAAATCCTATAAATGAGAAGGACATTTCTTCTCTTATATGTACGTAGAGCTGGTCTGCTTTGAAATCCAGAAAAGCTGAGGAATCCTCATAGCCAAACATGCATTTTGTATTCAATATCATAGTGTACTGTTTCATGAGGGCTTTCAGTGAAGGATTAAAAGCATTCTCTCTCAAGAGTCCAAAATAACCTTTCCTCCAAAGAGGAAGTCCTAAGAAAAATTTCCTGCTCTCTTTGAGAGAGGCAGTTTTCTACTTCAAAAAAAATCATATTATATGATGTGGCCAACTATTATCCACCACCTAGTCTTCATGATTACATCAAAAGGCTGCAGTAAATTATGGGAGGTAATTCTTAAAGCATTTAATTGTCACTAATAATAACTATTTATCTGCTAGATCTTTGAGTTTAGTGTGGAAATGGCATTGATAATTCTCAAATAATTGACAGTGCTCAAAAAAACCCACCAGCTCATCACTGGCTGAAGGTCAAGCCTCTTTATTACAAGCCTGTATTATTACAGTGCTTTCAATGCCACGACTCACAGGGTGCACTTGACTTGTATGAAGTCTCAGATGGATTGATTTTGTGTAGCTTTGAGGCTTTCTTCCAGTTACGAAGTGGTTGTGGGCAGCTGCAGTTGTCCTGCTGTCTTAGCACAGAGCACGGGTACGTATTTGATTGGAGGTTACTAGAATGGTGGTTGAGGTACAGAAAGTGGTATTTTCAATGTTGAGTGGATATTTTTGTCTCATTGAACCTAATACAGAGAATGCTACAGACAAATTCTGGCAAAATTGTACGGATGAAAGGAAAAAGAAAACACTTAAGCAAATATGGAACTAAAGATGATACTTTGGGAAAGTTATCAAAGAAAATTGAAGAATAGTGTCAATTCTACTATGTTGGTTTTCCATTGAGCTATCCAAATTAGATTAGTATGATCCAAGTTAGAACAGGGTATGTTTTGGCTGTTTGCAATGTGTTTGTCATGTGGATTCACTGTTAGGTTAAAACGTGTCTGTCCTTCCTCTGTATTATTATTGCAAGTCACTGTTACTCACAGAGAGTAGTACGTAATGTTTTTGCATTCTCCATTTGGAATTCTTTTAATACAATTACTTATAAGTACTGTTTTTTTCTTTTTTGTTTTTTAAAGACAGCATCAGGATAGTTTTTGAATGCTCCTATCACACAGATAAATCTAACCAGACAAATTTTTCTTTTATCTAAACATTACCTCTCCTATGAAGACAGGCTGAGAGTGTTTGGGTTGTCCACCCTGGAGAAGAGAAGACTCCAGGATGACGTGGTTGTGGCCTTTCATTAAGTAAGAGGGAGCTTACAAGAAAGCTGAAGAGGGACTTTTTGCAAGGGCCTGTAGTGACAGGACAGGGGGAGTGGCTTTAAACTGAAAGACAGTAGGCTTAGTAGAAAAAAATTCTTTACTGTGAGAGTGGTGAGGCACTGGAAAAGGTTGCCCAGAGAAGTTGTGGATGGTCCATCCCTGGAAGTGTTCAAGTCCATATTGTCACAGAATCACAGAATATTCTGAGTTGGAAGACACCCACAAAGATCATTAAGGGCTTTGAGCAAGCTGGTGCAGCGGAAGGTGTTCCTGCCCATGACAGGGTGCAGTTTGGAACAGGATGATCTTTAAGGTCCTTTCCAACCCAAAGCATTCCATTACTTTATCATTAATACTATCATTATATCATTATGATCATTATGAAGATTAATGATATCATTAATATCATTAATCTTCTAGAAGTCAAATTGAAACAAATCTAACTAATGCTGAGTGCCTTTCACAACCAATATTAAATAGTTATTTTAGGAACTGGGGATATCAGACTGGAAGATTATCCAAGTTTTAATATTTATGATGCACGAGCACATTTGTGTATTGAAATCGCTATTCATAAAATGTTGTAGCAATGCCAGAGTAAAGTGCATTGGTCAAAATCTTGACTTAGTTGTATTTAGAAGTACATTTACTTTTAACTATCCTGCGTTGTAAGCAAGAAACACTAGGTAGCATACCTACATGAGTCACATTTTAAAGTGCCAGTTCCAGTCCCATATAAAATGATCACCAAAGGTAGTATGCCAGGAGAGTGTTAGTTCCAAGAGTCATGCCACTCTTTTGGAAACTGACTCTATTTCTCTGAAGATCTCCCCTGGAAGACAGAGTCATTGTCATTGCAAAGGAAAAACCACCAAGGAATCTCTGTGAGTTCTCAACAGGATGATACTGAAATTCTGTTGTGTTCGAGTAATTTTTGCACTTCACCTTTCTAAAGAGCCTTCTATCTGAGTATCAAAAACCAGCAGGTCAACAGATTAGACTTTAGGCCCTCTCCCTGTATTAAAAATATTGAAGTGGAAAGTGATTAATTTGCACCTAAATGACAATTTACCATGGTTTATGCTGACTGGATTATTGCAGAAACTGTAATTCCATGAAAACTGGAACCCACGAACAGTTTCTAAATGAGCGTGTAAGAATACAGAATCACACACAGAATCACAGAATATTATGAGTTGGAAGGGACCTACAAGGATCATCTAGTCCAACTCACCNACCCTTCTGATTTTACCGCAGAAAATTTTTAATTGGTAGGTTCTTTTGTTTTGTTTGTTTCATATTTAGGAAAAAGGAAGGAGGTGTAGGAAGAGTGAGGGGAAAAATTGAATAGAATCTATGACTTTGAGTATTGTGTGAAGTAATGTTGCTTATTAGATATCCTTTAAAAAGGTATTTATGGGCTTGGTACTGCAAGTGTTTGGAAAGAAGCCTCTGTGCTCTTCGAGGACAAAACCTGTGATCTGAAGCAACCAGATTTCGAATAACTTAGGAAAGCCTTGTTGATTTTTGAATGCAAGCACTGTATCTTATCAACCCTGACTGTAAGCAAGGCTAGAGCATGTGGTCAAAGAAAAGAAACAGCTGCTGAAAAAGCAATTCTGCAGTTGTGAACTCTGGCATTGCAATTATTTGGTGGGGAGTTTTATATGTAGATCTTTTGATTTATTCATTGAACAATTATTCAACTCGGTGGTCACCTCTGGGAGAAAACCCTTGAAGCTGGAAGAAGTTGGGTCACTGAATTCAGTGCATTCAAGACTTCCCTTACAGTGTCAAGCTGACTCGAGCTGAAGATATTTTCCCTGGCACAGTCCTCATCCAGTTGATTGGAGTGATGGAATGGTATAAAGAAGCTGAGATTCGGTGACTTAGAGCTTCTTGGCACTCAGTAATTCCCTGGTGTTGTTTCTGCTTTAGCTGTAGAAGGAGGTCGAGCGTTTGGGAGCTTGGTTTGGTCCGAGAGGCCGCGAGGCGCCGGGGCTGTGTCAGAAGTCCTGCCCGAGCCTTCCTGCCCCGTGGCTCGCCCCCTCCTCCCCAGGGCCGGG
>WEKX01019398.1:65585-96940 GCA_013390025.1 Pitta sordida
GCTGGTCAGGCAGGGCGGCGGCGGCACCACGGAGCTCTTCTTGGAGTTGTACAGGCTGGGATCGTCCTCGGCGGGGCCCGCCGACCACTGCGGCTGCCCGCAGAGGCTCTTCTGGATCTTCTTGAAGCCCAGGTGGGCGATTTCTAGGATGTTGAGGAACAGGGAGACAGCGGCGATGCTGTTCATGAAAACCATAAAGATGGTCTTCTCCGTGGGTCGGGATACAAAACAATCCACCGTGTTAGGGCATGGGGGCCGAGTGCATTTGTAAAGGGGGGACATGTGAAATCCATATAAAAGATACTGACCTATCATAAATCCCACTTCAACCACCGACCGGGTCAGGATATGTAGGACATAGGTGCGCAGCAGGGACCCTCTCAGGGGTGCCTTGTTCACTTTCTTCTGTTCCTCCAGCTTACGCAGTTCTCTCTCCACTCGCCTGTGTTCCTCGAGCATTGGCTCCAGGTCTTCAAGCTGAGCCCGCAGGTAGGCTTTCCTGTTCTGCCGCTCTTTTTCAAGTGCCCTTAACCTGTAGAGCGCATGGCCCATGTACACTAATGATGGGGAAGAGACAAATATGATCTGTAATACCCAGTATCTGATCAAAGAGATGGGGAAGGCTTTGTCATAACAGATATTGTTGCAGCCAGGTTGCTCTGTGTTGCAGATGAACTCGGACTGCTCGTCGTCCCAGACGTCTTCAGCAGCCACTCCCAGCACCAGCATCCGGAAAATGAACAGGATTGTGAGCCAGATTTTGCCAACTATGGTGGAGTGGATGTGCACTTCTTCAAGGATGCTGCCTAACAAGTTCCAGTCCCCCATGATCAGAAGTTCATTTCTAAAACAAACAAAAACCAAAATCATGTTCATACAATGATGGTTTTCTTTTTGAAATGGCCTTTTAAAGTTTGTTTTTTTTAATTTTGTTTTAATAATGGTCTTTTGTATACATTCTTCTGACAGCAAGAGAGCTCTTAGATGTTCATAACTATTTTCTATTTAGTGGATCTTCAGATGAATTTGGACTTCATGATTACAGGTGAAAGATGCAAATGTGAGATTTTTTTAAGATTAAGAAAGATTGATTTCATCTGTAAATCACAGTACTTCTTAACTGCCCACGGTTTTACAATATTTTCTTCCTGCTAAAACATTTTTTTTCCCACTTCACAAATTCTTTGTGAACCACAATTTAATTCTACACCCACTCCATTCCACACTGACTGTGGCTTGGCTATAGTTTTGCCCCAATATATAATGTTCATGGCTCTCATTTCTTGGATAATGTTTTGAGAAGTATCCTACAACTGTGACCAAAAACAAAGCTTCATTTTTTACCACAAGGTAGTGGCATTATTAGTGTCATCCACCCATACAACATCTTCCTTTCTACCACGTAACAATTCACAAGTTTCCCTCTTGGCATCATGAAACTAGAAATACATTGCTGATTTACGCATAGCTGTATATTTGTAACCACAGTTCTAAGATAACAGTAATAAACTGAGTGCTTCTATGATTAATACCTTTAATTTTATGGGTTTAGTTTTATTTACCACCAAGACTTGGTCTTAATTATAAATTTCAACATATAAGGTAATGAAATCAGGGATTACATAATGGAGTGACACGGAGGTTTTTAGCTGTGAATGTACAATGATCTTTTTAACTCCCTCTTTCCCAGGATCTCTTTGATTCACCAGCAAACTGATCTATGCTCTGCCAACAGAAGCTTCATTTCCAAGTTGGTTCTTCGGAGACTATTTAGGAGCTTCAAGTAACGTAGGGAATTGAAATGTAAGGTATTTGTTTATTTGTGAATGCACTACATGTTTGATGTTGTGTCCCTGGAATCTTCTCTGTTAATGTAGCAATAAATTATTGACAACAACTGGGATTATGTTTACCTTAGGATTGCCACTTGAATTATATTATGCTACTATAATGTCAAAACTTCCCAAATTCCACTAAACCATAACTTTCCATAAGGTGCAATTTCTGAGCTCTTTTTTGAGAGTGGCTTGTTCATGTACCCAAAATCTTACAAAAATTTAAATGGCAGCATATCTGGGTGATATCACCATTATCAATATGGCTTGGCTATGGTTTATTATATGATCGCATACTGTACAATTCTGCTTTGAGGCTGTATTTATCCATCTGGCAAGTAAAGATTTTCAGTTGTAACCAGCAGTGCAGTCATTCTTGGCATAGGCATCCTACCAGTTTTATTACATGTATAGGACTTACTTTTTCTCTGCAAATTAGATTTTTCACAATGAACTTCCCTTTTCACACAGAGAAATGCCTAAGGAAACCTAGCTAGTCAAGTAATTTCTTAAGTGCTGTGATGCACTTGGAATATCTTGTTTTCCCACTCTTTCCCTTCCATGTATATCATTGAGATAAGACACATGGGGAAAAAAAAGACAGCAATAATTACATCTTTAAAGAACAATATCAGGTCTTCTTTCTGGTTTCCTATGGATTTATTCAGAGTAGATACCAAATTACTGTAATGTCATTGTCTGGGTGGGTGTGAGGATGTTAATGTGTTGAACAGTTTGCTGGAAAATGTTACATCTCAAGCTAACCATGCTGAAGATGTTTTTCCAAGCTTGGAAGTGGTGATACTGAGTAGTTTATCTTCAGTAAAGGGAAAAGTAGAGGTTTACGTGGAGCAAGCTCCCAAACTTAAAGTACTCAGGAGGCCAAGTACAAGTGCGTGGCACATGCTGATTGCTGTGTCCCACTTCCCCTGAAAAGTGGCCGAATCATGGCAATGCAACAGCAAGCAAAGGAACTTTGGGTGTATTCGCTGCCCTCCAAATGGCTGATCCATCACTGAAACTTATAGGCTCAGCAAAAAACCCCAACACTAAACAACAAAAATCCAAGTGTGATGCTAAAATGTAAATGCAGCAATTGGAGGGAAAAGGAGACATTTTAATCCCAAAGATGAAATGCTAGCATTCCTCTAGCAGTAGGTTTTGGAGTAGAAAATAAGTGTGACCCTTTAGGGCAAGAGAGGAGTATGCATATATCGCTCTGACTGTACAGACACTTGTTTCTTAAGTAGTTTCTACCAGCATTTAAATAACTGTCCTCACTTTTCCTTTATAAAAGTCAACAGAGGAGAGTAATTGTAGAATTGGTATAATTCACCCTTTAAATGAGTCTATTATACCAGGACACTTTCCCTCCCTGGTAGCGCTACAGTACAAATACAGACACAGTGAATGTTATGAATAAAGTAAAACAGTTAGCTTGGAGCCACAAAACCCAGAGTTTCTAAGAAATCAGTCCAAATTACTTTACAACCTTTTCATAGCAACATGCTTTGAATTTTTCTGTTTTTTCCTTTCCCTAGTCCTAATTGAATACTGTGTAATTAAGTACTTTGAGTTTACTGTAAGAGAGTAATTTCAAATATCAGTGATATCATGCTTTCCAGACAATTAGTAAACTAGAAATTAGTGTATTCTAGAACTACAGCCTATTCTAGACTACTAGCCTTGTAGACACCATTTTTAGTATAGATGGGACATACCTGAGACATTTCTCATTATAGCATCTGATTACCGTTGTGTCTGCCCAAGTATTTTTATATGGTTATTTTAAACAATAGAAATTTATGCATGTAATCAGCAAGAACAAGATAGAAACCCACCATTTTACTTGAAGGAAGTTTATTTATTTCTTGGTTTCGTTATATCTTCAAAGTTCATCTGGTTATTTGCCACTATTCAAATCAATTCTATACTAAATTTTTGCCAGGTTTTCATCAGCTGTTGTTTGAAAAACCAGAATTAATCCTTAAAGCTACTGTGAGAAGTTAAATGTTAAGGTACGCGTACTCAAGGGTTTAATTTGCATTGCTTCTAGCCTGACAGGGACTTGCCTTCTCCAGAATTCCCCATGAAGAATTATTTTTTTGTCACTTACCCTAGGAGAAAGCCTGTGATTAGTCTTTCGGAGCATTGCAGAAGGAGCATGCAGCACTTCTTTTTGTGTCTCAGAGAACTTTGATAGTGCTAGGACATTTTTTTTTCCCAAGAGCCAAAGCATAGATGTTGAACGGACTTCTCAGTTCTGTGGAGCTGAATGCCAAGATAGCTCTGTCTAAACTATTCATGGACAGTTTAAAAATCATCAGGTGATTGGATGGTGCCTCTAGCCAAAATTATCATGCAATTATTTTAGTGGCGTCTAACAAAGCCAGTCCCCCAAGGCTCAATCTGTACAGCAGTAGTTTGTAAAGTCCCTATGCCTTGTTTTAGTCGGTCTTTCAAACATTACACTTCCATCCAGCTCCCAAATGAAGTTTTATTTTGTAAACTGGCTAAATAGTCAACCTTTCCAGTACAATAGAGTCTTACATTTTCTTTACATTCCATTAGTTTTGCTTTGAATCAATGCTCAAGGATCAATCGGTCATGTCCGATTTCATACTCTGTTGCTTGGTGAGTTAATTTAGGATGTATTAGGCTGATTCTTTGAAAATGGAGGCCACAGGAACTGAGACTCAAGTCTTCAGTTAGAAACACATGCTTTCAGCAGAGTAACCCCTCTTCAGCTGGGTTAAAGAGCCCCCCCCTCAGCCCATTCAGAACTGGTGTCTATGGGAAACAAAGTTTAAAAAAGGAAAGTGAGAAGCCAAAATAATATTTTATGAGCAATCAGGGCCACCAGAGCTGAAAAGTTTCTGCTGCCTCATCTTGCCCAGGCCTAAATTTCATGGAAATCCCAAATACTAATTTTTTTCTCCCTTGCTCTGGGACCTCTGGCTAATTTCTTCCATCCTATAAGGCACAAGACTGATTTCCATTTCAGACTTCTCCCTAAAGATATTCCCACTTATCAATGTCCAGTTCAGAAAAGACTCACATCTTTTTTGTAATTATCTCTGATTTATGTACCAATTATGTACCTTCTCTTGCATGGAAGGGAAGCAGGGTCAGGGTGCTGAGGTTGTGGGAGGAATCAGGGTGAAAAAGAGGAGTTTGTGTAGTCCCTTGTATCTGGAGATGCGCAAGAGTCTGTGGTAGTTGAGGACATTCTCTTGCTACCACCATCTGTCATAGATTAAATCAGTTTACAGTGTGAATGCTAGCAGGCAGCATATGTGGATACATTGTGAGGAAATATCCTGGAGTTAAGAAATATGGAACCTTGGCCAGTGGTGCCTAGAATGGGCAACTGTAACAAGCAGTACAGTGGGAACCAACACATATTAATGCCTGACCTTCCTGGACCAGAATTGACCCCCTTGATGGAAAGCAGAGACTCAGGGATCATAGTGCTGGGGCAGGAGCTGGTCACAACCAAGGAGGATGAAAGCTCTAATCTTGCTGGTTCTTCAATAAGCCTCAGTATACGAATCTGGTATAGGGCATTTACTTTGTCTTGCCTGTGACAGCAGGATTCTGCATCTGAAATGGGGCAACCCTGGATGTACATACAGACTGGGGACAAGATGCTGGGGAGTAGCACCACAGAAAGAGATGCGGAAGTCCTGGTCAATGGGAGGCTGAATATGAGTCAGCCGTGCCCTGGCAGCTAGGAAGGCCAAATGTGTCTTGGGGGGAATCAGGCAAAGCATCGCCAGTCAAAGGAGGGAATTCTCTTGCTCTGCTCTGCTCTGTTGTGGCCTCACCTTGAACATTGTGTGCAGTTTTGGATCAGCACAACGGCACAGGAGGCTCCCCACACCATTGTCCCTGGCCCAGCGGAAAAGGGGTTTTTCCTGCGTAGAGTGGCCGCGGGCACCAGGAAGCACCAATGAACACCGACACACAGCAATGCAGTGCTGAAACAGTGCTGGAGTGCTGGGGGGCCATGTGAGAGTGCAGGGCAGATTTCCATATAAATGAGCTGCCATTCTACAGGGACAGAGGGCTTCACGGGAGACGAACAAGACCCATGGTACTGTGGTGTAGGAGACCCGACTGTTTTGGAAAGCATCCAAAGGAGGGCAACAAAGATGGATTTCCATATAAATGAGCTGCCATTCTACAGGGACAGAGGGCTTCACGGGAGACGAACAAGACCCATGGTACTGTGGTGTAGGAGACCCGACTGTTTTGGAAAGCATCCAAAGGAGGGCAACAAAGATGGTGAAGGGTCAAGAAGGGAAGCCTTATGAAGAGTGGCTTGAGGTCACTTTATCTGTTCAGCCTGCAGGATACTGAGGGGTGACCTCATTGCAGTCTACAACTTCCTTAGGAGGGGAAGCAGACGGGAAGGTAATGCTCTCCACTCTTGTGACTAGCATGATGACCTGAGGCAATGGCATGAAGCTGTTTCAGAGGAGGTTTAGCTTGAACATTATGAATTTTTNCAGGGCGGCTCGGGGAGGCTTGCTGGGGCAGGCCCCTGTGCCGGCTCAGGCCAGCCGTGGTAGAGCCGAGTCGGGCATGCACCACTCCCACAGTGGCTTGAATCGAGCACCGCCCACCCTGTTTCCCTCAGCTCGGGGGAAGATTTACACACTCAGGTTAGAGGTGGTGTCCAAGACTTTCTTGAGGTAGACTTGATGTCTGATACTAGACACCACGTCTACCCCAAGTATGGAGAGACCAGTCTACCCACCTGGAGAGACATCAGCACAACGGCACAGGAGGCTCCCCACACCATTGTCCCTGGCCCAGCGGAAAAGGGGTTTTTCCTGCGTAGAGTGGCCGCGGGCACCAGGAAGCACCAATGAACACCGACACACAGCAATGCAGTGCTGAAACAGTGCTGGAGTGCTGGGGGGCCATGTGAGAGTGCAGGGCAGATTTCCATATAAATGAGCTGCCATTCTACAGGGACAGAGGGCTTCACGGGAGACGAACAAGACCCATGGTACTGTGGTGTAGGAGACCCGACTGTTTTGGAAAGCATCCAAAGGAGGGCAACAAAGATGGTGAAGGGTCAAGAAGGGAAGCCTTATGAAGAGTGGCTTGAGGTCACTTTATCTGTTCAGCCTGCAGGATACTGAGGGGTGACCTCATTGCAGTCTACAACTTCCTTAGGAGGGGAAGCAGACGGGAAGGTAATGCTCTCCACTCTTGTGACTAGCATGATGACCTGAGGCAATGGCATGAAGCTGTTTCAGAGGAGGTTTAGCTTGAACATTATGAATTTTTTTCACTCAGAAGATGGTTTGGTACTGGAACAGGCTCCCCATGGAAGTGGTCCCACCACCAAGTCTGACAGATTTCAAGCATTAGGACAATGCTCTCAGGCACATGGTGGGATTCTTGGGGATGTCCTGTACAAGACCAGGGGTTGGATCCTTGTGAGTCCCTTCCAACCCAGGATATTGTATGATTTTAAATTTCAAGTGGTATCTCCTACAAAAGTTGTTAGAATTTTAGGGTAAGTACACCTTTTATACATTGCTGCTTTTGATATTCTTGCCAGGGATTCACACACTTGAAAACCAGAAATGGATATGTATATGTGGAACCAATAGTAACCTTGTAACATCAACAGTAGCAATTCCTGTACTAATACATAACTAATCTGACACAACAGGTAACAATACAGGGTTAAAACCACTTAAAAGTGTACATGCTCTCTGCTGTCTCACCAAAGACATCATAAAACTTGTAAGCCAGTGGATGTGGAACACTGAGCTGGACAACAGGGTGCAGCCGAAGCAATTCAGGAATAGACATACTGAAATGCCAGGGTAAGACTACAGAATTTTACCACCTTAACCTAAGCCACTTCATGTACACTGTAACCTGTCTATAAACCCCTTGGCTTATTAAAAGTCACCTCACTTGAACTTTTCCCATTTTACCACAGAGAAGCATTACTTTACTAGTGGTACTAACTTGCTCCTTCTGGGGCAAATTCCCTTTCACAGGAAGACTACCTTACTTTTACAGTATGAAATAGAACAGGACAGGGAGGTTTTTGCAGCCCTCAGTGCTCACACAGTTCGACCCTTGGATGCTCTCATTCAGAGCTACCACAACCTGCCCCTGCTGCATGCTGCTGTCTAAACCAGCAAGGATAAGCTACAGTTTTGGACAGGGTTAATTATCAAAGACCATGCTAATTAATTTAATTGTATGGACAATTATGTCTCAACTCAGAAAGTCAGGCCATAGGTCTCTTTAGTTTAACAAGAACTGTTCAACTTCCTTTCTGTTACAGTATTTCTCTATTTAATTTATTCCCCATATTCTCTCGTGTGGCTCAGATGTGTTTGCTTTTGGTGGCATGGCACAGTGCTTTCAAACTCTGATGGGAGAAGCTGTGCCAGCCACCAATGAAACTTTATCCATCTCTCCTATCCAAGCTAATTTTTCTCCTGAAACAGCTCGACTGATTTAGTAGATTCTTTTAAGAAATCCTTAAACGTGTTTCTTGGCATGCTTTTTTACTGCTACCTCCTTTCATGAAGACAAATTGCTAAAGATTATGTTGCAGCTGGTTTTAGAGTGAAGACAATTACAGGAAATTAATGGAAATAGCTATGGGTTGCTGGATTGACACCTAAGGGAACTGACCTTAGTTAGGACAACTGTTGTATGTACACCATCAGCTGCCAAGAGACTTTGCCTTAGAGAGAATCCCTCAAAATTCAATACCCAATGCTCTATTGTTTCACTAGTATGCTCATCTCCATAAATCCCACTCTCTGAAATTCCACTCTGGAAAATTCTTGAAAACTCACATCCTTCAAGAGTTTTCAAATGGGATCCTGTAAAGTATGTTGTCTAGAAGCAGATCTATTATTCAGTAGCAAGTCAGGGTAAGACTCTCAAAGGCCCGCCACCTACACTTTTTCAGTGAAAGGCCTTGGATAGAAAAAGGGTTTTCTTCATAATATTCCACTCAACACTAACCCAGTGTTTCTAGAACAAAGATTAAAGTTGTAGGTCCTAATTCATAAGTATCTCAAAGGTTTTCTGTAGTTTGTGAAATTGTCTCATTTCTGATTGTCCTAGTTTGGGGTTTTCCTCTGGCAGCGAGGGAGGTTAACAGCTCCTGCCTGGGCCTCCGTCGCTGCCGTGGAGATCAAGGTCAAGCAGATAGAGACACCTCTGTGAATAACATATTTGAGAAAGAAAAAAAAAAGGCAGTAACAGAAAGTAGATGGCTGGACCAGAGCCTGGGAGAAGCTGAGAGCTATGAAGGCACCACCAGGCCAGCCAGAGAAGGGGTAGGAAGATTTCCAGGCGTCTCGCTGCTGCTCGTAGAATGGACCATAGTGAAGAAGACTGTCTGCCTGCAAACCTATGGAATATAGAGAGAGAAACCAGCGATGCAGAATCCACCTGAGGCCACGTTGAAGATGCAAGATCAACCTGGAAAGTTGCAGATGTCTTAAGAGCCCAGAAACACGGAGCCGGAGCTGAGAGCTCGGCAGAGATCCTTTGGACAGACATTTTGTGACAGAATTGCATTGTGGTAGGATCTGATCTATGTACTTTGGGATGGGCTCATATACGAAGCAGTGAAGCCAGTGCTTGAAAGACTGCGTCCTGTGCTGTGACTCTCGGACAACAGAGAATGGAAGAGCTGTCGTGCCTGGGTCGAGATCTCACTTGGGAAAGGGTCATGAAAAACTCTTCATCTTGGGAGAGAGAGAGAGAGAGAGAGAGAGAGAGAGAGAGAGAGAGAACTTCAGGGAAAGACAGAGAGATAGTTTCCTACCCTAAAACTAGTCAGAAATACCAACTTTCCTGGTTTTTCCCCTACCCCTGTTCCCTCTTTTTCTCCTGGAGGAAAAAAGGGCATATGAGATCTGTTGTAAGAAGAAGGAGGGATGGGGTGGGGGAAAGGTTGCCTTTAAAATGATGCTTAAAACATTAAGCTCTGATCTTGTTAGTTAATAAATAAATCCTTTATATTCCTCACTTGTAGCTTGCCTTGTTTTGCCTGTGATAAACCTTTTTCCCAGTTTTTTTTTCTCTGGGAGAGGCTGTGGGTGAACCTCTGGCATCCAGTCAGGGTCAAACCATGACAGATATAGTCACATCAACTAAGAAATCAGCAGTACCTATTCAGAGCAGTAATTACACCAGAGCAGCAGCTGATGACTTTCATGTTTATTGGCCAGAACATCAACAGAGCTACTCATTTATACAAACTAACAGAAGTAAATTTTAATGCTGCTTCACAGCATGTGTAGTTGACAAGCCAACAGTTCTAGAAAATATTTTCATTTACCTGAGGTTCCACAAAGAAGATTGTAGATTTATATACAGTACATTTTGCATATACGTATCAAAATTCTTGTTGGAGAAATAAATTACAAACAATGGTAGAAAACCACTCCAAGCCAACCTTTGTTCAACAAAAACATGTGTTTGAGTTTTACAGTTTTATTTTCTGCACCGCTCTTACAGTAAGCAAACTATTTAGTTTATACAAAATAAACCTGTAGTTTTATATAGTTAAAAATTAATCTTTGGCTAAACAAAGCTCTATTTTGTACACATATTTATATATATACAAACATCAGGTATTTTACATGACCATGTAGGAAGCTGTACACATAGTTACAATAGACAGAACATTAAACAAGTTTCACACTTTACAAAAATGAATCCAAGTCAGGCTCAAAACAGTCAAACCCTGTCCCCCATCACCTATACAGATATGAAAATAAGTATACACAGAGAAGGAATAAACAAGTTTTTTAATAAAATACTGCTTGCTTTTTGAGACAGAGAGGAAGCACTTCAGTGGAGAGAAGTGACTTCCTTCAGTGCCTTCAGTACTATGCAGAAGTTGATCTCTAAAGATATGGTTAAAAGAGTACTATTAGTAGAGACTGACTTTTCTACAGATATGAACAGTACTCTGTAAAGTGACTATTACAAAAACACTTTCAGCTAGATTTAAATCTCCAATTAATAAACAATTGTCAAAAATGTTTAAGAACAAGCACCGGAGGTACATCAATCCCCGACTGAAATCACCAGGCACTGCCAGGGTGGCATGGAAGGTGAGATTTGATCATCAAAAGCAAACATTTTAGAAGCAAGCATGTAAGATGGAAGATTGTCAGAACTGACATCATCAACTACTCAAGTCATTCCTTGCAACAATTCCCAGAGCACTACCTAAAATGAAGCCAACACGCTGTTGGGCAGCATTAACAAATCATTCCATAGGTCACTTTTACCATACCCTAAGGCCCATGACAACATCAATGACAAATTATCTGATGGTTTATTAAAAAGAGAAGCTTGTCCCATTAATTAGAGAGAGAAAAAAGAAAAATTGCTGACACTGAAGAAATGGTCACTGGACTCTGAAGAAGAGCCAATTCAATCCAAGTTGAAGGCAATGCACTTAGGTGGGGCTCTGAAATGAAGTCTTAACTAAACTCAGCAGATGCTCTGACTGAATAAAGACTACAGCAATTCCAATTCTCAATAAAGAATAAAACCTCAGAAATCAATGAATTTATAAAACAAAAATCTTTGCAACTTCCTGGAATGTTTCTCAGGGAGAAGAAAAAGAAATATTTTTAGAAGTTACACACACACACTTTAGGTATGTTCTAGTAAAACTGGAAACAGTTATAACAAACTCTTTAAAATAGAACACCATGAATTTCTAATGCACTAAACAATTTGTAAAGATAGATACAATTGCTGTCAAAACATGTCAAGTTGACAAGCTTTTGAAACTGCTTGTTTTTACAGAAGTTTTGCTCGTGGTAAGTAAAAAGTCACATTTTATAAAACCATAAAGAACTGGTTTAAAATTATTTTTAAAAGAAAAATAACTTCTCAATTTTTAACTTACTTTTTAACAAAACAGAATATTTATTATGTTAAAGACCTAAATTAAGTACCTCTCCCATACATAATTTTGAGCAGAGAAACATAATGGCCTTTGCAGCATAGCGTTCATGTAAAGGAACATTTATGTTACTCTGCAAACTGACTATTGTGATAACAGATTCAGCTACATTTACATCTCTCGTAAGTAAACAATTGTCACAAATGTTTCTTAAGAAGAAGTAGCAAGATCCACCTACTCCTGAGCATAGGAATTCAGTTATTAAATACGTAGCTTTTGGAATCATTGCTATCATTCCCTGACTTATGTTAAAAGAAAAACGCCTCACTTAAAACGTGTTCCAAGGTAACAAAGATGACACACCTGTCATTTTCCAGGATTATCTACCAAGTGGATTCCAAAGCACTCTTACATGTTAATATCATAGTTTAATATCACCACCACAATACTTCCAGCAATTGAAGCAAGAGCCTCCATGTTTACTTGACTGCACATCCTTGTCTCTGCTTACAGAACGCATTTAATAGGAAATGTCACCCCCTTGAAATGATTCCTCTCCATTCGAATGAGCCCACACTTTCCCAGTCATTTTGTTGGTGAAGTTCCCTCTGTGCTACTCAGCTGAAGAACTTCAGAGAAAAGACGGACAAGTAACTAATTAATAGTGCATCAGATTGACCAAACTTAGTATTTTGGTTTGGATACCTCCCAGTAATCTTGTCATATGAATGCAGTGGTTGTAGTCCATCGTTGCAGGTAACAGTAAGTAGGCGCTGTAAAAATGAAGCAACTTGGTCTGAGTTTACTTGCACTTGGATTTCTTGAACAGCTTCATTAACTGCTTGAATCTTTCTGAAACCTAATGGAGATGAAAAGAAGACATAGTATTATAAGGACTCAGATTTCCATATCTACCAAGACAGATCATCTGACAGCATAAATTTTAAGACCACCACTATTTTATTTGCTTCCAATACATTTTAGTAGGACAATTTAAAGAGCACCATTTAACAAAAGTGTTCCTATACCTCCAACATCTGAAATGGCTCTAGCTCTCTGTGATTAACCTGAAGGCTAGGTACTGATTTAACACAGGTTTCCCTACAAGAAGGAGATAAAAAAATTAAGGCCTCAAAGTCAATTATCTTTGAATTCTTCCAGGTATAACCACACGTTAAGAGTCAAATGGAAGGATAAAAGCTTATTTTGTACTCAAAAAAAAGCATAGTTTATCAGTTATTTTCTACCCTCCTGTACAGCTGTTGCTTCAGGCATTTTTGGCTCATCATGGAGTAATGTGCCTACCAGGGATTTTACAAAACTGGTCTGTAGATGAGAGTCAAACATCTTTTTGTTTAGCATAGCTGCACCTTACGTAAAGACCTCATTCAACTCTAAGTTAGCACAGTAATCCCTCGAGTATCACAGGGGGGGTCGGTTCCAGAAAGATGCTGCAATATGCGAAATCTGCAAAGCAGCGATAAATACGGTAAATAGGGTAAAGATGTGGAAAAAACCCCTGTGATATACTGAACCTGCGACTAGAACTTCGAAGTAGCAAGGGATTACTGTATTTCTTATTGCTGTAGCACATTGCCTATCCACCAAACAGCTAACAGGGTAGAGTGTCATAAAAGCACAGGTAGCACTGTTTTATCCAATGAGCCACCCCAACAGCATCTAAACCCTGCAACCACACAATACAACATCCTAAAAGCCAAACCCCAAACATGTGGGATTTCCTAACTCAGTCAAATGTTTCCTACTTTTTAATTGCAGGATACAGATTAAGAGAGCCATTTAAGACACGTACACATTTATATGTAAACATCTGGAAATATTCTACATCAATTTGACATCTGTGTCTTTTGAAAATTCTTAATTAAAAAGTGAAAGAAAAAAAGAAATACAGTGATCTCCCATTACTCGCGAGCTGTGGGACCCGAAGATAGCGAACCCACTACATAGTTGAGCATGCCACGCCTGTAGCCATGCCCCCTCCCCTAATAAGGTCTGGAGGACGGTCCTGAGAGTGGGGCTTGTTTCAGATGTCTGCCTGTGCTCTGCCGGGGTGGGGGACAAGCGCTGGGGCGGTGGATGAGCAGTGGCTGCCGGCACCATGTGCGCAGGGTGTCCCGGCACGGCAGGTGCTGGAGGCCAAGCCGACTGGGGTTGTGGTAGGTTCTGCGCGCACACACCAGGTCCCACAACTCGCTGGAAAATCAGCAGCGAGTATGGGATCTCACAAATTATGGATCACGACTATGCGGAGGATCACTGTATTTTCATTAAAAAATGTCCTTTCTGCACATTCCTGGTGCTCTTATTTCAGCTCTAATTTTAGTACTTTTCTAATTTATTAACTGTGTGCAATGGCTTTGAACTTCTGCAAATTGCCTTTCTTAATCTAAGTGCTGATCCAACAATAGAAAATTTTGTATTCTATAGCTTATGGGTGGCAACAATCACACAGGTACTAAGGAATTCCTGGCCCATAATATTCCTACGTGTATATCAAGAACACACAACTGGGAGAAACTAAAGTTCTTTTTTGTCAAGAACATCTCCAATAAAAGATGTGAGGAAAAGACAATTCCAAACTTGCAGAACTCCAAAGATTTTTGTTCAACTGCAATTAAATGCAGGAACGTTGCAGTTATAAAATATAAGAATGGCTATCACCCACCTGATTTGGGCTTTTGTTCAGCCTAGTGGCCAAAGAAACAAAGGTTTTGCTTGATGGTCCTTTCCTCTGACATTCCAGTAAAATTTCTCGGTCATCATTCCTATAGCAAAAATACATAATAAAAATATTAATACACACAGCTGTGTATATGCACACAAACAAAATAATACCTACAGGCATATACAATATTTTGAGTATTTCTAAACTACATGAGTTCAAACAGCAGCAATGAATTTATGGAGGAGCCTCTTCTACCAGCACAGAGTAACAGAGTTAGTACAAAGAAGTGGTAGTGAAGGTTATGCACTCCTATTAGGAAGGGCAGGATTATTACAACTGAGATAGCCCCAAACCAAACTCAAAGAGTTTTAAGCTTCTAAAGCAGACATTTAAACTTGAATTGAGAGGAACTTATAAATTCAACGGGGGTAAGTACTTCCAGACCAACTTGCCTCAGAGTTGCAAGGCTAAACAGCAGCTTTCACCTTCGGCCCACTGATATTCAAAGATTAACCAGGCTTACTGTAACAAACACCCTCAGAACACACCTTCTGCTCACATGAGAATAAAGAGCCAGAAGGTAAAGAACCAGAAGTCCATTCCTTAACATGTCACCGATTAATGAATTCAAACAAATTGCATATAGACACAATCATTATACAGTGAATCCTCTCTGTATCACGCCTTCTCCTTCACGACCTCGCCCATTTGCGAAGCAATTTTTTCGCAAATATGATTTAGCCGTCTGCGAGCCCAGCTGCCTGACGCATGCGCAGTTTGACTCTGCTCTGACGAGAGGCAATGACACGGTTCCTGTGGGGCGGGACTCACTCCGCCCTGCGGGGAAAAGGGCTTGCGGTGGCAGCACCGTACCCCTGGTCCCTGAACGGGGAGCCTGCCTCATGAAAGTGAGACAAGCTGTGTGCTGGGAGGGCGGCAGTCCCGCACCGGTGGCAGGCTCCCCTGGCGCGCACCCGCGGCGGGCTCTCCCGGTGCGCGCGATTTACTGCAGCTCGCAGTGGCATTTAGAGCCCTGACTCGGTCCCTGCTCCTGCCTCCCCCCCGCCATAAGTGCACGGGGTGTTGCAGTGTTGTAAAGTTAAGGTTTTTCCATGTTCCAAGAATGCTGAAGAGAGCCCCTTACCCGCCACGGAGGCGGGGTGAGCACGCGCGGGCTGGCACGGGTATGCCGGGGTTGGCGTGAGCACCGGGGTCGGACCGGGCCAGGGGGCTGGGGGGGGAGCGGCGCGGGGTTTGGGCTGTGGTCACAGCAGCCGCTCAGAAACGGTTCCCTTTGCTCCCCTGTGCCAAGACAGACTACGGGAAGGAGCAAAAAATGGTCCGCAGAGCTCCGGAGTTCCAGGGGGTGGAGCAATGGGCGTGGCCTGCATACATATTAATGACCTGCCGTTCTTTGCAAGAATAATATTTTGCGAGGGCTTTGGCCTGTCCCTTTCCTCGCGATGGAAGAGGTATAACTGTATTTGGTCAAAACCTGTCAGATTCCAATAAATTATATATTCAATTTCTTCCATTTCAAAGAAAAATGTAATGACTAGTTATTTAAATAGATGGGGGATTTCGGGGGTTTTTTTAGGTACTGTTATAAGACTGACAAAACTCTGACTCTGAAAAGCTAGGAATTCATCAGGAAAACTGTAACAGTCTCTTCCTACCTCATTGGTTTGCATGTTAAAAACCATACTAGCTTTTGCTGTATTTTTTCCCGTGAAGGGGTTTTCTTTCAAAACACTACCTAGAAACTTACTTTATATCTGAACTAGAGTTTAGAAAAATCTGTTCTGAAAATTTTAGAAGCCCATGATAAAAGTATTGTGTCAAGTTGCAGTAAGAACAGCAAAACCTGCCAAGTAGTTTCTTAAAAAATAAGAATACACCACAAGAATTTTCCACGTACTATTTTCAACACACATACTCATTTGTCACCCACATCCTGCTAATTGGAATATATGGGTTGAAAGGATGACTGGTACATTTGGGCAGATTGAGCAGCCTAGACCCCAAAACAAAAAAACGTTTGCTCTCATGCCTTCTCAGTGTGGGAAATCTTTAGCTGCTCTCCTTTACCAGTCACCAATGCTTCCAGGACTTGTAGGCACATCAACGAATTCCATCCCCTACATCAAGCTGGGCTGGACTTCTTGGATAGAAAAACATATGGGCAGCGGAAAAAAAAAAGTACAGACACTGTAATACAGTAGGTCCTGTTACTTGTTAAGGCACACAAGCTTTAGAAGAAAAGCAAAGAGGACTCTTGCTTTGGGAGACCTGGGCAAGTAGTGGACACCAATCTCACAGAGCCATCTTGCATAGATATGAGGTTCCCACTCCACTATTTACATCAGGATGCAGAGCTACCAAGTAACCTCAATCAAGAGCTAAATATCCTTTTTTCCCCTTTTCCAGAATATCCCCTGGTTTAAAAACAAACTAAAACAACCAAACATATCAAATCAGAAATTACCTTGTCCAGGAAACTACTACCTCTCCCTTCTTTTTAACAATGTTTTTGGCATACAGGCTAGGTGATGATGGAGATGAAGCCAAAGGAGACGAGTCTTTGTTCTGCTGCAGCTCATTCTTTTTACTGGAACATTGTTTGGGTGCTGAATTTGTATCTTCAGACTTGACATTACTCTCATCACTCCCCTCACCTGCCAATTCAGTCTCTTTGTGTTGCCTTTTTGAGTTTGAATTCTCTTCAACAGCCTCCTTTTTCCTCTTTTTACTAGTCTTATCATCTATACTTATCTGGCACCCTCCATCAGTCTTTGAAGTGGGTTTTGTTTCAAGAGTACATTCACCTACTACAGTTTCATTGGAAAGCTCCTCTGTTAAGTCTATAGATGCATCGAAACATTCTTCAAGTTCTTCTACTTTTTTATCACTGACTTCTGGGTTTCCTGTAGAAGTTTCCTGAGTCCCATTATCTGCTCTAGATTCCACTGCACAACATGAAGTTCCATTAATGATATCATCTGTTACGTTTACGTATGACTTTATACTGCATTCAGCAGGAAAAGAAGCTTCAGATCTAACATGCATTTCATTTATGTTTTCACATACTTTCAACCTGTGCGCCTCAGACTGCTCAGAGATCTTATCTGAGCTTTCAGTATCATGCCTCTCTGTGTTTGAAGATTTTCTACAGGGTTCAAGCAACTCAGTAGTTTCTTCCTTTTCAATACTATAATGTGAGTCCTTAGGAGACTGAGGTAAGGCAGGATTTTGTTTGGCCCCGACATGAGGCAGCTGATCCATCTTGACCAGATCTTGTTTGGCAGTTTCTGTCCCAGCGGCTGATGTGCCACTCTGACTGTCTCTTTCTTTTTCCCCAGTTCTCATTTTGTCTTTTCCAATCTTTGTTGAAAGCATCTGTGCCTCCTTCGCTGAAGCCATCTGATCAGATGCTGGTGAGGCAGATGGCATTGCACGCCTGATCTTCACAATAAAATGATCATTGGATTTCTCCATGATTACTGCTTGCATTGGTAGACTGGGGCGACACTGGAAACCGGGAGCAACAGGCCGACCTGTCCATGATGATGAACAACTTGATTTACCGCTTGAGTTATCAGATTCTAAAGCCAAATGAATGTCTTGTTCAGTGGCATCCTCCTCTCCAAGAAGAGCATCTTCGCTGTAGTGTGCACTGACAACACCCTCAGGAGTTGAGCCAGAACTATTCTCAGGTTTTAGGAAGCTGAGGTGAGCATCTGATTTCAAAGGCGATGGAATAGTTAAGGAAACAGCCAAATCTTCAAGTAGGATAGAAGAAATACATGACTTATTCTTCTGTAAATTGCATTCATCTTCTTTGCACGAATCTGTGTTTGTAGAAACCTCAAACATACAACTCTCATCCAGCACATCTGGATCAACAGCCATCTGGGCCCTAGATGCTAACGAAGGAACTCTTAAAGGTGAAACAACAGTCCAGTTAATATCCTCTCCTGGTTTAGATACCACATGTGTCTCCTTTGGAGCAATCTCTTGCCCCAGTTCTGCAGCAGTACCTCTGCATTTATGATTGTCTAAAAACTGTTTTTCTGGAGTCCTGAATTCACAATCATTTCTGTTGATATTGCCACCATTTTTTTCCAAGAGATCAGAACCCTGTAATAAGCTCTTGAAAATTTCACCCATTTGAGCATCACTTACAAGATTAAATGTAAGACTGGACGCTTGTTGTTCAGTGAGAAGTTCATAATTAAGATCAGCCTTGTTAGCATCTCTGGATAGCTGAAATCCTTCCTTTTCATGTTTAACACCCTTCAATGGAGTAAGAGAGCCTTGCAAATTATTCTCTTTAGAAAGGTGCACTTTTGTATGAGAATTCCTTGTGTTATCGATGGAGCTAAGACATTTTGTAAAGGCAGTTTTTGGCGCATCTGTTTTATTTTTCTCGTGGTGACACTTAGTTTGTTGATAATCCACAATTTGGTTTGACATGATGTATTCTTCAGGCTTTTGAGAACTGGCTTTCAGGGACTGTTTTCTAGGTCTCTGCACATCATTTTTATGACTGATTTTGTGGTTCTGCTTTCCTGTCCTTTTGAACCTCCCCTCCTCGCTCTCATTTCCCACATCACATAGCTTTATTATAATTCTCTTTATCTTTTCAAATAAGTAATCAAGCTGTTCATCTACAAATTTCCACAACTGTTTTTTCATATCTGATACTTGCTGCTCAAAAAGACGGTCCACTACTGCATTCTTTTTAACTTGTTTAAGTTTGGACTCTATAATATCACAGATATTCAATTTTAATGTATCACCTAATGTAGATATCTTGGAAAAGTTCAAGTATCTTATTAAAGCTGTAAAATTTATGATCCCAGACTCTATAATTCTGTGAAAATTCTGAACTGGGAAGTGTACCTTAAACTTCATATAACTTTTCCTCATCTGTTTTCGTACAGCTCTTAGCATCTGCATGATTTCTTGTATATTTGAAGGTTCAACAATAACATGAACTATTTTTTCAAGACAAGCAATGCTCACAGTTTTGGTTTTCTTCATATCCTTTGAAGACCCGTAAGTCTGACTTTTACGCCTCTCTCTGTTCTTCTGTGTGCTTACTTTCACAGAAACAAATTTTCCATTATCTTCATTGCAATGCACAGTTTTGCTATTTTGATTCTGTGGACTGCTGGTCAAATTTCGTGTCTCAGAAGAAGGTTTTGGTCTTGACTTTTCTGTATTTTCAGGGCCTCTTTCTGCTTTAGATTTTTCTTCATCTTCATCGCTACTTACAATTTCTCCTTCTTCTATTTCATCTGAAGACATACTTAGGTGAGACTCCATCTCTAATTGTTCATCAGACATGCTGACAGGTTTTTGATTTTCTTTGTTGACCTCCTTTGACAAATTCTTTGAGGGACAGATGACAAGTGGACTTTCAGAAATTAAATCTATAAAAAGGAAAACAATTTGCTAATCACCATAAAGAACAAAGTTATAGACAGATATTTTACAGAAAAATGTGGAAGGTTCTCTTCCGTAAACTGTTCAGAACTGTTTGTTTGAACTGGCAAATACAATTTAGGAAGTTTCAGCTACAAGTTTGGGTGGTTTGCTTCAGCAGCTGCTAGATTAAGGGATTTTTTTTTAGTTCTGAAGGGCAAGTTGAGCTTTATTTTAAGTATATTTTAAGGTTTAAAGGATGTCAACATTTCACCAAACATGTGTCAGCTAGCTCACAAATATATCCATTGAAAACAAAAAAATACAGCAATTTCCATCAGTTTTGAATTTCTTCCATTTTACTACAACAAGTTCTCTGAACACTGCATAAGCTAAATTGTAACCGTCAAATAGTTATGAAAGAATATTTACATACAACAGGTGGCTTTTCTTGTAACAGTTTCACTACAAAACCAAAACGAGAACAGGAGAACAGATGACCTGCTAAAGTTTAATAATCCTGTAAAGGATTATGCTCTAAAACAACAGATTTCGTTGGCACTCTACCATTCCTCTTCTGTTAAGAAATCTAAATTTCCAAGAATTTTTTTTTCCCAGTTGCAGCAGGACATTAAAAGGAAGATCTAAATTCACAAAAGTGGAAGATCTAAACTTTGGGTCATTTTTTGTTCCTGGGAGTGCTGTCATTTCATCTCCCTGACAAGTTATTTGCAATTTAGGTCTTACTTCATTAATAATAAAGCCTAATGATCTATTTGTTCTATTACTTTCCCCACCAAATGACAAATACAGAAACACATATATGTATATGTAAAAATTCACACTGAAATTAATTCAGATGTAGAGCACAGCTTTTTTAGTTGAAATTCATAGAAATTAACTCTCAAGTACTGTCTTCAGCTTTCTCAGAAATATCTGAGATACGACCATAGACAACTCCTGCCACCACAATTTTCAGAGAAAAACTTAAGAGATCTACTCAAAATTAGACACAAATAAGAAATCTATATATTTTTAGTAAGTTAATACAAAACTGTTGTTATTTTAGCCAGTTATCTCTCAGTAGTGACTAACTCAAATTTTTACAGCTTGAATATTCAAAGGGTGACAATCTTGGCTGCCATGTTAAATGGTTCCACTATAAACAAAAAGACATATAGAACTTAATAAACAATTTATGTTTTTGAGAAAGCAGTTAAAAGAATTGATTGCTGCTTTCCATGAGTAAATCCTCTAACCTTCTATGTAGAAAAAAAAATTGCAACACATCCATACAAATACCTTTGTTGTAAGTCTTCACCAGGCCTTTACAGGAACTTTCTATCTGCAGTGCTTTAGCCAAAGGACGCATTGGGCTGTTCAGGGGGCTGATTGCCTTCGGAATATACCTCAAGTGATTGAGATCAATGCTCAGTATTGAGCTGTCATCATCAACAGGAGGTGGGTTAGCTTCCCTCTCTTTAGTTATACAATACATCTTGCCACCGAGAGATGATGTTGCAGTACTGGCAGCAGTTAGGTCTGGCTCTAGATCACAAGCACTCTGGTCAACTAGTGGTTCATCCTTATCAGTTACCAGAGTTCTATCCAGTGACTGAGACGTACTCATATTCATTTTGCAGATATCTTTTGCCTCAATGGGATACTCAACATTTCCTGCAGATGAGTTATCATAGTCCCTCATTACTTCCATTAAAGGGTCTGGTTTCATTTCACGAATACCACCTGTAACATCAGATGATTTCCGGTCACCAGAACTTCTGGCTTTTGAGTGATCTAAGACAACATTTTGAGAGCCACACTGATCTGCTGAGCATTCCATGCCAGCAGCTAGCCATATTTCATCTTCCTCTTTCTTCTCTGCTGCTGAATCTGGAAGGGCTTCCACACTTCTACTGGCAGGTTCAGGTTGTCTCACTTTTGCTGCTGATGCAGTATCATCCTGCATCACACCTACTGTCCCAGGCACGTTTCCACGCTCAGCCACATTCCCTGGCGCCACCAGGGGCAAAGATTCCAGGTTGTTTAGTCCTGTCACTGCCATTGCTGCTACTGAGGCTTTTGATTCAACCAGATCACAAGCTTCTACTGCTTCTGACACTGTTTCAGCCTGCACCTCATCAGGAACCAGTACCGCTGCTGCACCTAGCAAGACCTGGGACTGTACCTGACCTGATTCTGGTAAGGTTTCTGAGGTTGACTCATCAGTTGCCACTGCTGGCAATGCTTGAGACTGTGCTGGGTCTGCTGCTGCTACTTTCAAGACTTCATTTTCAGAAGTACCAGAAACAGGCAGTGCTGGTTCCACGCTGCTCTGAGCTTCACTGTCCCGAACCTGTAGAGTTGGATGAGTTCGCTCTGTGGGACCACCGTGTACAGTGTGGGACGAATCCAAGAGTTCTGCTTGCAGTGTGAGCTCTGTACCTCCCTCATCAGCAGCCTTTTGGGAAGATGTTTTAAGTCTATTTGTTGCAGAGAGATATTGTCTCTTGTTAGGAGAAAGAG
This sequence comes from Pitta sordida, assembly GCA_013390025.1. NCBI lineage: Eukaryota > Metazoa > Chordata > Aves > Passeriformes > Pittidae > Pitta > Pitta sordida. Next base: position 87,991 of record WEKX01019398.1, read on the forward strand.
TTAAATTTAGCTTTTCCATAAAGCTAAGTTTTAAGTTTTTGGTTTTTGTCCTAGTGTGGTTATACTTAGTTTTGGGAACTTTATGGCCTTTTAAGCGATTTGCTACTGTGGATGTTTCTTTCAGCTTATAGGATTTGCTCCTCTTATTTTTTGTAGTATCTGTACCTTTCTTGGACTCTTTTATAGATTGGTGGGAAAATTTTTTTGCAACTTTTTTTTCATTTCTAAAATGTCTATTTTCATCCTGGTCCTCTCTTTCTCTTTTCCTTTTTTCTTCAGTTCTGTGTCTTTCTGATTTGGAATGTGCTGTTTCCCATTCATATCTACTACTACTGTCCTTTAAACGTGCGTATTTATGCTCTCTGCTGGTGGAACTGGAAGGTGAAGTCCTTCCTTCTCGAGAGGGATGATCATCTGTCCCTCTGTCTCTCTTGCTGTCAATGTGTTTCACTTTTCTAGACTCCTCCACACGACACTTAAAAGATTCATGAAGACTTTTTGAATGTTGATTCTTTGCGTGTGGACTGATTCCCCTTGCAGGTTTCCCTGGATGATCTTGCAGCTTTTCATTTGGTTTACTTTTTTTACCAGTATGCTTTCCACCTTTATCTTGTGTTTTGTTGTCTTTTTTTAACACATTTTGTAATCTCTCATCAGCATACAGTTCACCTCTTGTTTGAAATCTGGCTTTAGCAGCTGTTTGTTTCTCCCAGGAAGAAACACTCCTTTCTACTCTTCTTTCTACACTTAGACTGCTTTTCAGTTTCATGCTCTGACTTTTTTGTTGTAACTCATTTTTATTAGCCTTCTCTGAAAGGGTTTTCAGCTTCTGCTGAGGATTTGAAATCTCTTCTTCATTGCCACCATCATTTCCAGTGCTCTGATGTACTTCTCTTTTGTATTTGCTGACATTTCCCCTGCTGCAATGTTCATTACTCTTAATTTCTTTTCTTTCCTTTCTGTTATCCTTGTTGGAAGTATGGTCATAGCTCAGTGAAGACACATGAGCACCATCACCGCAGAGCTCTTCAGGAGTGTTTCTTTTTTCAGAGCCAGACTTTCCATCATCTGTATTTTGGTCTGAGTAACTGTGATATGTATCTTTTGAACAGTCATTTTTCATGTTGTGTTCCATCTTTACACTGTCACCTGAATCAGAAGGTCTGAATTTGGAGTCTTTTGTTTTAGCTGATCCTGGAAGGTGTGTTCTGGTGAAAATATTTCGACGGTTCGGAAATTCCGACAACCTGTTTAATAAAAAAGTTATTTATGTTATTTTCAAATTTATTTAAATATAACTAAAGCTGAACTGCAGCAAGTCCATTTTATATAATTTTTATCTCTAAAAATTATTAACACAGTTTCAATTAGAAAAAGCGGGAGATAAAAAAGGAAATGTATTAATTTCCTTCTGCACACAACAAAAGAATGTAATTTATACAAATATTTTCCAAATGAAATTAATTTAAATAAAAAACAAGAAAAAGCAAGACTTGTGGAAAAAAACCTGCATTGGGCTCAATTAACCCTTTCAGTAATTCTAATTAGTATTTCATTGTCCAGAATTACAAAGACCTTGATTTAAAATAATTTTTAAATCAGCAATTTAATAGTTTACTATTTGTTCAACTGGCAAGCAAAAGCATAGGCATAACGTGACTGTGCTTACTCTACATAATAAGCAAGTAAACTACCATGTTTGGAAGTTGCTGCAGGCTACAGAAAACAAGTAGTGAATTATGATAATCACGCCTCATCAAGGCCACATGCTATTGCTGAAAGGTTATCATATTAAAAATAAAAAAATATCAATTTTAAAAGGGCACATATAGCCTGTATGGCCAAAACTCCTACTCCTTACTGAGAGAATGCACCAATACCCAACCCAGCAAAACCCCCAAAAGAACCACTTTTCTACTATATTCAACAAAACATTTCATTAAAATAACATGACTAAAGACAAGGTCAACCTTCTTGTATACTCTCCACTATACAGAAAGAATGATTGTGTCTAATCTGTATAGAAGGAAATAGAAGTTGAAGTCACACCAACACATGATGGCAGCAAACCATTACATGACTGCCTTAATTTTAGAGAGTCAAAGATCAAGTGGCTGCTCCATAGGTTTTGGCATGAAATTCTATGATGATTCAGCAGCCACTTGTAAGGAATCACTGCAAGTATAAAATAATTTCATATTTCTCTCCAATGCAAAATAGGGTAGGTTTTCTGTTATAAAGCTGAGGACTTCTTATGGGCCAATACAGTAAATTTTTATTTGAAATGAACAGCTTATAGAACTGGCTCTACTCCAAAAACGTGACATTGTGATGTGAAGTGAATGTTGAACTCAAACAATGCTGCAGCTGTTCTAACACAAACCCCTTTCTGACATTCCTGTTTCATTGATACTGACAAGTCTTTGCTGTGCTTTAGGCTGGCTATTAATTCTATATACATGTGTGAATAATGTAATTGTATCCAAGTGGTGCTCAGGAGAGGCATTAACACCTTCACACCCAGCTGGAGGGATCCTCTCTGCTAATGGACCCAGGTGCACTGGCACAATAGGCAGTTGCAATGACCTAGATCATCAAAAATTCCAAAAAATTGAAACTCCCTGCCCTTAGGGAAGATACTGGGCATTCCCACCTGAGCCTGGGGATACATAATCTTCAGATTTTCGAACTTGGACCCCAAGGAGGAATAGAACTTCGGCAGGACTGTGACTGCCCCTCTTGAGGAGACTGCCATCATTACCTCAACAGAACTGCAACCACTATCCTGATTCACAGGTTTCCTTCTCTTCTGCTGTGATTGCACCCAGGGGAACCATGCACTGCTCAGCACAGGAGTGGTTCTTGTCCCAGGGTGCAGGGTTGTACTTTGTTCTTGTGGGTCACAGCCCGTTTTACCTTGTGTCACTGTATGTATTATCTTTATAGTAAATTGTAGCTCTGAAAGCACAGAAGTTGAACTGTGTAAGACAGTACCTGCTTTGAAACATAAGATGGTTATATGAAAGGGCAATTAAACAAGAAAAAAAATCCCCAGAATTCCTGCAAATGGTCAACCTTTGGATTCCTTATTGGTTTCTTAATTAGAAACCAAAGACCTCATCAAACAAAGAAGATCCTTACCTATTTCCTATGATTGTACCAGTTCTAAACCACACAATTATTTACTAAGTAATGAGGTTTTTAATTAATTTTTCTTAAAATACACACAAAAATTTCTCAACAAGTATATAAACATAATCTGTCCAAAACCATATTTTCAGTTCCACTGTCTGTACCTTTGATGAAGATGACTGATTTCTTCATCCTTACGGTTGATTTCCACTCTAGCTGTTTTGATAAGGGCTGAAATATTCTTTTTGAGAGCCTGGTTTTCATTCAGTAGAATGACATTCTATTTTAAATACACACCAAATAGACAGGAGAGGGAGAGAAAAACAAGAATCAGCTTGGGTATTCAAACATGTGATGAAAAAGTGTGCAAGACAAGTAAGAGAAAACTGTCCCACCATTTGCAAAGTGACAGTAGGACATTTACAAACTATTTTGGAGAAGTCAGAATTATTGAGATACAAAGAAGATTTATTTTTTAACAACACACACATTTATGCTCATGTTTGTGTTCCTGGTAATTACTTAAAATGTTTCAAGCATACAGTTAAATAACACTGAAATATGCCATGAACCAAGTAATCATAGAGCTAAATTATTACCCACTCCTCTCTTTTATGCAATTTATTGCTTTCTTAGTCACTATGTCAAATGAGAGAAGCAGCTTTTATGCACTTTCAGAGTAAGAGGGTAATAGTATTTCTTTCAAGGTGTCGAAACCAACTTTAGGTGCTCTGTGGTTATAACCACATCATATTTCTAGATACGATGTTCTAAAGTCCTGTTCTAGTCCTTTCTCCTGTTAATTGTCCTCAGCAAAGCCTGCTCAGAAAGCCAGAAAAATTTTGCAGAAAACAACACAGAAGTGTCATAGGGCAGCAGCTGCTTACCACTGAAGAGCACAGAACTTATGGGACTTAACTGCAATATGCAGTGGAGCACACCACAGAATTGTCCCAAATAATCTCTCCCTCTAGAACGGCATAGCAGAACACTGGCTCTAGCTGAAGAGCAGTTCAGACTCAGCAAAATGGCACTAGTATGTCCCAAGCAATGCAGACATCCTCTTCCAGTTCTAATGACAGCTCAAGTACCTTTGCAACCCTCTCCCCAGTGTGGTAAAAAACAATATTGGATACCTTTCTGATACCTATGCATCTGACATGTTGATTTCCTAATTAAGATAGAAGACAGCTTTTAAGTTAAAGGATTTGTACCTACTGATTTTGTCAGTGGGCTATCCCAGCAACTATCCTAGGCAGACCAAGCTCCAAGCATCCACAGAGATGCTTTACAAACCACCCACACAATGGAGTAAGTATATGAAATTACCTTCTCAAAGCAAAATTCAATTTTCTTTACAAAAATCTTGACAATCTTTCCCTTTGAACTACAATACCTGGGCCTGTATTTCTTTAAATTTCTTCATCAACTCCTTAATTTGCTGCTGACATTTTCCATATTCTGCCCGCAACTGTCAAAGAAAGAAGAATTCACAGCTCAAAAGTAGACTTAATTATAGAGAAAAGTTACTTCTCTAAAATTACCTAAGAGAGTAGTGTATATTACAAAGCTCTGTTTTTTTCCCCAAAAGTAACATATTAAAACAAAATTCTTCAATACACTCCAACTGATATACAGGTCTCTAAAACACCACAAACACTCAGATAAGAGGAAATCTATGTGTGCTTGCCTAACAGTAACAGGCTAAAGAATAACAGGAACCCATATTATTGTGACATCCAAGACACAACTATCAAGGAGCAGGAGTTCTGAGAGCCAAATAGATGGGGACTTTATGTAACACAAAGCAGATAAAGAAAAATACAGAATCCAAACCTGGACTGCAAAAATAGACTGCAAAGGACACGATCCTGCTGAGATCACAAAATCAAACAAAATACATTTGGCATGGGCTCTCTCTAAGATTAGATAGTTACACGTTTTTCACAGAAGAATGGACAACTTTCACATATGCAAACAATCGACTGTTCTCAAACTTCCAAAGGAACATTTTCATCACTCAGGAGACTCATGAAGGTTCTGCTCCTGCTTCTAACATCTGTGGATGTCCATCCCTTTTATGCTGTTTAAATGCGTCTTAGGGGCCAGGATAGGTGGTGCTACAGAAGTCAGTGTTCTGCTGATTTGCTGGAAGCAGTTATCTACTGCACAGTTGACCCTGACAGGCTGGATACGTGGGCTGAATCCAATGGCATGGGGTTCAACCAGTCTAAGTGTCGGGTCCTACACTTCGGTTACAATAACCCCATGCAGAACTATAGGCTGGGGGTGGAGTGGCTGCAGGATGATCAGGTGGAAAGGGACCTGGGAGTGCTGGTTGATAGAAAACTTAACATGAGGCAGCAGTGTGCCCACGTGGCCAGAAAAGCTAATGGTATCCTGGCCTGCATCAGGACCAGTCAGTGCATCAGTGTTGTCAGTAGGACTAGGGAAGTTATTCTCCCCCTGTACTCGGCACTGGTTAGGCCACACCTTGAATACTGTGTCCAGTTCTGGGCTCCTCAGTTTAAGAGGGATGTTGAGATCCTTGAGCGGGTCCAGCGAAGGGCGACAAAGATGGTGAAGGGGCTGGAACACAAGCCCTATGAGGAGCGACTGAGAGAGCTGGGGTTGTTCAGTCTGGAGAAGAGGAGGCTGAGGGGAGACCTTATCGCTCTCTACAACTACCTGAAAGGGATTTGTAAGCTGGGTGTTGGTCTCTTCACTCTGGCTACAAGTGATAGAACAAGAGGACACAGTCTTAAACTGCGTCAGGGGAGATTTAGACTGGACTTAGAAGGAACTTTTTCACAGAGAGGGTGATCTCTCAGTGGAATGGGCTGCCCAAGGAGGTGGTGGAGTCACCGTCCCTAGAGGTCTTTAAGAAAAGGTTGGATGATGTACTTGGTGGCATGACCTAGATATTAGGGTAGTGTGTTATAGGTAGGATGGTGTGTTGGTAGCAGGATGGCAACAGGTTAGGTAACAGGTTTGGCTAGGTTAGGTAATAAGTTGGACTTGATGACCTCTATGGTCTTTTCCAAACTTACTGATTCTGTGATTCTGTCTTCAGCCACAAGGACAATTTAACATAAAATAAATCCATGACCTACGTGCTTTACTCTGGTAAAATTTGTTGGGAGAAATGCCAAGACTAGTTTTCTATGAGACATCTGAACAGATCCTTGACTAGAGGGAGATTACAACACATTTTCCCTTGATGTAGCTGATACATAAACTGTATGGAAAGGACGCTAAACGAGAACATACCATGTCACAGAGCGACAAATTCACTTATTCTGATGCCCATCTTGACAAAGTTTGTTAGCACACTCTTTGTTTTAACTTATTTTAAAAGTTTGCCTATTTTACCAACAATGTGAGCATGATGACAACACTTTCTGCATTTTAAACAAGAAATTTCAGAACAAAAAAGCCCCCTAAGAGAGGGTTTTTTCCACACTAATACATACCTCATCATAGGATGCTTTCTTTGCAGTCCCCTCTTCAATTAGTAACTCATCAAATAAATTTAAGCTGTTTCTAGAGGGTGTGGCAAAATTGTCTGTATAAAGAAAATCAATCACATAAGGAAAAGGGTATTTTTCTAGCCATGTTGCAATGTCTACACTTTTATATACTGTCTCTTAAAACAGCCAGTATCACAGGAAAACTGTCTTTCATTCATTCAGCTCATACATTTAAGAATTCTCTGCTGCATTTATACATATATGTCTCAAACTTAAACAAGAGACTCTACGATGCTCCAAGTCAAACAGCAAGACACAACTTACCAGAAACTGACAAACTACTATCCAAGCCATCATAAATATCCACTGAGTTCTCATCACCATCTTGGAAGGGGGAAGCTTCAGCTAAAGCAATGAAAAATAAATTAAAAAAAAAAAAAAAAAGGACAAAGCATTTATTATATAAACTCCAACTTCCACCCTTCCCATAACGTAAGTGCTGCTGTGATCTTAGGCCAGCAGAGAACAGTAAAAGACAGTGGAATTTTATCCAGCAAACTACTGCTACTGTGGAGAAAAGATATTTAGTCATCAGGGAGCGAAGACACTCTTTTAAGACCAGTTCTTAAATGCTGCAAGAACTGTGCCAAAGCAAATTATATGGCTTTAGGTACAAAAGAATTTTAAAATTATAAACTAAATAAACTTGATCTGAATTTGAAGCTTTTCAAGAACGCAGCGAATTCAAAAGTTATGTAACTAAAAAGCAAAAATAAAAGAATCAATATGATAAAACCACTATTGTTAAAAGAAATTTCTTGCTAAAATGAAAGTGTTGTAGCAGTTTCAAACAATTTGCTTTAGTATTGCCATCTACTCACACACTAACTGGTTCTGTAAACGTATTTTAATCTAAATCTCCTCAGTCTCTCTTCATGTCTTTTTCCAAAGCCTCTTATCACTCTTGTCTCCTCTATGTGAACCTCTCCAGTTCTGCAACAAACATTAGTTCTACAAAGAAAAACATCAATATCCTCAGTCCTTCTGAGGCTGGGAATCTCACAAATATGTGTCAAATCATCCAACTGCGGAGCTGGAAGTAAGGTTAGAGTATCTTGACTACTGGTACTGTAGCAGGTGTTACCCCACTGGCCGTTACAAACAGCAAACAAAGGAATAATTCCTCTAACTGTTTGTACGCAAACTTCATTAAGGTACAGCAAAGAGTAACCTATTGGCCAGGAAACCAATGGGGGAGGACCAATTCTGGGCACCCCCTCAAAACATTCCAGAAATCCAAAACACACAGCTATGGCTTTAAACACAAACTTCCTAATGGGACGTGGCTTACACCGATACTGTGCTACAGACATTTAATTACAGTTGAAGCTCACCACTATCAGCCCCAACTTTAAATTTGTTTTTTAAGCTATTTGTGGACCTGTGTATTTCACAAAAGTCTGTTTGCATTAATACCCTGCAATCCAGAAAGCGATCGAACACATCTTACCACTGTAGCGGATATCAAACAGTCCCAGTCCATCCTCATCTGCTGCCATGATACAAACTCCCTATGGCTTCTCCATCTACAGGTACAACGTTACAGCAAAGAGAACAGATCAATTGACAATTTCAGAACCATATGTAACAATATAAATCCCGAGAATCTTGGAATAAGTCATTTACACCCGAGCTGCCCAGGGCCCTTCAATAATATCCAGCACTAGAATGAGGAAACTCTCACACCAAGATAACAAAATGCACTTTCGAGAAAAGTACAAAATTATCTGTTCTTTAAATAAGATTCTGAACACCGTTAGCTCTATTTAAGTTTCTACAAACACAATGTCGTATTAAAAAGCCACAGCATCCTGCAAACAGGTTATTCAGATGCACATCTTAACCAGCGAAAATTATCTGAATTGATAGTTCCGATTTCTTCTCTAGGGACCATTTTAAGAGCAACTTCCCCTTGGCCGATACCACCAGTCACACCAGTACGGGGCAGAGGGTGCTGGCGGGCAGGGGGGGCCGGATAAGGAGGCCGGATGAAGGGAAGGCAGGAGGGCACCGGCCGAGGTACGGAGCGGCACCGAGGAGCCTCCGGCCAGTCCAGAGCCAGCGGCCCCCGCTCGCTGCCCAGGCCTTGCCGTCCCTGCACGGGCGGGAAGGGGCTCCTGCCCACCCCAATTCCCGTCACGGCCGATACGCTCGGGACCTCCCGGGGGTGACGGCAGAAGCGCCACCAGCCGCGGCTCCCAGAGCGGCGGGAGGGCGCTACGGGGGTCACGGCGCGGCACTCACCGACACGGCCACGCACCGACACGGCCGCGCGCCTCTCGCCGCCG
>WEKX01019398.1:96966-143400 GCA_013390025.1 Pitta sordida
CCCCGTGCCCCGGCACATGCAGCGGCAGCAGGGCGAGCGCCGGGCAGGAGCAGCCCCGGTGCCCGCTGGGAGCTGTAGTTCGTGGCGGGGAGCGCGTGCGAGGGGCGGGGCACTGATGGCGCTTCCCGTGACGGCGGCGGCCGAGCGGAAGTTGCTGCCCGGGGCCGCACGTGCCGCAGGAGCAGCAGCGGCAGCAGCCGGAGGAGGAGGAGGAGGAGGAGGATGGCGGCGGCGATGGACCACCTGCGGTTCCGCCTGGCAGAGCCGCTGCAGCTGGTAGCGCGCAGGAACGAGAAGAGCAGCGCGGAGCTGAGCAGGTTCCTGGCGAAGCAGGTGAGGAGCGGGCGGCGCGGCTCGGCGGAACTCCCCGGTCACTCGTCCTCTCTCCGGGCGGAACTCGCAGGGACCACCGTGGAGGGGAAGAGGCGCCCCGCGCTTCCTTGCCCGCTCTGTGCCGCGTGTGGCCATCTCCTGCCGGCAGCTTTGTCTGCTGCCCGTCCCTGGCCCTCGGGCGGCCGGCAGAGCTGCTCCCCGGCTCCCCCTTCTCCCCCTTCTCTGCTCGCTGCGATGTCGTGCCCTCCCCACTCCTTTCCGGGAGGTACGGGTGCACACCCTGAGGCACGTCCGCTCCTTGCTACTGCCCTTCCCGAGGAAGCGTTAAAATTTTCGGTATCTTCCATGGACCTCAGGGTGATTCTGGAAGCATGACAGCTAAAGGGAGCATGTCGTTACCAAGCACTGAGACAGTAGCCGGTTCCTATCCTGATGCTATTTGCGTGTCTTTAATTATCTTTAAACAGGACGTGGGATAAAAAGACAGGTGGATTTTCTAGGGTTTCCTACGAGGTTTTGTTTTTTTTTTAATCAGTCTCACAGGTTGTAGTGGTGCTGGAAACATGACTGTATTCACTTTCATGCTTTGGCTGCTGTGACTGCCACATGCACACGTGTCTTCTAGGAGAGTTGAGGCCAATCTCCTTTCTGTCTCTGAAAAACTACTTGAAGAGATGTAATAGCAGGCTAACAGCACGTCAGATGTTGTTTTATTAGTACACTTCATGATAGAGCTTTTGAAGCCCCTAAATTGTCTACACATTTTGGGACTCAAAGTTCATATTTCTCTTTGAGTGTCTAAGACATTTCCCAGTTGTTTGAAGATGAAAAGTCTAAAGTATCATATTTTTTTCAGAATATTGGCTTTTAGTCTGGATTGCTGTATCTTACTTATGGCTGGGGAAGGCTTTCATCCTGGTTGTCAAGGTTCTTTGTTGGTAGACAGATGGTTGTTTCTCCTGTCACTACGACTCACAGGATCAAAGTAAAATTCCTGAGATGAAGAGTTGATGCTAATTGGTGGGAAGCAGTGATGAAGGGTTGCTATTCAAGAGAAAGAAATGGCTGAGGAGTGGAGAGGATGTTTATACATGATGTATCAGACAGAAGTGAGTCAGGGAGATCCGAGACTTGGAAAAGAGACTGTGCCCTTTCCCTTCTGGTGACTGTTTGGAGATTAACTTCAGGTTTAAAAGTCTTGCTGTGTGGAAATGATCAAACAATGATTGTACAGAGGGAGTCTGGAACAGCACGTGTTCTTTTGAAAACTGAATTGCACTTTGCAGGCTTGGAAGCTACAGATCTAGGATTATGTTAGGTTTATGTCACCAGTAAACAACCTCTGGCTCCAGTCCTCATACCTGATTTCCTACAAGTTACTTTGTATGTTACCCAGGAAGCACGCATTCTGGAAATCTAGAGCTCACTTTGCTCAAGCTTCAATATATCTTTCTGTCAACTTATTTCTTCAGTATTCTGTAATGGAACGAAACTTGCCCACAGCTGCTAAGTAAGGAACAGAGCTTTAAGGTTCATAGTAAGATACTGTTTAATGTGGTGATAGAAGGTCTTGTTCCATGTGCTTGGTATGTGAAAGAATGATTGCCTTTCCAGTAGTTATTTCCATTTATATACTACAGTAAGCCCTCTCCGTGCCTCCCAGATAGCAGCTTCACCTCTACGCGGCATGATTTTTCAGTGATTAAGGAGACCTGTTTTGTGACTGCTCTTGTGTGAACTGACAGTCATGAGTATTCAAATTAGACAGTTATGAATATTCAAATCAACCCCCATGCCGTGCTGCCCCAGCATAGCGCTGGCTCCCTAGCTTTGCTATGGTAATGGGCAACGGGCAGTTCTCTAGCCAGCCCTGGCTGGGACTGGCAGTGGTGCAGTGTGGAGCTGGGAGCTGGCAGCAGAGCCAGGATGCTGTGTTTATTCCCTGGAGCATGCATGGCAGGTCCGTCGCCCCCCATCCCGCCCTGCTCCCAGTGCTGCACCCATCCCTGCCACTCCTGTCCCGGAGCAGCAGCTGCCACTGCCAATGACACAACGTGGCAGCACCTAGGTGGCCAGCGGGAGATGGTGGGAGGCAGGACAGCAGCAGACATGGAGGGACCCTGGCGACACTGTCAGAGTTTTTGTTGGAAGGTTGCCTGTTCTTACTAGAAAGTTTTATTTCACTGTGCCCCATCCCTGGAAGTGTTCAAGGCCAGATTGGACAGAGCTCTGAGCACCCAAGGAAGGTCCACCTGCTGGGCCCAAGGCCGCCAGCCGGGGGGGGCGGCCTGACTCTGCTGTGACCTCCCTGTGGCCCAGTGCACATCTGCCAGGGGAGTTTTGTGTGGGCAGGCAGAAAATGGCCACATATCTGGCAGGTAGGGAGCGAGGGCAGAGGCCTGGCCTGACTTGCCCCCACACCAGTGCCGCTGCCTTGCCCTGCCCACCATGGGGCATGGGTGGACAGCAAGCCAGGCAGGCAGCCCGAGCCCCGCCACACATCCAGTGATCAAGATGGGCTTCTGGCAACACGAGGGGGAGTGGTGGGGCTGGGGATCCGAGCAGCAGTGGCACAGCTCGGCTTGGGCAGTCCCCACCACTCACATGGCATGGTCTGCCCTGCACGGCATGCTCCCGCAGGTCATCCATGCCGGCTCACGGCATTTTGGGGGAAACAGAATGCTGTTGTGGGGAAAGGGAGGTCAGAGCCAGGGCTGAGGCCCCCAGTGCACACTGTCGTGCAGGATGTGACGCAAGCAGGCTGCGATGCGCCCTCTGAACCAGGCGAACGTCAAGAACTCGACCACTCGCCCCAGTACACCCACCTGCCTGGTGCCTGCACAGCGCCGTGGCCGCTGTCGCTTCCCTCTCGCATCGAGAGTAGCTGGTCCTGTAGCAGCTGCCTCATGCTCACATAATGTTGTACCATGCTGATTGGGAACTGCAGAGGCAGGTGCGATTTTTTTTTTTGTTAGAGTTGGTGAACCTGCCTCTCCCTCTTCTGGGCCAGCGTGAGACACTGGGAACAGGGCAGCGCTGCTAGTGCTGGGGGTTTCCAGCAGTCTCAACCCCTGGGGCGGCACAGAGGGAGCAGAAGCGCTGCCCTGCAGATACAGGCGGCAGGAGCCATGGGGCTGCCCTTTCCTTTGCTGCCCGGTCCACAAAGGGCACCATGGGGGAATCTGCAGGGGTGGGGGGAAGATACCTCCTGCTCTCATGCACAGACATACACAATAGCAGCACTCTCCTGTGGCCCAACAGAGAGCAATTCCAGCCACACAACCACCCCAGGTGCCTCCACTGCCTCTGCAGTGCCTAGCCGTAACTGCTCTGGCAGCAGTCTTGGCTCCAGGGAGATGGTGGCAGTTCCCTTTCCCTTAAACAGTGCAAATGGAGAGTGCTTGGGGACTATGGGGGCGAGGGCAATAGGCTATGCTAATTTACATATTCATGAGCTGGCTGAGTTCACGGTGTTATCCACACGTGTGTGCGGGCCCACTTTTTGATGGAAAATAAACCATGATTTATTGAAAAGTCCCACAAAAGATGAATTCCATGAAGAAGCAGAAAATACATTTGTAAATGAGCCTCGCCCCCTCAGCCCTGGTGAGCGTAGGGACGCCTTCCCTGCCATGCCTCTTGTCATGTGCCTAGGAGGAGTGGGCAGTGGCTAGTTGGTGGACACAGGATGGCAGGAGGCTGTCCCCTCCTGGCTGCTGTCGTCCCGCCCTGCAGTGTGGCAAAGGTGCTCGCTACACATCCGCAGCTGTCCTGTGCTCACGTAACGGAAAAACCTTACAAGGGACCAAGGAAAGGTGATGATGTTTTCATGGGGGAAAAAGAACACAAAGAATTGAAGCCACAAAATTGAAGCCGCAAAGAGCTCAGGGTTTACTGTAGTTAATAATGGCTCACCCCAAGATATTCCACGTGGAGTGGAGGAAGGAGAGGTGTTTGTCAGTTTACCTCTGCAAATATGGACGTACTTCTCTGCAGTTTTTCTCTAGTTTCAAATCTCTTCATTTGCTGTGAACCCTCACTACTTTGTGGTTCTTCTCTCACAGGTTCACTTCTTCACGGGGTGTTTTCTCCATGATAATGGAAGTCTATTTGTTGGTGCATTCACAAGTGCTTCTGTGTTAAACTGGCATTCGTGAATATGCAAATTAGCCCTGCCTGCTCCTCTGAGCTGTCAATCTTGTCTGTCTTCCGCTAACTGCAGAAGAACTAGTGGTCCAGTTATGGCCATGGCAGCTTCCACGTGGCCACTGCTGTGTCGGACAGGGAACCAGGCGGGCATGCCGCTACCATGGTGTGCTGTGCTGCCAGGGCAGCCTGGGACCTGTCCGCTGTGCCACTTCGCTCCACACCGCTCGCCTGTCCCCACCCCCATCCTGCTGTGCTGCCGGCACTGGCTGTGCACTCCCATGGTTCGCAGCACTCTGGCAGCAGCGGGGCGTGGGGCCAGGCAGATGCTGGGAGGGCTGCGCCGTGCTGCCGCAGCCCCATCCACGGAGAAAATGGAAAAAATTAAAAAAGAAAACCAGGTACATATGTATTAACCCATGACACCCTGGCATCCTCCAGCGGTGTGTCAGCAGCTGCCAGCCCCACGTGCCCAGAAACAGAGAGTGCCAGCCCGACTGCATAAACCCTCCCCTCCAGCACCGCAGGGGTGTGGGACGCTCCCCACTGCTTGCTCTCGCCCCTCAGGGGCAGGGGACACCCTCCCCCGCCCCATCCAGCACTGTGAGGAAAGCCAGGAATCCCTGCGCCCTGGTCGCTGTGGAAGGGAACCATGGCAATTCCATGGGTGCAGGGAGGGATCAAAAGGGATTTCCTCAGCTCCTCTGACCTGTCAGAGGGCATGGGGAGGTGCCGGGACCACCCTTAAGGTTCTGGGACTGAAGGGGTCAGTGCGGTAGGTGGGGCTATTTTGCATATTAATGAGCTGCCTATCTGGGAGGCGAGGGCTTTGAAGGGGTGGGGAGGGAGACTCACAGCCCTGTGATAATTAAGGGACGACTGTATTTTTTTCTCTTAAGACAGTTTAAGTGACAGTCAGGCAAGGTGTGTTTTGGAAGAGACAAAGGACAGAAGACGGAGTCTCAAAGACCATGTTTGGCTTCATGCCTTCAGGAGTCTTAGAAGAAAGGCTGTGAGATCTTCATGTCACCCCATTCTTTTGATTAATTCTATTCCTGGGAATTTTTCTCTAGCTGCTGGGTCTTCCAGTAAACCATCAAGAGCTTATCTTTCCTTTTGTGTCTTATCTGTCACCCCACAGCTTATTAATGCGGATTTCTGTACCTTTTGAGCATTGAGTAAATGTGCCATGCAGGTTGGGAAGGAGGTGTGCAACATGCTGCTAGAGGGCCAGCTGGGATTGTGTTTGACTCCAAGTCCCGGTTCTAGCTGTGTGTTTCCTTCGTGTGTCTCATTAATGATAGAAAATACGTGCAAATGTTCTGTGTTTGGAGGCACAGTCTTTTGTGATGCTTTCTTAAAGTAGCTGTTTAGAACCCTGTGTGCAGATTTACAATCCCAGATTGGAACACTTTCAGATCAGCTGTCTTGCTACTGGCTGAGAAAGCTGCGTATTTCATAAACGCAGCTTTCGTTAAAAAAAGCCCTCTGACAGTATTCTTTTCCATAAAATTTTTAATTTAGCCCTTGAAATCAAACAAACAATCTCTTTGTAGAATGAAAATGTTGCCACTGTGATACGTGAGCAGTTTTATGTGTCCTAAGGGTACTACGCATAATGATTTAAAAACTGCTTGCTCTCACAGAACTGCTAATGGCGTGAATTTGTTGTACAATAGTCATTGACTCAACAAAATTCTGTAGTTACATCATATTTATTTACTGTTTTATTGTTAACTGGTTTTATTTGATATTGAAAGCTCTGGTTAATAAATTAAGGACCCTGTTCTGCCTTGTAGAACATTTCTAGATAGCCAAAGATATGATTGATTTAGAAACCAAGCATACTTTTTATTTTTTCCAGTGGACTTTATTTCTGTTTCTTTAGAGTCATGCTGCCTTTTGACAGCTTATCAATAATTTTGCCACTCAAAATCTGATCGCCTGTAATGAACAGTGTCTTGCTTGCTCCATTTTTAATTATTTTTGATCTTGCTGTGATAGATGAGAGGAAGATAAACTTGCATCATGCTTCGTAAAAACGAACAGAAAACATACAATAACCTGCAGCTTGATGTTTGTAGTGTATATGCTGCAGTTGCCCTGGTTTCTTACATGCTGTTAAGGAGTGAATGTGTTTTTAAATTGAGGAGACCCAAGGAAGTTGAACAGGTTATGTATTCTAGAAGGATGTCATCAGTGGTATATAACCTTAGAAGGTCATCCTTTCAAAGGACCTCAGCACTCTTATTTACCTTGTAGCAACAAAACCATCTCCCTGCCTCTTACATGGGAGGTTGGGGGTTCGATTCCCTCCAGGAAGGCAGTGGTGCTGTTGAAGAGTTGGACTCAATGATCCTTGTGGGTCCCTTCCAACTCAGAATATTCTTTGATTCTGTGATCTGTGAGCCAAGGAACGGGCTTTACTTGAGTAATAAAAGTGTAGGAGGTGCAGAAATTGGCTGCACATTTTACTAAAACAAAAGACTACTTGAATTACAGATTATTTCCATCTTGAGTAGGAAATGGGTTCACTCAGCAAGCGAGAGCATAGAGTGGAGCATCGAAGTTAAGAGAAAAACTGCTACACTAAAATTTCATGCTGCATTGTATGTTAAGCATCATAGAACACTTGGACAATAACATGAGCTCAAATAAAGAAATAGCTCAAATAGAGAAATTTAAGTGTAAGGCACAAGAAGTAAGTTGTTGTTCTTCAGGAACAGTTGGGAAGGTTGGGGGAAATAAGAGAGAAAGGTGTGTTGGGTTTTTTCCTTTCAGAGATGAAAATATAATTTCCCTGTATTCTAAAGCCTAGTATTTTGTTACAGTTATGATCTGTCCCTAAAGGCAAGGGTAGCAGCTCAAGTTCTTGTTAACCGGTCCCTTGGGTGGGTTAGAGTGAAACTACACTGAAAAGTCAGTGTGTGTATGTGTGTATATATATATATATATATGTATACACACACACAGTCAGGTCTCCTATATCGCGCACCCATGGTCTTATTTGGGACCCGTGCACCTGACTTCTGTGTTGAATGGCAGCCACACCACCGCTGCCCCTGTGGCTGCTGCAGCCACTATGGCCACCCCCGCCACTGTCACCCATGCCGTGGCCGCCGCCCATGTTGCCTCAGCTGCAGCCCGTGCCCCCACTGGCACCGCGGTCATGGCCCCGGCCGCCACAACAGCAGGTTGTGCATGTGCAGTTGCAAAAATGGGCCTCCTTCATCGCTAAAAAATCATGCTGCTGAGATCTGAAGCCACAATATGGGGGGCGTGAAGTGCAAGAGGGCTGACTGTATATACGTATATCTATGTGTAGGGTTTATTTTAGAGCAATTTGGTTGCAATGGAAGGGAGGTATTGAGCTGTTTTGGTCATTACCTATGGTAACACAGCAATATGAAAGCGTAAAAATAACACCTAAGAAAATATATAAGGGAAAAGAAAGGATAAGAGTAGAAAGATTTCACCACCTGTGGATCCAGTGATGAGACTTGATTATTGTAGTTTAGATACTTGTTGATCGTAGTCTTGATCCGTTGGATGAATGAAGCCGAGGAAACACTAAGTTCAATTGGGTTCAGGTGGGAACGCACAGGTGCCTCCCCTGGGGCAAGGAGTTTTACACTGTCTGATGTAACATTGTGGATCATATGACACTTAGAGGGTCTTTGATGGTTTATTGCACTTTTTAAAGACATTACAGCTGCCTCTCACTTCACCGGCCAATTATGGGCAGTAGGAAGGGGTAAATATGTACCTTCAGGTCTATCTGTGGACATCCCAGGACTTCCCCAGAGGGGGGGTTTCTCACCTGAGTCATTTGTATAAGGGAGGACATTGTCATGATAAAAAACATTATTCCATCACTCTCTTCCCATACCTGGCTCAAAATCCAGGTGGTGTACATGCACCCCCTCTTCACCTGGGCTGTCATCTTGCACATAGTCAGCAAAACACTCTGCTGCTTTTGCAAATGGACAATTATTTTGATTATTAACCATTAACATTCCAGTCTCTCACACACAATAAATGACCATTTTCATGTAAAACTAAGAAAAACTAGTTGAAACTGCAAATAGCTGCTGCTCCTTCTAAAGAGCATTGCTTGCTATATTATTATGGAAATAAGTCATGATTGAATGCTTCTGTTTTGAAAAGAGATAGTGAACATGAAGCACCTTAAGATTTAAAAACTCAAATTCTTAAATGTTTTGTGACTTTCATGAGACAGAGCTGTTGAAATACAGTCGGCCCTCTTCCACTTCGTGCCCCCCATATTGCCACTTCACATCTTAGCGGCATGATTTTTCAGCAGTTAAGGAGGCCAGTTTCAGGACTGCGCATGTGCGACCTGACATCATAAATATTCAAATTAGACAGTCATGAATATTTAAATCAACCCCCACGCTGTGCTGCACGGACCATGGGCGCACTGCTCTGCTTGTGGTGAGCCACACTGGCCCCGCTCTGCCCCTCTGAGCCGCGCTGCCCTCCCCTCTGCCTCCCCTCCCCTTGGCTCTGCTCTGGGCTGCACCGTCTCCCTCCCTCTCCTCTCAGGGCCGCCCTGGCTCTCCCCAGCTCCCCCCGGGACCACCGGGACAGCGGCGTGGGCGGCGCCCCTCACCACTGTCCCCAGCTGAGCAGAAAAACCGTTTTTTCCCAGCGTGGGGTGGCTGCAGGCACTGGGAGGCACCAACACAAACATCAATACACAGCAAGGGAGTGCTGAAACAGCGCCGGAGCACTGGGGGGGCCGTGCGAGGGTGCGGGGCAAATTTGCATATTAATGAGCTGCCAATTAATGCGGAAGGTGGGCTTCACGGTACCTGAGTAAGACCACGGTTCTGTGGTATAGGAGATCCAACTGTAGTGGAAATTCATGTAACTAAAAGATGTATTAGTTTTTATAACATTGTCCCAATTTTTTTCATTAAAAATTATTTACTTCATCTTTTAGCTTTAAAGTATAATTTAGGATTTGGGGGACTATTTTTTAATTCCTATTTAGTGTATCATTCTGTGTGTTGGTTTATTTTAAGTATGGAGAGCCATGTCAGTTAAGTTCTTGCATTAAGACTTTTGGATTCCCTTCTCATTTTTAATGATTTATTCTGACAAAATTCATTCTGAATTCTGCATGAGTATTCCTGAAGTTAAAAGCCCAAATCATTTTCCCTTTAACCTGGTCTGTTATTCCATTCCTTTAGATTTGGACTCAGCATGATCGGCAGTGCATCCTTGATGCTTTAGCACAGTTATTGCTGGATAAAGAATGTACTCTATTGATAGGCCGTCAAGTTCGGCCAATCTTGTTGGATTTGTTGGAAAGAAATGCAGACGCCATTAAAGCTGGCGGCCAGATCAACCATGATCGGCATGAAAGGCTGTGTGTAGCGATGAGCAAACTGGTTGCTGACCACCCTGACGTTTTGCCGTGAGTAACATAATGTCACTTTGTGCAATATTTGAACTTAAGAAGTATGTGCTTGTCAGTGTTCCCTGGTGATGAGAGGTGGTGTTAGAATTTGGACTGTCTCCCACTATACCAAATGTGTTTTGAGTTGAAAGAATTATTTTGTAAATACAAGTCTCAAACACAGCTTATTTAAATTAGTGTTGTAAGATCTAACATCTATAAAAAAGCAAAATGGCTGCCATAAAAATTGTTCACAACCAAAATCTTGGCATTTAGAATTAGACCTGTAGGCCAGTAGAGTATTATAAAGCTCTATAAGAGGAATCAGCATTACTTTTTCCGTTAGCAAGAGTAATCAAAGAGATTTAACCAAAGGTAGTACTGTTTCCTGTTGATAATTAAGTAATTATTTCTAAGAAGGTAAAATATCTGTTGTTATCCGGTTGCTGAAGTGGTTTTCTTTCCCAAGTGTGGACAAAGTTAATTATAGGCCTTAGTTCTTAGTGCTGTCGATTACTGTCTTAGGACCTCTGGCCTGACATTTTTATTGGTGGCTGGTTTCTTTCCTCTGGCTTGGATGTCTGTGTTCCATCTCTTTCTCCCTCTTTCTCTCTGTTTCTCTCTCCTCCAAAGGTTTGCTTTAAGATACTTTAAAACTACGTCACCAGTTTTCCAGAGGCTTTTCCTGGAGAGCTCAGATGCAAACACAGTCCGATATGGGCGCAGACGAATGAAGTTACGGGACCTCATGGAGGCAGCCTACAGGTTTTTACAGAAGGAGCACTCAGTTTTCCGGGAACTATGGGACTGGAGTGTGTGTATTCCACTCCTAAGGAGTCACGACACTTTAGTCCGTTGGTAAGTTAAAAGCCCCGTAGCTTCTCCATTGAAGAGATGTATCTGTATCCTGGACTTTAGTTAATAGTGTTCACATGCAAGTAGAAAGCACCTTCAAATAACACCAGAAACACCTACTAATGGTATCTGTACCTCTTACCCGCTCGTTTAAAAGCTAGAATGATCTGTCACAAAGTGAATTTTAGGGTATCTCTTAGATGTGATTGAAGTTACAGTCTGGAGAATCTTTTCAAATAACTTCAATTTGCCCAAGTTGAATTCAAGGAAGATGGTAAACTGAACACTTCACCTCTGTTGTTAGCATGTTGGTGTATTGCATGTAGCAAGTTGTCCTTGAAAAAGGTGAAGGTGAATCTACACTCAATCCCTCTTATATTACAATGATATGTTTTACTATTCTGCATTAATACATTATTAACAGGTTGGTTCTTTTTTCTGTTATTTGCATATGGATTTCTCAGCCACTGTAAAACTTGGCTTATTTAAGCAACATTCCATATTGGCCTTATTACAGACTTTGCATGTTATTTTGGTCAGTTGTTTTATGTTAGGTGTCTGCCTGCAGGGCACATGTGCTAACTATTTTAAGTGAGTGATAGCATTGATAGTGCTTTTTATTTTAAAAAGAATCTTTAATAGGCTTCATTCTTTAAAACATAAATTTGAAATTATGTTAGTAACATATTTATAAAGTAAGGTGTATAATTTGGGAAGGACAGAAATGAGTGTTTGGAAACCTATGAGCCATTTGTTATGTTCTTCAGGATGAGATACAGTTAGGTAGTCTTAGAAGGAGAGATGGAATTTGAAATTCATGGAATAGAATTTTTTTACCTGGTGTTGAGCTAATTATCTTAAGTGAATGAGCTGACTTTTATACTTTGTCCTGAAACAATCTTCTTCTGGCCACTCTTCCTCTGCACACCCTCACTTCCCCTGTGCCTCCCCCCACCTCCAGATCATTGAAAACTTTGTTCTTGGAAGGTAAAAACAGCATTATAATAAATGAAAAGTGGTTTATGATTTATTTTAAATATGCTTTTGTTGCAAGATAACTTTATGTAGTAATGAAGTCAAGACTTGAGAGTTGTTGACTTCTTTTGGCCCTGAGAATTGATTTAATTGCATTAGGGTAACTATAAATAGCATGAAATAGCAATTTTGGAAGGGAAATTATAGGAGAAAAAAATCAGACAAAGATCTCCTTTTCCTTATCTTGTATGCTAACATTCATTTATTTGGGTAAGTGCTTTCCTTTACTATATAATGTCAAGTAATTGGTGTGTAAGTGGTAAATTGTGCTGTGATAGACTTGCTTTTCTCAGTTGTGAGATATGTATTTCTATAATCTTGAAGAATGTTAAGCATAATGCTAAAGTAATTTCTATGAACAAAGGTTTCTGTACATTTTTCCAAACTTGATGTTTTGGTTTACAATTTGCAGTTGTACTGCAAACTACATTTCTTAAGAGCTGTTTTGTTCTGAATATAATTTTTAGGTATACTTCGAACTGTCTTGCTCTGGTTACATGCATGAACGATGAGCATAAATTATCATTCCTGAAGAAGGTATTCAATCCTGAGGAGCTAATACATTTCAGACTAAAGTAAGGGCTTTTAAAGTATTGAATGCTATTTTTTTTCTTGATGGCTTTCAGTTGAGTTAATAAACATGGGTTTCTCAGGCTACTAGAAGAATCTCAGCTTCAGAATGTGGAACAAGCCCTTGTTTTGGCCAATCCAGACTCCTCGTTTTGTCAAAAGGAGGAGGGACAGCACTATACACAAGGACATATTGTGTCAGGTGACCTCTCTGCACATGTAGTGGCAGTATGTGGCATTGTGCTGCCTAGACTACAGCGTGCTCCTGAAGAACAGGTATGTAACCCATAGTTAAATCTGTACATTTTTTTTGAGTCTCTTATATACAGTGAACTGACTTTATTTCCTTTTATTAAATGGTGTTGAGATACACACATTACCTGTAGTATCCAGCTTTCTCAATGTGTGCTGTAAGTTAGTGTTGCATAATACAGACACTGCAAAGAAGCTCTGCAGTGGAATGAAGCAATGAAGGAACAATAGTTCAGTTGGTGTTGTCTTCATGTAATAGTTTGTACAAACATCCTGCAAAAGAATATTCAGCCTCCGTAGAATGAATAGTATCTCCAGTCCAAGTTAGGGTGACAGTCCGTAGCTGAGTAAAGCCAGGATGTGGTACATTTGATTTTACCTGCTTGACATAGATTTTTGTGTTATCCAGGCATCTTATAAACAGCCTTTCTCCAAACATATGTTAAATTCCCTTAAAAATAATAAAAAAAGACCCAAACAAAGCTGCCATTTTTCTAGAAGTCAGAAAAATAGGTCAAGGAAGTGAACAAAAACTTACTGTCTCCACGAGTGTAATGCAGAATATAGCGCCTTATAGTTTTGGGAAGCCCATCAAACCCGTAACTGGGTTTGAACAGTATTTCATCTTTTTTCTCTTGAATTGCTATTTAACTTTGACTGTTCACATTCCTCTTTGTAGCTGCAGCCAGATTCTTGGCTGTTTTACTTCTTTAGGTACAGTTTTAGCTCTTAGCTGAGTTTTTTTTGGTTGAATTTTGCAACAGTGATCTACAAAAGGACAAAGAAATGAATGAAGACTACTAGTGTCCAGAATTTTTTGAGTAGCATAAGCAAGAAGAGAGGAATTTTCTTTCAAATTCCTCGCTTCACCTTCCCCCGTCCCTGCCCTGCTTCTGTTGTTGAGTTTGCTCTTTTCTAGCCTTTTTTCTGCCTTTTGGCAGAAAGCACTCAATCTTTTGTCATATACTGATAAGTGATTTTAAGAGAGTCTCCAAATATTTTGACTATCTGTAGTGCTGGTTAATTATCATTCAGTAGACTGCATTAATTTCATTTTGAATAAAATGAAAATGTTACTGAATTTGTCTTTTTTCTTCATTCGCTGAGTTTGGTTTTACAGTTTGACCTCTGCAGAAATAAGTAAATATTAATATTCAGTTAATAGTCATACTTGCATCATCTGAATCTAACTGCTGTTTGATTTGTCCTTTGATTTGGATCCATTATGATGTCTTAATTTCACTTAAATTGTATTTGACTGATGTGTGTTATGATTGAATAGTTACTATGCCTATACTGACAACTTAGTGTGAGCCCCCTTTGGGAGCAAATTGTTTTTATTAAGTGTTTGACTTAAAATAGGTTTTTGATAAAATTTATTTTATTATCTGCCACTTAATACAGCTTTAGATTCCTTTATTTTATTTGATATGCAGATCTGCAGGCCAAAGTTTTTCTAATTGTCAGACTCGCTTTCCTAATTGTCATGTGTTGTACAACCTGTAAGAAAATTAACTCAGATTTTATGTTTGAACAGGAAAATAACATGAGCAGTTTTGTTCTGGTTGAATCCACCTTCACAAATCTTCAGAACCTTGCTATTGCTGTGGCACATCAGACTCCTGTTTTATTAGAAGGACCAATAGGATGCGGCAAAACTTCTTTAATTGAATATTTAGCAGCTGTTACAGGAAGAGTGAGACCTCCTCACATTTTGAAAGTTCAGCTTGGAGACCAAACTGATAGTAAGGTAACTGATGAATTTGCTTTATGGTTGAAGGATCAGACATAGTTTTTACTTAAATCATTGTGCTGGTTTAAAAGTAAACCAGTGGGAAAAATTAACCCAATTTAGAGAGACTACAAGTCAAAGCTACAATTTACTAAAAAATTTTAATACATACAATGACACAAGGTAAAACTGTGACCCACAAGGACAAAGTACAGCCCAGCACCCTGGGACAAGAACTGCTCCTGTGCTGAGCAGTGCATGGTCCCCCTGGATGCAAAGCAGAAGGGAATGAAACCTGTTCATCAGGATGATGGTCGCAGTTCTGTTGAAGTTATGATGGCAGTCTCCTCGAGAGGGGCAGTCACAGTCCTGTTGAAGTTCTGTCCCTCCTCTGGATTCAACAAGTGGTATCCCAAGTCCCAAAATCTGGATTGTAGTATATCCCCAGGTTCAGGTGGGAATGCNTTGCAGTTCTGTCCCTCCTCTGGATTCAACACGTGGTATCCCAAGTCCCCAGGTTCAGGTGGGAATGCCTAGTACCTCCCCCAAGGACAGACGGTTTCACAATGGGTGGTTTAATTCTGTGAGTCGTGGGATATTTTTGGAATCTGATGATCTAGGTCATTGCAACTGCCTATTATGCCAGTGCAGCAGGGTCCATTAACAGAGAGGACCTCTCCAGCTGGCTGTGAAGGTGTTAATGCCTCCCTTCAGGGGAGTCTTCACAGATGAGTCCTTGGTGTGAAAAGACAGACTCCTGTGCCTCTCAAGGTTTGTCTGTTTCCTTATCTCATGTGGCCTGGGATGTGAGGTGTGCCCTGGACAGCTGATTCATTATTAACAGCCCATCAGAGATGGCATACAGGGTATAGAATGTACAGTTTTGGTTTATATTGTAAAAAATATGATGGTAAAATGACCCAAGCTGATGCTGAGGCTTGTATGAATACCTGTATTTCAGTCTAAGTAAACTAATTTCAGTTTATTCTGATGCCATTTTTTTGTGATAAAGATCAGATGAGGTAAGATCCTGTGATATTGAGGAGATTGACATTTATATAGTCACAATCTAGTTCTGTCTATAGAGATAAAACCAGAAGTTAAGATAATTTCACTTTTTTTGTTGTTGTTTTGCCTGTATAACTTTTGAGCTTGAATTCACGTCCGTTGTTTGGCACAATTTATATTTAGTTTTCAAAGGTGTAGTGTCTACCAGAAGTGCTATTTTTTATTGGTGTGCATAAGCACCTTCATCACTTGCCTGGAACAGCTGGTTTCACCGTGTCACAACTGTATCTTTTCATAAGGTCCCATATTAAGGCCCTCGTATTAAGAAAAGGTGATGAAGTTTGGAGTACAACATAGGTGATAGTGCAACCATAAACTTAATTTTTTAAGTAATGCATAAGTATGGAAGTTGCAATTTGAGAGATAAGCAAGACTTGACTGGTTTTTACCTTTGAGTAGCTTGCTTTACAGCTCTTTTTACTACCTTAGTCACAGGCTTTTCAAAAATGTAAAATAATAATGTAAAAAATAAAGTTTGGTGCAACCTTAGACATTTTTCCATGTTTGTAATTATGGTGGCACAGCTCATAGTTTCACTTGTAGTTACCTAGTTTTAATTACTATGTTTTGTTTAGGTTATTACACGTGTAAAGGGTGAAACTTTTGGTTTTCCTTAATTTACAAAAGTGTAATGCTGGGCACAGATTACTAGATGGATTGTTTAGTAATTTGAGGGCTTAAGTGTTACTTACATACTAACTTTGGTCATATCTGTATTTTTTTTCTTTGAGGTTTTTAAGGATGTAGTGAACAGGTCTCTCATTTACCTGTTGTTTCTGTCATAGACGCTGCTTGGCATGTATCGTTGTACAGATGTACCAGGGGAATTTGTATGGCAGCCTGGAACCTTGACACAAGCTGTTACCAAAGGTCATTGGATACTTCTAGAAGATATTGATTATGCTCCTCTGGATGTGGTACGTAGGTTTATGTACACTTTAAGGTACTGGTCTTAATGCCCATGATAGCAGTTTTGAAAGTCTAATCACCACCACGGGTTCTGTGACAGTAACATGCTGAAAATGCTGCCCTTCTTTTAAAGGGGTTAGAAGAAGGTAACCAGTCTTTTTTCACATATTAGCATGCCACATCAGGTTTTGTCATTGCTACACGATAGTCATGACCCTGCCACTTACGTGAAATTTCACTCTGAAGATAGGAATTGACATTGATAATAAGCTATGTGTCTATTTAATCACCTTTGGTATTTGAAATCAAATGTGGTCCTAAATGCTACAGAATATCCTCTGTTTATTAGAGTGTTGCTGCTAATGAGGTCTTTTTAGTGTTTAGTTGTGTGAGGCGGCTTTTTTGGTTTTTTTTTTTTTCTTACGCATTTTTTACCTCTGGTTTGGATGTTAAACACATATTGTTGCATTAAGCATTACAGTTATACCTCCTCATTTGCGAGAAACGGGTCATGTCAGAGCTCTCGCAAAACATCAATCACAAACACACGCAGGTCATTAATATGCATGCAGGCCATGCCCATTGCTCCCCCCCCTGCCACTCCGGAGCACTGTGGACACTTTTCCGCTCCTCCCCACGGACTCATTCAGCACAGGGGAGCAAAGGGAACCATTTCTGAGCCCTTTCTGACTGGGGAGACCCCTGAGAATCTCTGGGCTTGTCTTCAGCAATGCTGCCGCTTCTGCAGACGGAGCCAGGCTGCTGCGACCGTGTGTGCTCGCACGGCCTCGCCAGGCCGCTGCTCCCCTCCCGGCCCCCAGTCCTGGTGCTTGTGCTCGCGCCGTCCCGACCCCGCGCACCGTCCTGGCCCCGCGCAGCGTGGGCTGGCTGCAGCTGCAGCAGCATATCGGCACGTCCCGCTGCTGCCCTGTCCTAGCACACAGCAATTGCCCCAATGTCGCTGCGGCCAGCCCTACTTTCCTGGAGCACTTCCCTTCCGTGCCCATAGCCATGGAAACAGTAACACGCACCCACCGGGGGTCAGTTCCCCGGCTGCACTTAGAGTAACAGGGGACAGCGTGACTTGTGGCCCTCCCCACACAGCCGGGGCAGTCCCACCCCACAGGGAGCACCAGCACCGCCACTCGGAGCAGAGGCACTGCTGGGGAACTGCATCAGCCAGGGAACATCGCAAATTGCGGAATCAGAATTGTGAGAAAAATTACTTGCAAATCAGCGAGGTTGCAATGGAGGGGTCGCAATGCAGCGAGGATATACTGTATCGGTTTTAACAGAATTCCTGATTTCAGCTCCAGAATGACTAGTTAGACTGTCATCCTTCCCTTTTGAAGTAACGGCTACTGGAAACTTGTCGTCTGCAAGAGTGATGGCCTGCAAGGCCTGCAGATGCTCTACAGATAGTTGTTGCCTCTCACATCTGTTCTACAAGGCATCCTTTGTTTGACTGAATAACCTGACAGTTTATTTATTAGGTTCTAGGCTTCTGAAAATGTATGAAAAAGCTAAGAAATACTGTATCTGTGTACTAGACAGTTCACTACCAGGGGTCACGCACTTACCTGCTTCTGTGGACTCAACTCATTGTGCTTGCCATAAGTATGCCCTGAGTACTATCCTGCATTCATCACACTCTCCATTTCTTCAGATCCTTCCTGCAGACATCCTGTCTTCTTTCTCCATATCAAAGTGTGCTTGCCTTCCTCTCTGCTGATGGATCTCTGTGGTGCTGACTCCGTTCTGGAGGGAATCACAGAATATTCTGAGTTGGAAGGGACTCACAAGGATCATCAAGTCCAACTCCAAAACGGCACCACTGCCTCCAGGGCAGGAATTGAACCCGTGCCTCCCACATGACAGGCGGGGGACACTCACCACTGTACTAAAGAGGATTTTTTTTTTTTTGAAGGATATATTCTTTAAATAGATACCAGACTTCTTGTGGGTGTAGGAGCATATACAGTTATACCCCCTCCACCGCGAGGAAAGGGACAGGCCAAGGCCATCGCGAAACACTAAACTCGCAAAGAACTACAGGTTGTTAATATGCATGCAGGCCACGCCCATTGCTCCACCCCCCAGAACTCCGAAGCACTGCAGACAATTCTTTGCTCCTTCCCGTAGTCTGTCTCTGCACAGGCGAGCAAAGGGAGCCGTTTCTGAGCGGCTGCTGTGACTGTGTGTGCTCGCAGCCCAAACCCCGCGCCGCTCGCCCCCCCAGCCCAGCCCGGCCCAGCCCCGGTGCTCACGCCGACCCCAGAGGGCCTGTGCCAGTTCGCGTGTGCTCGCCCTGCTTCCGCGGTGGGGAAGGGCTGACCCTGAGCTCTGGTCGGCATTCTTGGAGCCTGGAAAAACCTTAACTTTGCCACACTGCAACACCCCGTGCACTTATGGCGGAGGGGAGGCATTGGTATGGGAGTTTCTTTCTGCGTGGGGCTGCCAGCGCAGGCACAATCACCGGGGTCGGGGGGGGGAAGCGGCGCGGGATTTAGGCTGTGGGAGCGACCGCAGCAGCCCGGAGAAGCCCACAGGGTGGCGGGGGTGGGGAGGTCAGGTTTCTTTCCCTTTAACATCCACCAGTCCCGTGAGAGAGGGGCAGCGCTTCCCATACAGTCCCAGACAGAAGCCTCCTCCTGGCGCAGCTGTCGCTGCGCCCTCCCAGCACACAGCTTGCCTCACTTTCGTGGGGCAAGTTTCCCCGTTCAGGGACCGGGGGCACAGTGCCGCCATTGCGAGCCCCCTCCCCGCAGGGCGGGGTGAGTCCCGCCCCACAGGCACCGCGGCGCCGCCCCTTGGCAGAACAGAGTCAACAGCGCATGCATCAGGCAGCTGGGCTTGCGGAGCGCTGAATCATAATTGCGAAAAAATTGCTTCGCAAATGGGCAGGGTCATAAAGGAGAAGCCGCGATACAGAGGGGATTCACTGTACGCTGAAAAATGTTGGTGTTTGAGAATGACATCTTTGAGATACAGGTCACCTTTGTTCAGGCACATTAATAAGAATTCTGATATGAATAATTCATTTGACAATTTAAGAATAATTAGGTTTGATTTGGACTTGCAGGGTAAGGGCTATAATTTCCATTCTCTTATCATTAAATCTGAATAGAGGAGAAAGAAGGCAGATAAACATTACACCTGTGACTTCCACTGCTGATTAAAATTATTGGGGTCTCTGCAATTCCTGTTAGCATAACTTAGAAGAGTAATCTTCCAACAGCAGTTGCTGACAATGTAATGGTGCTCAGCGGAATCGTTCCAGCATTTCAAGTGTGAAATGGGTGTGAATGGTTGTGTTGTCTGTTATAGTTTCACAAAAAAACCCAAGAATTGTTTTATGATTTTTCATCTCTAGATCTCTGTGTTGATTCCTCTTTTGGAGAAAAGAGTTTTACTGATTCCTGGTCGTGGTGATTGTTTGAAAGTAGCATCAGGATTCCAATTTTTTGCAACAAGGAGGTAGGTTTGTAAACTTAGATTGAGAGCATGGATATTCTATTTGTAAGCTCAAGGTACTTTCAAGAGCAAGGTACTTGGGCAGGATTATTTTAGCGATTTCCAATTAACAAGCAATAGAAGCTGTGAAATTATTTCCCTTGTAAGCAGACTTATATTATTACTGGGTGAATCCAATTGTTGTACAGAAAGGTCCCTTCAACAAGGCTGAAAGAATCAACCTCACTGGGGGAACCCTACAAAGCTAACCCCTTGCCAAAACAAAATACCTACCACTCTTGGGGAATTGCTGTGTGAAGAAGGCTTATTATTGATATTTATGAAAGTCTTGTGTCAATATAGATGTTTGTAATGGTTTCTAACCAGAAAAAGATTTTATGTGCTGTCCCTGATTGTTTCACTGTGGTAGTTGCTCATGCCTCAGGTGTCAAAATGCCTTCTTATATGTGTGTAAAGACTTAATATTGTATCAGGATTAAAGGTTAGAAGCTCTATATGGAGAATTGTAGTTGCCTGGTTTTCAAGTGGTTTGTAATTTATTTCAAAGACTTTATAACAACTTTTTATGGTTTTAGCTCCCTTCTATAAATTTGTTCTGTTCTTTGATTTATCTGTTCTATTTTCTCTGGAATTGAATCTTTTAGTTGCCTCATCTCCTAAGATTTTTTCTTGTTTATATGTGATTGTCGTGGTTCAACCCCAGCCGGCAATTAAGCATCACACCATCTAATGGCTCACTCCTCCACTGCAGGATGGGGGAGAGAATTGGAGGTGTAAAAGTGAGAAAGCTCACGGGTTAGGATAAGAACAGTTCAGTAGGTAAAATAAAAGTTGTTCATGGAAGCAAAGCAAAACAAGGAATTCATTCACTCTTTCTCATTGACAGGCTGGTGTTCAGCCGTCTCCAGGGAAGCAGGGCTCCATCACGCATGACTTGGGAAAACAAACACCCTCACTGAACATCGCCACTCTTTCCCTCTGCCCCCAGTGTTCTGTACTAAATATGACCCCGTATGATACAGAGTATCCCTGTGGTCACATGGGATGAGAAGTCCCAGTTGTGTCCCCTCCCTGTGCACCCCTAACCTCCTTGCTGGTGGGGCAGTAAGAGAAGGCCTTGATGCTGTGTATGCCCTGCTCAGCAATTACTAAAGCATCCCTGTATTGTCGATACTGTTTTAGTCACAAATACAAAACACGGCCCCGTACCAGCTACTATGAAGAAAATTAACCCCCGTTAGAGTAGATACAATAAATCTGTTCTATTTACAGCTGAGGAATACTGTATAAAAATAAAAGGCAAACACAATAAAATAAATAAATAAAGCCACACAAACAAACCCATTACAAAACAAAAAACAAACCGCAAACCCAAATCTAATGCTTTTACATGTGCAAGGCTGTGTCCACAGTGGGTGGAAACACATGGCAGAAAAGCTATTTCTGCAGTAAAAAGTAGAATAGACCAAAACTTGTGATGAAAAGGACTGTGAGCCTAAAAAATGAAAGGCTGTGGAGAGGATGGGATACTTTTCCTGCATCTCTGCAATAGATGACAGATCCTTTGAGATATTTTCCGGACCACTTCTGTTCGTCTTCTCCCTCCACAAAGGATTCTGTATGTTGCTTCTCACAGGCTTAACTTATTGTCTGTCATCTTTCTGAAAGTATCTCTAAGATTTTGCACTACAGGGAGAAAAACTGTGATAAAAGAACAGGTAATTTGAGAAGCACGGATAGGCAAGGTAGGGTATGTGACAGTACAGTGACAAACAGTGTGTCATCTATGCATGCACATTATGCCGTAGCAGCAATATGTAACACATTCTTTAATGCAAAGGAATGCATCGAAAGTGTTGAGTTTTTCAGCAACACCCAATATGCTGTGTTTCTTCATGTTGTTTTGTTTAGGATATTCAGTTGTGGTGGAGGTTGGTACAGGCAGCAAAGCAGCCATGCTGCTCTTTTGGACAAATACTGGACCAAAATACATCTGGATAACATGAGCAAAGGAGAACTTAAGGAGGTATGGTGTATGTTGCTCTGTTGTGGCATGTGAATAATTGTTTCAATTAAAGGTAATAAATGTTTTTCAGTAGTAAATTAGATTTTTATTTTCAAGTTCCACAATACACCCTTATGATTTCAGCTTTGTGCTACCGATTTTGAAGTAAAAGGACAGTTTGTCAGGAAAATTTGAAATTAATTGAACAAAGGTTCCTGGAACTTGCTTTGACAAACACAATTTTTCTTTTTATGGCTTTAAGAATCAGGTTACTTTACCACTTGTTAGCCTGCAGAGATTTAAACGCTGAGAGAAAAAGAAAAATTTAGCTTACTCTAATTCTGAGTTCTAAACTCAACTGTGAGTTGAAAAATAGTTGGTCAGTCATCAACTGAAAATAATTGCTTCTACTGTTGTCTTCTGCTATAGCATCTCTGGGAAATGTTTGGTTTGTGTAGTTCTTTAGAAAATTAAAGGAGCCCAGGACTCATCTGAAAACTGTCTGGAGATTCTTCTTATGATACAGAGCTCAGAATAGGATCTGATTTTGAAAGAACCTTGCCTAAGGGAAAAAGTAGTGGATAGTCTCCAGTAGAAGAGTTGAGGAAAAAGTTCTAGAGCAAAGAGGATAGTTTTTCAGTAGGAATTCATTCACTCCTTTGGACTTGGTTACCAGCCAGCACAGTTGTGGGTGACCTTGAATATCTATTTTTCTTTTTTTGTCATTTGTCAGCTAATTGTTAGGAATAGGGCAAGAGCAGGTTGTATTTATTCCTTGTAGATTTCATTGGAGAGGAAGCACATAGATGGGAGGACTCTGCAGACAGTTTGATGGAGATTTTCACACTTGCATGCTGTATCTACAAGAAGATCCATGTGGGAAGCTCACAGTTGCAATATTTAAAATTAGCTATCTGGCCAAACTTATGCCTAAGATGACTTCCAATACGGACCAAGACTAAAGTAAAGCTTGATTATCCAAACCTCAGGCAAAAAGGAAGCTTCAGTGCTAGACATGTCACTTACCAGTAGGTTCTGTTTGTTCCTTTTTTGTAACTTTGTAGCTTAAGTCACAAAACCACCAAAATCAAACACTGTAGGTTTGCCTAGCAGTAATAGAAGAGACAGAACATCCACTTGCTAGTCTTGAAAACAGACTTATGTTCTTGTTAATCTTAAAAGTCAGTCTGGCAGGGCAGGACTGGTTTTCCTGGCCTGTGTCCATGGAAACTAATTTTGGGAAGCAATATTTTGCTTGGCCACCTTTAGTGGACAGAACTGAGTTGGAAGGAAATTACAGAAGAAGACTGAGCCCCATGATATGTCTTTATCAGTACAGTGAATAGACAACTTGAAGGCTCAAATACATTGTTATAAAGAAGGACAGAAGGTAGGAATTCTTTTATCAGCTGTAAGCTTGTATGGTCATGATTTGCGTTTAGATAGGATTGAATGTGCCTTTTTTTCCTCTGTTGTTATTTCTGGAAGTGTATCAAAAGAATTTGAGTATAGTTGAGTTGCCAACATTAATTTTTTTGTCATCAATATCAAAGAAGCCATAATAACTTCTGTTTTCTTCAGATGAGAAATGGCAAGAGAGCAGTTTTATGTAGCTGTCTAGCTTAAGTATCTACTGAAGGTATCTTCTAGTAGAAGTGGGGAGGGATGGATGGTGGTTTCTTGCTAATGCTAATGGGTCATATTTTTGGTTTTGTTTCTTCTTTCAGGTACTTCAAAGGAGATACCCCAACCTTGCTCTTGTAACAGATCACTTGCTGGACATTTACATTCATCTTGCGGGAAACAAGTATCAGGCATCAGAAAACAGTGTATCTGGCTCCAGTCACATACCAGAAGAATCATCAGAATCAAGATCAGAACATAAGAAACCAAATCTGGAAGGACGAGAACTATCTCTAAGGTTGTCTTTTCTTATATGTTTATTAGAAGTCAGCTAGTTGCAGAAATGGAAAGGTTTATTTTTATTTCTCTTTTTTAAAAAAATAATTATAACAGTTTGAATAATTAAACTGGAATTTTCTAAAAACTGGGGAAATACATTAATCATTATTTTCAAATGAAAAATGTATCTTTAAACTCTGTCTGGATTATTTAAACTTCCTGTTTGCTATACTTACTTTTTTTTGAGGAAAAATTGTATGCTTTGTCATATGCAGTGCTCAGTTGATATCAAGCCATATGAATTAATTGTTAATTCATTGTAACACCAGATATCAGTACTAGGTAAGAACTGAAATGTGCTGTATAACATTCTCAAAGGAGCTGGGAGATACCATGTTCATCAGTTGAATATATTTCCCTATCTAGATTATTTCATATTGAACACTCACAGCATTGTAACTTACAGGTGACTGAAAATAATGTGATCTTAACGTGTACTATTAATTCCAGAATTTTTAGGATGAAATGTAGCTTAGTGCTCAGTTCTTTCTTCCTCTCATACCAAATATCAATTCTGCTCATGGAATTTCTGTAACCAGTAGTGCTTTGTGAATTCGTAGTACTATATCTGTGTAATGCCTAATATTTTTGTGGAGCATAAAAATGTCAGTAGTTTTAAAAGAGCAGTTGTTCTTCTAGAATTACATGTTTCCTTTTCTTGTCTTTGGAAGATTTTGTTGTTCATAAGAAATCTGTATCTTGAAAACATAGGTCTTTACACATTTGTGGATTTGTTTGTACCTTTCAGTTTCATAGTTAATTTATGGTTTAATTGAATAAGTATTGTCTGTTTCTGAGGAACGCGTCTGGAAGCTACACTGTTGATCTTTATGTGCTCAGCTACTGCTGAGAATTATTGTCCTATTTATGTGTCTTCCCACGTACAATTTGCACAACTGTACACACAACTGCCAGAAGAGTGACCTAAGCTGAACATGAAAAAAACATGCCATGTGTTTTGGGCTGTTTGTACCAAATATTTTTGTTTTTTCCTTTTAGAGACCTACTGAATTGGTGCAGCAGGATTGCTTACAACTTTGACAGTAGTTCTTCAACCACAGCAGTGAATATTTTTCAGGAGGTGCAGTAAGACTTGATCCAGAAATTGCTTAACCCAAATTTTCGCATTGTCTCACAAACTACTCTGAGAATGTGAGATGGGAATTTATGTTTAGTTTATTTGAAGCGATTGGACTGTACTTAGAATGTTTGTGATCTGCCTGATCAGAAGCTTTTCTTGCTACTTGGACAGTTGTTTGCGGTGAAGTGCTAAAAGACCGACTGCTGTTATACGAACAACATGCTGCAAAATAATTTCAACTGCATATAAGTGAGAGTAGAAGTTTTAAGTTCTTTTCTTTTTACTGTAATATGAGGCTTCTTTTCTCTTTCCTATCCAACAGTTTACATTCTAAACTGCTTGGGAATTTTTTTTATGTTCATCAGTTGGAGGCAGTTCGAGATGTGAAATCTTACAGTGTTACTTTCTTCTCCGTTTTGGCCCATTCATCTGAAAATAGCCCCTAAGCATTGAAAAATTTTTACTTTTGGTAGAAATGCACAATATTACGGAGTTTAAAAGTTATGACATCCTTTTGAACTCCATTGTTTGACGCGATCTGTGAACTGTGACATAATTTCATTCACCATGGCTGGATTTGATTTGGTTTCATTTAGATCAAGATAATGCTTGTGAGGTCAAATACAAAACTAGTGCTCAAGAGGTTGTTTTTCCCCTTGACAGGCATTGGACTGTTTTACAGCGATGCTATCCAACCAAGGGAGCAGACAGAAAATGGCAAAAGTTATTGGAAGTAAACTAAATATTTCCAAAAAAAAGGTATGGTGACCTGATGTTTATGGCTAGTACTCTATTGCTTGCAGTTTTTCTACTGATTCATTTGAATGTGTTATGCTATTTTTTTCTTTACATTTATGTCCACT
Source organism: Pitta sordida (assembly GCA_013390025.1). Taxonomy (NCBI): domain Eukaryota; kingdom Metazoa; phylum Chordata; class Aves; order Passeriformes; family Pittidae; genus Pitta; species Pitta sordida. Next base: position 122,677 of record WEKX01019398.1, read on the forward strand.
TCTCTTTCACAAATGCTATTTTTGCTCTTTGTTCTATCCCAGGATCTGTTTTTCTCCTCTTTTTTATTCAGATGCCTTTTTTTCCCTCTGAAAATTCCAGTGAACGTGTTTTAGAGCAAATGGCCTCATCTTGCAGAAGGATAGCACAGCTGCCTCAGCACATGATACACAGAGCAGTGAAGAGTGTGTTTTTAATTAGGTGTTTTACAGTGAACATTAATCACTTAAATGAATAGATCAAAGAGAAACATGATCTTTACTGCTACCTGTTCTGTAATCATTGATTACAAACTCAAGTACTTCTCCAGAGCCTAGTAATGCTCTATAATGGCCGAATTAAACTAAATCATTTCTTTGTCAACTATTTCTGTCTGTATAAGTGTGCAAAGGAAATTCCCTCCTTTGTCATTTTAAGCTGACAGATGGATTCCTGCAACTTCTATAGTTGTCCTTCTTTGTGTTATATCAGTACAGGAATATATTATTCCCTGCAAATGGCAAAATATCCTTGTTTACATGAAGAGTTTTTTTGAGAAAGTGTTTTTGTTTATTGTTAAAACAATGGTTCAAGTTTGTGTAGTTGGACTACCATGGAAGTAGACTAAGTAGAAATACAATGGCATAGATCTCTTACCAGGTTATTAAATTGAAAGTTGTTTGTATCAATAAAGCCACTTCTGAGGTACTTCGGTGTATTAGGTGATGAGTTTCTAACACCTGCAAAATATAGAATCCTACCATGGAAAATTAGCTTGCTGTAGAGTCATGCTGGTAGCATACCATGGGTGTTCTTAGTGTGATGTAAGCAATATTAGTATTGGAAATGTTGATGCTTTCTTCACAGGTAGAGTTCTTTTGTGAACTCTATAAACCAGAAATTTTAATACGGGAACAAGAAGTCTCTGTCGGAAGAGTGCGTCTGATGAGGAAACAAACCCAGGCTCTCACTGTACAGAGGTACAGTATCTTGCAGTTCTCATGTGAATTGAAATGTTTTGCAGTGGAATAGAACAGACTGTGAGTCACAGGGTTAAGAAAAAGGCACATTGGATATTTTCATTTTAATAGAAGGAATGTGAGAGTTCTTTCTCTTGTGATCAGAGTTTTGCCTTGTGTATCATTAGGTTGTCTGCATCATACTTCTGGCAAATACTACCTCTCAGAGCATGAGACTGTCATCTTTTTTGTGCTAGAATGTCTTCAAAGCAGTGTGGAACCACAGCTGTTACAATAAAATTTTGATCGATCTATCTTTGTAAAGGGGGATTTTTGTAGTATTTGTTACTAACTCCATTGTCCAGGAAGTTCTGTGGAAATCCTGAATTTCTAGGTTGTATCTCGAGAAAAATAAATATCTTAGAAGGATATCTTGTATGTTTTCCAGAGCTGTCCTAGATTATTAAAAAACCCCAACAACAAAAACCAAAAAAGGTGATCTTAAATTCAACCACTACACTAAAGAAATACTAAGATTGAAAATAGCTTCTTGATAAATCTTATTTTTGAGTTGCTTCCTTTCTTTTTCAGAGCAAAACAAACCTTTGCTGCCACACGGCCATCTGCAGTGTTGATTGAACAGCTTGCAGTGTGTGTTGTCAAAGGAGAGCCAGTGCTTTTGGTTGGTGAAACAGGAACTGGCAAAACTTCAACTGTTCAGTACCTTGCTCATATTACAGGTAAATAAAGTGTTAAGACTGTAACTTCATATGAAGATAATTTAAAAAGCAACAAATGAACAAACCCACAAGTTGATGGTGCCTTGTGTTTCTGTTTCAAGGACACCGTTTGAGAGTTATCAACATGAATCAGCAAAGTGACATGGCAGACCTATTGGGGGGGTGAGTCACTGAACACTGCTTTGTCTGTTCTGCATAAAAAATTGGCAGTATCTTTTCATAGTAAGATAAATACTTTAAGAAACATATTTGCATTAGGAGACCTTGTTGTGCTTGCTGAAGAACAGAGCAATTTCACTGATTGATATGCACAGCTGTGGATGTGATAAAGCACAGCCCCATGTTTCTTTAAGACTGGCTAAGCTGTTCTATATAAATCTGATCTGCTCTGGACATACTGGTTAATAATATTAAAAACATTTTCCTTGTCACGATGGTCCTGTATTTATAATAAAAATTGCCTCATGAGGTGCAGTTAAATATGTACAATTTTATTTTGTTCATTAGTATAGTAAAAAACCTTTGGAAACCAGAATTTGTTCATGCACACTACTATTGTTTCAGTTACTGGTTTTGGGGTTGTTTTCTTTTTGTAGTTCACAGCTTCCTGTGTCACAAATATGTAAATACTCTTTTGCTTCTCTTCAGTTACAAGCCTGTGGATAACAAGCTGATCTGGCTACCTTTGCGAGAGTCGTTTGAAGAACTCTTCTCTCAGACATTCTCTAGAAAGAAAAATCAGACGTTCTTGGGGCACATTCAGACCTGCTACAGGCAGAAACGTTGGCATGATCTGCTAAAACTAATGCAGCATATTCATAAGTCTGCTATTAGTAAGGAAGTAAAAGAAAATACATCTGGTGAGTATTCAGACTGATCAAACACACACTAGTGCTGAACCATTGCAGAGAGTAAATAAATACTGGTGACTTTTGTTCTTTGAATTTGGGTTTGTTTGGGGCTTAGTTTTTTGTCATCCCCCTTTATTACATATTTTCTTCTGGTTTTTAGAAATGCAATATGTGTCTACAATAAGGTGTTTTTCCCCGTTTCTAACTCAAACACTGCTGTTAGCTGTGTCTGACAGTGTGAAGGTTGACTTGTCTGACCTATGGCAGTCTTGCCATCTGGTCTTCATGCAGCACTTGTTTCCTGTGCTGGTGAGCAGTGTGTCAGTCTTCCGTGTAAATACATTCATACCTTCAGTCCCAAAACGTCCTTAGGTCTCACAAATACAGTTGGCCTTCAAATACCACAGTACCACAGGTCTTGCCCCCTCCTCGCGCAACTCTCTCAGTGTAGAGTGGCATCTCATTAATATGCAAATTTGCCCTGCACCCTCATGCCGCTCCCCGGTGCTCTGGCGCTGTTTCGACACTGCCTTGCTGTGTATCGGTGTTTGTGTCGGCACTTCCTGGCGCCTGCGGCCACCCCACGCCAGGAAAAAACCCTCTTCCACTCGGCCAGGGACACTGATGCAGGACACTAGTTTCTCCAGGTGGGTAGACCTGGTCTCTCCATACTCAGGGGAGATGTCTAAGCCAAGAAAGTCTTGGACACCAAATCTAACCTGAGAGTGTGTAAATCTTTTATAACTGCATGCAGCCTCTTTGCTCTGAGCGGAGTGGGGCAGGTGCGGCGCCAGGGGGACCTGCTGTAGCCTTCTTGCTTGGAGTGGATGGGAGCTGGATAGGTGCGGCACCGGCGCAGTGTGGGCAGACCTGCTTCAGCCACCCTGTTCCGAGTGAAGCAGGGCAGGCACGGCGTGGGCATGGCGCCAGGGGACCTGCTGCAGCCCCCTCGCTCGGAGCAGAGCAGAGGGGAGCAGGGCAGGTCCGGTGCGGGTGAGGCACCAGCGGAACTGCTGGAGCTGCCTCCCGCAGAGCGGGGCGGGTGCCACTCGAGCGGACCCACTGCGGCCACCTTGGTCCAAGCGAAGCGGGGCGGGTGCAGCACGGGCAGAGCAGTACACCTGTATTGCATGTGGCATGGTGTGGGGGTTGATTTGAATATTCATGACTGTCTAATTTGAATATTCATGAGTGTCAGTTCACGCAGGCGCAGTTGTGAAACGAGCCTCCTTAATTGCTGAAAAATCACGCCGCGCAGAGGTGAAGCTGCTGTCTGGGTGGCGTGAGGTGGAGAGGGCTTACAATATATCCTGTTTAAAAACCAAAGCAAACGAAAAAAAAAAACCAATCAAACCAACAAGAACAAAAAAATCCCAACAAAAACGAACCCCCAAAGCAATAGTTCTTTTCAGTTAGTAATGATATTAAGAGCTTCCTTTTGACTTGGTATTGCTGTCATTGACTTGCCGAGTGCTTTAATTTGTTTCAGTGTTGTTTCATCTCAAAATAAGGGTTTGGGTTTTTGTGTTTTATACTTCACAACCCATTCTGGGGCAATGTTGATACTTTGTTTTGCATAGTTATGTATTTCTGGATCCAGACCAGCAGAACAAGTGAAGTTGTAGCTTTCCTTCAGTATGGGCCAAGTAAAATTAATTTGAACTTTAAACTCTTCTTTTAACTCATTCTTCTGAATATGCAGATACTAAAATAAATGCCCACAAATATATAAAAAAAAAAAAAGGTAAAAATGAGTGTTTAAAGAACACTTATGACAAGTATTGACAATCCTAAAACACAGGCAGGCTTACAAAGGTTACAAAGTTACTTAAGTGACTTTCATTCTTCATCTAGCTCAGTCAGTGATTTTAAACAAATAACTGAAATAATAAATAATGTTGTAACTAATGAGCAACAGTGGTTTTAGTTGATGGTGAAGTGTTCATTGTTAATCTCGTCTGTCATAAGGTTTATAAATTTGGATTTATTTTTTTGACATGTCTCTTTCTGTCTCTGGAAATTACCAAGTGGTAACAGTGATGTGGGGACAAAGTGCAGCATGAGCATTTTTTCCTAAGCTGTGTGTGAATAGCTAATTATCTGTTCCCATCTATCAATAGTGTTCAGTTCAATTTAAAAAAAAAGAACAGAAAAACACACACAAAACCAAACTGACAAAATTTAATTATTTTGTGTCATCTGTAGAACTTGAACATTTTCATTGCTCAGCCAAGCTTACTTTCGTATCTGTGTTTGAAACAGCCTCATTAAAATACTGCTGTTAAGTGGTTTTTTATGATACTGTTCTGATGGTACAAACTTAAATTTGTTTTGCTTACAGGCTCACCACTGAAGGAAAAGTGGGAGGCACTTGGTCTTAAACTGAATCATGCTCATCAACAGATGAAAATGACAGAAAATGCTCTTCTCTTTGCATTTGTTGAGGTATTTAGAGATTTGCATTTTGAAGCTAGGAGGAATATGGAGAAGTATTTAAAAGACTTTGCAATCCAGTTATATAATTAACTCCCTGGCAAGAACCTTGCTGTGAAGTAAAACCTGTTCTGTGATAACTTCGTGAAACAAAGTTTCTTTGCACTGCTTAGGGAGGCAGTGGTTGGATGGACCGTGGGAGAATGTTTACTGGTAGTGCGTTAATTCGATGCTATATAGTAGGAATGAGCACTGGTGTGATTAAAGAATTACCACCAGTATGTCCTATCATGATTTCAACTGTATGAGACTACTACAAACTTCCTGACCAATCTCCAGTAGCACATGCTTCTGCCTAGGCATTCCTGTGAGGGATGTAATATTAAAAATCTGCTGTTTATCTAGATGTGCTTTTTTGAAATGTTTCAAACCTATGATATGTTATGACATTGTGTGATTGGGAGAAACTGTGGGTTATGCATGTTTTTTCCTTGTCACCTTTTATCTGCATATATGCTCTCAAATTTCATGTCAAGTATATAAATGTTGACTCATCCTTTAAAAGTTGTTTGTATTAATAACTGAAGAACCCTTGTCTGAAGTATATTTTTAATTAATAAGATACCATTTCCATAGGAACATAATATTGTTTGTGTCTTTGGATTTCCTTGGATTAGGTGTCTTTGTTCTCATGTGATGTCAATGAAGTGTATATACCACAGTGATGGATATCACTGACGGGCAGCATTACACAAATAAGAGATCTTAATTCTGTTATGTTTGAGCCAATCTAAATGGGAACTGATATATTGGTGATAATTACCTGACTTCTGTAACTTAGAAAGTAATTGTTACTGAGAGCAAGTAGTAAAACTGCTGTTGCTGTAAAAGCTCAGGATTTGCCATTTGTCTAATCCAGCCATAGATTTTACACCAAGTATTTCCAGTATATGACTGCTTCAGGTGATAGGCCATGGTGACATGATTAACAAATAGATCTTATTTTAGGGTACTCTGGCACAAGCAGTAAAAAAAGGAGAGTGGATTTTATTGGATGAGATTAACCTGGCTGCAGCAGAAACTTTGGAGTGCCTGAGTGGCTTATTGGAAGGATCATCTGGCTCACTGGTGTTACTAGACAGAGGAGACACAGGTACTATTTATGTGCTTGCTTGTGCTATATCTTTCTGTCAGTTGATTTCTCTATCCTGTATGGCTCAAAAGAACTTGAGAACATGTACCATTCAAATAAAAGTGTGCAAAAGATAGCAACATGCTCTTGGTAGACTTCAAACTTTTATGCAAGAAGTAGGAGTTTTAATTCGCTGTGACTCAGGAGATTTCCATGTGCAGGAATTGTACCTTTTGCCTCTTTGGACTCTACAAGGAGCAGATCTCCTTGGTGTTCCCAGTAAGCTTGGCTGTCTCTAAAGGGTCTTCAAGGACTGTAAAAAGCTTTATAAAGCTGAGGGGGCTTGATAAACGCTTGTCAAGATCTGGATACTTCTGATAAAGGTACATAGGGTTATTCTCTGAAAACTTCTTACACTGGCATTTAAAAAGTAGTAGTAGTGCAGCAATAGAAAATTGGTTTAGATAAAATAATATTTAACATAATAAAATGCAGTGAAGATGAGAGACACGGACCCAGTATGCAAGTGAACACACTGAATCAGTTTATTGAAGTCCCGAGCAATTCTTGTACAGTGAAGTAAACATGTTTTTCACACTAGGTGTTTTCCAAACTATTTTTCAGCAACTTGTTTTTCACTCTGCAGGTGGTGTTTTTCTGACTAAGTTTACACAGTGACTATCTATGTTTTACATACCTCAGCATGGGAAAGCAGAGAACAACATCTCTGTACTGTAAGACTCTTTCAGCTAACTTCACGCCTGTCAGGCCTTTCAGCTTTCTTCAGGCCTTTCTGGCTTCTTTTAATGCTGCAATACTTTTTAGCCAAATGTGGCTTGCTCCTACAATAAAAATCCTGCGTTTATCATTACCCATGTGTTTGTTGTCTCTGTTTTACTTTAGAGCCTCTTGTTCGTCACCCTGATTTTCGCCTGTTTGCATGCATGAATCCAGCTACAGATGTGGGAAAGAGAAATCTTCCTCTAGGAATAAGAAACAGGTAGGAGATAATGATTCTGTTATAAAATACTTTGTCACTGTCTTTTTTCAGAGTTTAATTAGCCTCACGAGTTGACCCAGTGAAAAATGCCTTGTCTGAAGCCTGAGGATAGAAGTCTGAACTCACATTTACCACCTGAGATGCTTTTCACATTATGGTGAAGGTTTTTCAGGAAAATACTTGTGTGAAGTTGTTGTCTAGCAGTAGTGCAGGGTGCTGTCACTGGGGGCAGGGGAATGATTATTCTTTAAAATGAAGCTGTCAGCGCCTGGGGATGCTACTTCAGCATCCTAATGGGAATAGTCAAGACAAATGCTTTGTGTCTGTTTAGCAGCCTTTCCCTTGATAACTCAGAAGCATTGACCCTTGCAAGAAGTTACATATCCAGTTTTATTCACTCAAAAGGAGGGTAGTTTGCATGGTGGAGCAGATATGTGATATTCAAAATATTTGATGTATAAAACATCTAAACTGTGGCCAGGAAATTATCGTTGTGGCAAATCTATTCTTCAGTACTACCCACCTATTCCTGAATGCAAAGGTCTGCTTGCATTGTTTGATGCATTTGTGAGTGCCAAAAATTGCATGTGTGATGGTTAGAAAATATGTTCATTAGCTAGAGCTACCCCTGCAGTGTACTAAATGGGAAACACTGATATATTTAAAGGTACTTAAAGTGAAACTATGCATATGTTTGCTGCTAATTTTCCTTAGCTTATTTTCAGATTTTCTTCTTTTATCATTGCTGAGCTGGATATTTGCAAAAGTAGAAAACAACCTGGATATGCTAATCATAACAAAATTAGAATGGATGGTATCTCAGAAGTGACCACTCTTTAAAATAGAGATCATTAGAGACAGCACTTTGAGAAGTGCTCCAGCTGTGTCACTGCTTCAGTGTTCAGGCTGTGGCATTTAGTTATCTCTTGCAGATTGTTTAAAATTTTTATTTAAGAAAACAGTCACGTAGTTAATTTTCAGTCTAATTTAAAATAATTCAGATAAATTACATGGAAGTAATAGAAATACCTTATTTTTTATTTACTCTGATTCTTGTCTATAGGTCATTAGACAATCAGTATTCTGCTACTGAAAATTATTTAAATGTTGTACAGTATGAGATTCATATATTCATAAATGAAATGTGGATGGATGTCTAAGTTCTATGAATTGATTTGTATTTTGATGGATGAATTCTTATAGGTTTACTGAACTTTATGTAGAAGAATTGAGAAATGAAGGAGACTTACAGGTTCTTATCATGGATTATCTGAGAGGCCTGAATGTGAACAAAAGTACAGTACAAGGAATTGTGAAGTGAGTTGATTGTAATCTCTTTAAATTCTTGATGAAATAAGTCACAAGGAGAAAGTACATCACTGTAGTTTGTGGTTGAGTTGTTCTGAGAAACACTATAATGGTCCCTGCACAGCAATTAGCATGGCTTTAGGAAAAGGAAGAGGGTAGATGTCCATCTTAATTCTGAAGGTGTCTGTATTTGCGGAAAAGAGATTTTTCTTTTAAATTTAGAATTGTTTTCTTGGTGGCACTAGTCAAAGAGCATTGTTTTTGCAGTCCTCTTTCTGAGAGACTAAAATACTTATTTCTGTGGGTGATACTAATGGAAGTCATGTGTTGTATACGTTCTTGTATACATGTATATCTAGAGTTGCCTTTTTGTCCTAGTTTAAGGTGAACTATCATGTTTAGAGAACTTAGGATTTAGGCACTCTCTGCATACCAAGCTATCTCAAAAATACGTTTCTAAAAATAATCTGTTGCTTTGCTTCACTGACTATACAGATGGCAGAGCTTGGCATGGCTTTCCTAACCTGGAGCTTTTAGGAAAAGTGACAGTTGGAGATAAACTGAAGTGTTCATACTTGGGCTTAATTCCTTAGTGCAATGGTCAGATCAGTAACAGCTCTTTGTAATTATTTTTGCAGCTTTTATTTGTCTGTGAGAAAGGAGGCAGAAACAAAATTGGTGGATGGAACAGGCCACAGACCTCACTATAGTCTCCGAACACTCTGCAGGGCATTGAGATTTGCAGCGTCTAATCCATGTGGCAGCATACCACGCTCACTGTATGAGGTGATTACCTGTGTTAGTGTTTGTTTCAATGTGTATTCACAACAAAAATTGTTTAGGTTCAGGATACTCTTCTCTGAATGCAGTGTTGTATGGAAATAGCTCTTAATATGTTTTTTTTTCCTTTTAATTTTTCATTTTATCACTGAAAATAATTCTTCCTCTTAGGGCTTCTGTTTGAGTTTCCTGACACAGCTTGACAGAGGTTCTCACCCAGTAGTCCAAAAGCTAATTTGCCACCATATAGTCTCCGGCAACATCAAAAGCCTTCTCAAGCAGGTTGGTAACTAAGCTTCTAAAGAGCTGTTTGCCTTCTCTGCCTTTTTCTATGCATTTTTCTCGCAATTCTGTTTTTTGTTTTATAAAGATAAGAACTAAAGAAAAATTAATACCATTCCTTTGAAGCTTTTTGCTTTGCTTGAAATGTCCATGTGTTTCTTTGCTAATTTGAAAATATATGAAGTCTGAATAATTAAAGCATTGTGGAGTGTAGGCAGCTTAATACAGTCACTCCAACTGTAAAGCATTCACAAACTTCTGAGGAGCTTTTACAGGCATTGTATTTTTAGACTCTGAATGCAGAATATATGCATATGAAGCAAACATCTCTGCTTTGTCTTTGATGAGAAAAGAAGAATCTCACTACTACTTGGGAGCCCAGCATGAGCATGCATGGGGATGGGCAGTGGGTCTGGGGAAGCCAGTTTGACATAGGTATTTGTTTCAGAATAAACCCCTTCCTATTGGAAAATATGCATGAATATAACACAATAAAAGCAAATTTCCTGCTTGGACATGCCCTTCAAAATTCAGTGCTCGGACTCTTGGATCATTTTGTCTTTGTAGCATTGGCAAAGATTCCTGCTTCATGACCCTGAAATAGTCTGGTCAGGTGTTTCCTGTAATTTGCACTGTGACAAGGGGTCAGTGTCTACTGCAGCAGTGCTCAGGGATCAATTTAAAATTACTTTTTACAGAATACGTTGTATTGATGTAGCAGTAGTTGTTTTCATTAGTAAATTGAAACTCATTTGTATAATCTATTATTTGTCATGTTTCCTTAGCAAATACCAAAACCCCAAGGAGGGAGTTTTATACTTATAGAAGGATATTGGATTTCAGCTGGGGACAAAGAACCTATTGTAGATGAGAGTTATGTGCTGACCCCTTCAGTTAAGCTTAATCTGAAAGACATTGTCAGAGTTGTGTCTGCAGGGTAAGTGTTTCAACCTTTTCATTAAAAAAATTAAGTTAAATATATTTTTGGACCTTTCAGTGTTAGTGCCTCTCTAGCCTTTATTAAATTTTCATTCTCGAATTTATACGTGTACAGTCAGCCACCAGTTTTTGCAGATGAAAAGGTCCCTGCAGGAGGCACGAACCCAATGACTTGCAAAGAGAGTGAGCTCATGAATATTCAGTTACGCTCCGCACATAACCACACCCCCTCACTAATGAGCTTTAGAGAGCTGGGAGTGCCGCACGCCGTGTAGTGCCTCAGGAAAGCCAATGAAATGCCTTTTGCCACTTCCCGGACGCAAAATCCCAGCTTCTGGACCAGAGCCGTGTTTCTGAGTACAGAAACCCTGCAGTAGCCGGTGCTACTGGAAGCCCTGGAGCTGGTGACTGCCCCCCCAGTGGAGCCGATCAGGCGTGGAGCCTCCTGCCACTGTTTATTCCCTGCTGTGTCTGTGCTGGGGCTTAGAAGGGTTACTGGTTGCTGGCGTGTCTTTCTTGTGTTCAGATGTGGTGGAGGCACCGTGCTGTGCCACACTGCTTTGACAAACCTGGGGCAGCTTGCCACGAACCACTGTTCCATGCCACTCCAGAGCAGGACCAGAATACACAATCTCCCCTGGGACCCAGCATCCCCGAACTTGACTTGTGTGTTCCCTGCCATAAGGCATAAAATCTGTCGCTCAACAGGTCTCACAGTAACTGCACGTGCAGCCATGTTCGCAGTTACAACTGCGAGAGGACAGTTCTCAGGATATGGCCGGGAACAGAGGGAGTGGGGGTCGTGATGGCTTCAGTGGGGAATCTGGCCATGTGCTCCCTCCCCCCGCTGTGGGGCTAGCCCCATCCTGAGCCAAGCAGTGGTGGATGAGCCAGAGCTGGAGCCGAGCTGAGCTGATGTTTCATATTAGAGCTTGGCCAGGCGTGTGTCGGTCACTATTTGGTTGTTCGTTTGGTTGGTTGTCTACTTTGATTGGGGTTTTTTTTCCTGGTAATGCAATGGAACAGAGCAGGGTCAGGTTGAGAAAAGAGAGGGCACTGAGACAGGTGGGGACATGCCAGCACCACATGCCGCTGCTGCTACCAGGCCATCCTGTAATCGTGGTAACCCTTCCCAGCCTGTCTCACAGCTTTTTTACATATCCATGAGCTTACACAGACCATGGCTGCCTGTGTGTTGGTAACCCCACGTGAGTTAAGTGGTGATGTTTGGTAGTGTGGTTTGACATCTTGTATATGAGAAAGATAAGGCTCATGGTTCAAACTCACTGTTTTGGTTATGCCTCTTAGGACTCATCCAGTACTGATTCAAGGAGAGACCTCTGTTGGTAAAACCAGTTTAATCCGCTGGTTGGCTGCTGCTACTGGGAATCATTGTGTAAGGATTAACAATCATGAGCATACTGACATCCAGGAATATATTGGCTGTTACACATCGGATGCCTCTGGGAAACTGGTATTTAAGGAAGGTGAGTGGGCATGTTACATGTACTCCAAATTCCTGTCTCACTTCACTGGTGGTTTTTTTTTCTTCTTTTCTGCTTAACTTGTCTGTTCTATTACAATGAATTTCAACAAATTCTGAAGAGTTCATCACTATGTCATCGTATTTATCCTATTGGACATAAAGAAGATAGTTTTACAACTTAAACAATTCTGTTGCTTCTTTTTCTGGATTAGCATTTCAACTGAGTGAAAATGGGTTGCTAAAAGTATCTGAAATGCCTGCTTCTGATAGATTTGCTCTGTAAGATTTTTAATTAGGACTTTTTCTGTTATTTCCAAGGTGTTCTTATAGATGCAATGAGAAAGGGTTACTGGATTGTTCTAGATGAGTTGAATTTGGCTCCCACTGATGTTCTGGAGGCTCTCAACCGATTGTTGGATGATAACAGAGAACTGTTCATTACTGAGACTCAGGAAGTTGTCAAAGCTCACCCTCGCTTCATGCTATTTGCTACACAGAATCCTCCAGGTCTCTATGGTGGCAGAAAGGTCTGTATAATATGCATATATATATATAACATTCCATATTCCCCTACGAGTTCTGGGGGCTCACTGTACTATACTTGAATTGGCATTTCTTGTTCAAAAGCACTTGAAAAGAGATTGTACTCAAGCTGTTAATGTCCATTTTTGACTGATTTTAGCTGGAATAGCTGATTTTCTTCATAGTGACATGTATGGAGCTATGTTTTGGATTCATGTTCGCAATACCGTTGATAGCACAGGGGTATCTTAGTTATTGCTGAGCAGTGCTTGCACGAAGTCAAGGGTTTTTTCTGGTTCTTGCTGCCCCACCAGTGGAGTAGGCTGGGGGTGCACGAGAAGCTGCGAGGAAACAGAGTCAGGACAGTCGACCCCAACTGACTGAAGAGATACTCCAGACTATATGACGTTGTGCTCCGCAACCAAAACGGGGGGAAGACAGACAAAGAGGGGTGTGTTTGGTGTTTGTTTCCCAAAATACCCCGTATGTGTGATGAAACCCTTATTTCCTGGAAATGGCTGAACACGTCATGTGAAATGATGAATGAATTTCTAATTTTGCTTTTCTTGAACATGCACCTTTTGCTCTACCAATGAAAGCCGTCCTTATTTCAGCCTACAAGTTTTCTCACTTTTACCCTTCCAGTTCTCTCCCACGTCCCTTGTAGGAAGAATGGGCCTATGGCTTTGTGGAACTTAACTGCCTACTGCAGTTAAAACATAACACATTTTAAAGCTTTTGTCCTCATCCCGACTGTCTTACGCTTTCTTTGAATGTTTATGTGTATGTGCTGATTTGTATGCTAGGACACTATCCATATTTCCTTTGATGTGTAGGGGAAGATATGTATCATGGGGAATGTAAAAGGAAAACGTTCAAGCAATAATATGGTCTCCTATTTTAGGTTTTGTCCAGAGCCTTCAGAAATCGTTTTGTGGAACTGCATTTTGATGAACTGCCAAGTGCTGAACTGGAAACCATCCTGCACAAGAGATGCAGTTTGCCACCTTCTTATTGCAGCAAGCTTGTCAAAGTCATGTTAGACCTGCAAGTATGAGAGTCTTTCTTCTTTCAGTGAAAGAAATGCAAACATATTTCAAGGACATATGCACAAATTAATAGCAATTCCTTAGGCAAGGGGAGGGGGGATGAGAAGAGGAGGAGGTATTGTTTAATATTTAAGTATCAGAAAGATATTTAAAATCCTAAACCATAACTGATGGAAAAGAACCCACCAAGGCACTAGTAATTCCAGTGGTTAAAGTAGAGAATAGGGAAGATGATGTCGAATTTGAGAGAAAGCTACCGATAAAAAAGATAATGACCAGAGACCTTGGGATTTGATGAGTAGAATTCTCACTTGCTCTGGATCCAAAGTACAGTATTGGATTTGTAGCTGTCCTTGTTTCATGCAAAATTTGCTATTATTTTTAAGCAATAATTTTGTATGTGTTTGTTGGGTTTTTTTCTTCAACACGCACTTGACACTTACTGTGTAGCTAAAAGTGCCTCATACTTAAAAGCAATTTAATTTAAAAGCAACACAAACTAGATTTTCTTTTATTCCAAATACCTGTTTTATTCTTGGTATGTTTTTTTTTATTAAAATCTCTAATGTTTTGTTCCCAGTACCTGTCAAATTCTTGCTTAAAGGGAGTTTGTGTTTGGGCGTCGTGACTGTACTTACTTTTTTTTGTCGTGGAATTTGCATGTAGAAGTGTCACAGCAGAGAGTTTTGATTGGCTTTGCTTTTAAAGTATTTGAACAGGTTCATGAAAAAATGGCTCACGTTTTTTTTCTTATGACAGTCTTACCGCAGAGGTTCAACAGTGTTTGCTGGGAAGCATGGCTTCATTACCCTTAGGGATCTGTTTCGCTGGGCTGAAAGGTACAGATTTGCAGAACAGCTGGAGAAGGAGTATGACTGGCTTCAGCACTTAGCAAATGATGGTGAGCTCTGCTGTTCAGCTCTTTAAAGTGTCTGTAGAATTGCTTTCCAACCTTAGTTCTTAGGTGTAAATTTTTGTTGCTGATTACCAGGTAGTAATGCTTTCTTCCTTCCTCTGTTTTATAGGTTTTATGCTTCTGGCAGGCAGAGTCAGGAAACAGGAGGAAGTGGATGTTATTCAAACAGTCCTTGAAAAACACTTCAAGAAAAAATTATATCCCGAGTCTCTCTTCTCAGGGGAAAGTGTTAAAAAGCTACTGGGTGAGTTTCCTAGAAGGACCCCACTGGTACTTCTGTAGATGTGACTGAAGCTGATGGATTGCTTTGTGTTGTGCAGCTAAATCTTCCACGTGGATGTCAGTGATGGATAGAGATTTTAACCATGTTGTCTGGACTCAAGGAATGAGGAGACTTGCCGTTTTGGTGGGACGAGCCCTGGAGTTTGGTGAACCAGTACTGCTGGTGGGAGACACTGGGTAATCTTGCTTTTAATGATGCAGTTCTTTGTAGTGCTGCGCTAGCCACTGAGTCAGACACAAAATGATTGTGTGGGCTTCAGTGCTGCTTTGATCTGGGACATTTCAGCCTCTCTCATGGCAGACTTGTAGCTGCTGTTTTTCACAGTTCCTTTATACACAGGTTCACAGGGTGCTTGTCTTTCAACACAAGTCTTTAATGGGATTATCTGCATTGTGTATAACTACACAGAAGTTATACAGCAACTAGTAAAACGGAAATGAGCTGACTTCTGTCCCCACCTTTTACAAGGTCCCTATGGAATCACACTGTACCTCACTGGAGTGGCTGCTTTTGAGAAATAGTGACATTCTTCTACTGAAGAGAACACATTCACTTTACTTGTTTTAAGAGCTTGAATATAACCTTGGTACCAGTTCTCCACCTCATATGCTGTAAAGGAGGTTGTGGAAGTAGATGCTGCCTGGTCTTGTGCTGGGTATAAATTTGTAGAATAAATTTTTGTAGGAGAGAAGGGAAGAAAAATACAAGAAAAGAGAGAAGTAAAATTATTTGGGTTGTAAATGAAAACTGGATACTCAGTAGTTTATTCCCTCAGACTTAGCCTTGATCTAGACATGTAGCACTTTCAGTTAAGTGAAGTGTTAGGCTGGTTGAGTTATCTGTAAGGGCAGTCTGAAATAAATTTGACTTTGAATCTGCAGAAATCTATCAATGCAGATATTAATTTAAATGTAATTACAGGCTTCTTGTACAAGGCAGCAACAGTTGTGCCAAAAATGGCTTCACTTGCATACATTCCTTTCAAGGAAAGGAGCAAAAGGAGACTTGCATGCTGAGCCTTTGCCTTATAGCTCTTCAATGACTGATGAATCCTGTCCAAAGTGATTGGGTTGCTTGGAGTTTTTTAATTCACCCTTTTCAATTAAATTACTTTTTTGCAGATGTGGTAAAACTACCATTTGTCAGATTTTTGCAGCATTGACAAATCAGAAGCTTTTCTCAGTGAATTGCCACTTGCATATGGAGACTTCAGACTTCCTGGGAGGGCTGCGACCTGTCAGGCAGAGGTCGAAAGACCAGGTTTGTTTTGCATCAGTAACACCTTGAATAGTGTGACCACAAAAGCAAAAAGTAGCAATTATTATGACTTCTTATTCCTTTTCCGTTTTTTAGGAGGAATCTGACAGTTCTAGACTCTTTGAGTGGTGTGACGGGCCTCTTGTTTTAGCAATGAAAGAGGAGGGGTTTTTCCTCCTTGATGAGATTTCTTTAGCTGATGATTCTGTACTAGAGCGACTTAACAGGTATGTCTAAATGCGTTAGTATTAATCATCTTCAGTGTGCCTATTCATTATGCAAACCTGAGTGGGGTTAATCTATCTTATTTTAGGCACATTTGTTTCCTGGCCTAGTTGTATAGTGCTTGCTGAAAGGGACAATGGCACAAATAACTGGCCTTTTTCATATTTCAACCTTTATGCTGGTTTACTTTGTTTTTCTAAATGTCATCCATCTGACTGTGGTGCTAGTTTTAATCATAGTAATACTTAGACAATTCTTGCTCTTCAAAATTTTGGTTACAGCTAGGGTAGAGGATAGTAGATCCTACAAGATAAAACTGCCTTGTGTTGCCAAAGTCTTTGTCTTAATTTATCTAGAAAAATAAAAGGTACTTCTGTTGGAAAGTAGATATGTTTATATTTGCTTGACATACGTTAGTACACTGATTGTATTGATTTTAAATGCTGGGGTTGGTGCTATTACTTTTCATACAGCTTTATAGTGCCTCTGCAGGCTAATCTGCATTCAAATAGCTCTAGTATTTGTTTCTTTTTGTTGGGCAAAAATATGATGATGAAAGGATTTGCTTTATTCAAGAGTGTATGTCCCTGGATAAAGAAATTAAGAACATAAACCCTAGTTCAGCTGAAACAGTTTAAACAGCATCTGAGGATCCTTCAATGCATGAGTCAGGTTGGAAAATAAAACTAAAAGTAAAATCTCCAGTTTAGCATCGACAGTATTAATATTTTCAGCCTGTCAGTGAGCTCTTGAAAATTATTCATCTTGTCAAATCCTAGGTAAAAAATCTAGTTATTTTCTTTAAATTTGAATTTAATTTCTTCATTTGCTTTCAGCAGTATCCCTCAATTCAGTGTTTTCTGTTTACACATTATCTTGGGTAAATGAAAATTAGTCACCATTAATGTGATTTTCATTTTTAAATGACCTTCTGAAGTGTGAAACAAAACGTAAAATAAACAGTTTTTTAACTTTCTCTCTAGTGTTCTTGAAGCTGAAAAGACATTGGTACTTGCTGAAAAAGGTGGTCAAGATGATGAGGGGAATGAGGTAGAACTATTAGTTGCAGGAAAGAAATTTCGTATCCTTGCGACCATGAACCCTGGAGGTGACTTTGGAAAAAAAGAGGTAAATGTCCAAACATCTGGAAGTAGAACATGCTTTTTCTGGTCATACTGACCATTAAATGATGTACCAGTAAACCAGTACTTCCTAGCAGGCATCTGCTTCATCACTCTAAAGGAGGATCCGGGTGTATCAGTTTTCCATCACTTCTGTGTGGTATCGTTTTGACATTGTAAGTCAATACTCAACAGAATGTCAAAGAAAGCTTCAGACCTCTCAATACCCTAAGTAGGCTTGATCTATAGAATATTTTGAGTACAGGGAGTATGACTTGGGAAGTACGTAAATCCAGCTCTAACATGATTCTAGAGTAGTACAAAGTTGCACAGGAGATTGTTCTCCCTAGTGCTATTCAGAATGTGTCAGTTAGAGGTCACGTTGCCTTTCTCAGTAAAAATATGAGCAGCATATCCCCAAAAGTTTTTCTCATTAAAAAAATATGTTTCTGAAGTTTACTTAAAACAGGTTAAAGAAAGCCCCAAAGCCACCAACCCCCCCCCCCCCCAACCCCACAATTTTTAAGCAGTGTTGGAAGCTGAGTCTAAAAAAAACTAACCGTAGTTTGTGTCTGTAAGCAAAAGGAGATTACAAAGCCATTGTATGATACATGGTGTCCTAGAATTAAATGGAGCTTTGGTGCTTGCAAATCAGGTTGTTCCTTCCCATATTCTTTTGAACTTTCTTTATCAGCCATTTCCTGCATTGACGCCACTACTGAAAATCTTAAAATGTGCATTTTCTCAAAGATTTTGTTACAAAGTGTCCCTGTTAAAATTAGACGGAAAGGCCTAGCTTGCTCACTTTATTAATGGTTTGCAAGTACGGTGGCTCCAGGGCTATTGGTTAACTGCAACATTCAGGAATAGGATGTATTGTAACTCAAATTACTGTATTATTTTGCTTGTTTGCAGCTTTCGCCTGCATTGCGCAATAGATTTACAGAAATATGGTGTCCACAAAGCAATGGTCGTGATGATTTGGTACAGATTGTAAAACACAATCTTCATCCAGGATTGTCTCTGGGTGCTATAAACCATGATGGTGGGTATTTCTGTGTGTTGATATTCAAACATTGCTAAGAAAATAGAGTTTGAAGGCTGACAACCATTTCTCAGAACTTACACAGCTGTGACCCTTTTTATTCTAACTACATCTCTCTCTGAGGACAGTTATGTTATATTTTGGACTTGGTTCTTCGCTCACTGTATGTTATATGGCTAGCCAGAATTAAGTTCAAGGCTATACTTCACCATCCACGTAGCTGAACTATCCCCAACCCTTCAGTGTCCCAACCTTGTTTCAATGTAGGGTGTTAAAAGAACAGGCACTTCACTTTCTGCCAGCAGCTTCACTATTCCTGGTAGTCACTTGAATCTCTTATGTCAACATAAAGGATATGTAATGACAGCATAAGCATGAGCTTACTCTTCACTAATTCTTCCTGTTAAGATCTAGAGTACCCATCCACATCGCTCTGCATTACAGCTGTACCTACTTCAGGGATGGTTTTTATAACAACATAGTAGACGTGACCAATAAAATTATTTTATAACTCAAATTTATTTGATTTTTATTGATTTTGCTCTCTTTAGGGGCAGACATAGCGGAACTCATGATGGACTTTATTGAATGGCTGACTAATCAAGAGTTTGGTCGCCAGTGTATTCTCAGTGTGAGAGATGTCTTGTCATGGGTTAATTTTATGAATGTCATGGTAAAAGATAAGTCGAATTCTGCCAAGGAATGTGGCCTTCTTCACATTTCTCCAATGATGTCTTTTATCCATGCTGCATGTTTGGTCTATATTGATGGACTAGGATCAGGTAAGTCTTCAGGGCTCATTTATTAGCAGAAAATATGAAACTGTATTTATATTATTTTCAGTCAAATGCAAACTAAATGCTTTGGGCCAGCAGTCAACACTTTTGGGAGAAATTTTCACTTCCATTTAATACTGTAGTGTATGTCATACACCTTTTTGTGTTTCAATAGCAAGAGTTTGGCTAATACAGCAAGCTAAAGTAAATTAGAGATACTCATATTACAGAGGCTAGCACACAAATTAAGAAAACCTGTGGTTTTATTGAGTCTTCTGAGCTGATGTGGTGCCTAAGCACATGTCCGCGTATTATTCTCTCTCTCTGCCCCTCCACATGTCAGCATCTGTGTGTGCCAGCCTGTACCATGCACATAGCTGAGAATGCATCTTCATGTGTTTAGCTGCTGACCCAGCTCACAAATAGTAGATATGGGAGGGGAGGAAAAGTGAAAGGCACAAGAATGACTGGAAGGGAAAACCTGGGTTGCCTGTGGTAAGGGATCAGGATTGATAGTGATGGTGGAAGAGAGAGGTTTGGAAATAAGGTGTCCTTAATTCTGTTGCTCACAGAAGAATTTGTCCATGGTAAGTAGTACTAGAAGCATTGTCAAGTAGAAGCACTTAAACAAAATATAAACATCTGTGCACAAAAGTGGCATCTGTGGAGGAATTCAGTTTCCTAGTCATAAGATGAATGTGCCTAGTTACATTTATGAAGCATATTTCACTTCTCTAATTACAGGTACAACATCCTGCTCAGCTGATACAGCTTTATTAGCACGAGAAAAATGCCTGACATTCTTATGCGAGAGAATGAGTCAATTCTTTGAGCTGACTGACTATGAGAAGAAGGAACTAAAGATTTATGACAGAACAAAGGAAAAAGAGTTTGTATGGATGGACAACTTGATGGGAATTCACCCCTTTTTTATTCCAAGAGGCAAGAGACTCTGGGAGTGGGTGGATATTTAGTCTGTGGTTTATATTTTAAGTAGCTTTTGTTATTCACTAAATATAAGTAGGATACCTGAACCATCACAGAATGATTTATTTGCCTTAGAAAAATCCCTTTTCTACCTCCAACTGTGTATGTAGATTGCAACTCAATCACATTTATTAAGAAGAGAAATCTGTTCATTCCTTTTTTGATGACTTTTTAATGGTTAATTGCCTGATTTTTTTTGAGTTTTTTTGTTTAGCAAAGCTTTTTTAAGTTTTAGTTGTAATTTGCTGACACCTATGAATGGTCAGAATACCTGTTAAGTTACAGCTCATCCTGGCCCTTGGTAAAGCATGGGAAGCAGGGGTCTTGAGTAGAGAACTGGACAGAATGGAGACTAATGCTCTAGGTTCTTAAAAATTTGCTGCAAATTTTGCAAAATTATGCAATCCCTGCATTTCAGTTCCTCATAGGACAAATTAATCCAAATAGAACTAGCAAAATAGTGCTTTTTACCCTTTGAATACAGTGACAGGACTAAAAGGTGATGACTGTGAGCTTTCTACTTTAGCTGGTTAGTTTTTAGTACATGGAATTTTGTGTGTTAATCATTCACATTTGAATGTTTTGGCATTCATGGATTGTGTTAGTCATGCATGAAATTGTACAAGGTAATGCTCTTTTGTAAATTGCTTGGTTCT
>WEKX01019398.1:143428-170788 GCA_013390025.1 Pitta sordida
TCCCTTTTGATCCATTTTATACTAAACAGGTATCAAGATGTGCAAGAGAAATTAGTGATTCATATCTTGTATACCTGAACAATGCTGCATTAGAGATTTGGAGGAGAGCTGTCCCAGTAAGCTATACTGGCTGGACCTCCCCACTCTATACCAAAATAACAGTAAAGAAAAAGCACATTTTAATTAAATCAACCTTTCTTCCCAGAAGTGCATTGTATGGAATAGATTAATACATTATTCTGTAACATGACTGAAGTGGATCCTTCACTGTCAATTTTTCAAGAGCTGCTTTTGAGTTTTAGATCCACATGTCCAAAGCCCAAGGACAGATTTATGGTTTTTTCAGTGATAGGTCATGAACCAGGAGGTGTTGAAGTTTCATGGCAAAAAAAAAAAAAGGTATATTCATCTGCTATTTGTAAAATTCAACTTAAATATACAGAGATGGAGTGAGATGCACCTGTGGGTCAAACAGAAAGTGTATGTGCCTGATCTCTGAGAATGGCATACAAGCTTGATCTGTATTGCTCGCTGTACTGAGATCAGCAAATTACAGACAGAATGATCTCATTCACTGGCACACTGTCAGCAGCTCCAGCATAAACATTCTAGTGTAATTGTTTTCTGGTTTACCTTTCCTTTGTTTTAGGCCCTATTCTCCAGAGGAACAACATGACAGATTATGCTTTAAATGCTGGGACTACAGCTGTGAATGCACAAAGGCTGTTGAGAGCCCTACAGCTTAACAAACCTATTTTGTTGGAGGGGTCTCCAGGAGTGGGCAAGACGAGTCTGGTTGCTGCCCTGGCAAAAGCCTCGGGAAATTGTCTTGTTCGAATCAACCTGTCTGAACAAACGGTACAATCAATTACCATCTTTGTAACTTGTTTACAGCAGGGTGGGGCTTTTGTTTAACTTTAAAAGTGCAGTTCTTTTTAACTTTGGCACTGAGTCTGAAATACCATTTTTTCCATCTTAGTCTCAAGATAAAACTGAATGGGAGTGGGAGCCAGAAAGCATAGTTAGCTTCTCTAAGTAAATGCCAATTCTCAGATATTTGTGTTCTTTTCAAGTGAAGTCATGCATACCTCTTGTCTGCTGTGTTTTTCTTGGCTTCTGCAACATTACTTGAAAACAGCTTCAAGGCTTTTTAGTTTTTCTGTTCCAATTTCAATTTTTGTTGTTAAATATGAGCTGACCACTGAAGTCCTGTAATGGAAAAGCTTTTAGAGTTTTGAGATTATTGAAATGTTTTAAATAGACCTAAAATGTAGATACTAAAAGGGAAGGGAGAAAACGTTAAGTAAAGTTAATAAAGGCTGTTTATGAACTTTTATGAGGTTTTGTAATTCCTCAACCCCCTCATCCTGTTCTCTACTACCAAAGGATGTTACAGACTTATTTGGAACAGACTTGCCTGTTGAAGGTGGGAAGGGAGGAGAATTTGCCTGGCGTGATGGACCACTGCTGGCAGCATTAAAGGCTGGACACTGGATTGTGCTAGATGAGGTAAATTGAGGTTTTGGAGACAAATAAAATGGAATGTTCTAGAAGAACAAAGTTGATGTTTTGGCATGTAGAATAAACAGCTTTGAGGGTTGATGACTGAAATAAATGTTGCTCACTTTTAGTTATGTGGATGAGGAGCTATATTTCACATGATTGTTCCATGTAAAAGAAAATTCATCTCCCTCTACTGAGTCCCTTTGCCCATTCACCCTCCACAGAGGGAGATGATGACTGGACTTCTTTGAGACGAGAGCAAGAGTTGAATCCCAGCCTAAATTACTGCAGAAAACCAAGGACAGATTTGATTTACGTTTGGAAGCTTTTAGGGAAGAATGTCAACAGAAGCTTTGGTACACATGTTTTGGTACACATGGATATAATTTCTGAAATAGAAGGTGTTTTGCTGGGACTAATATGCTGTCTTGACAACTGACTTAACTGAGATGGAGAAGTGTTCCATCAGGACAGTATAAGCTATCCTGCCACTGCAGTTGTGTTCATGCACCGTATAGAAAGTAATTTCAAGCATATGTGTGCACAGATCTGCCTTCTTGGCAACATGCATTCTTCTTGGCAACATGCATACTTCTACCGAGTGCAAAATCTTGAATTCTTTAGCCTCTTGTGTACCTCTTTCCTCCCCCACCTACTGTAGAATATCACTTTAAACAACCACTATCTTTAAATAGCCTAGCCTACCTTGTTTTAAAAAACAAGCAAAAAACCCCATCCTGAATGTCACAAATATATGAACATAAGTTCAGAAGGAGCACCTTGAACATGCAGGTTTTACAATGGAGAATTGTTTTGATTTCATAGTGAAAAAGCACAGTACAAATAACAAGTGTACATAAGGAGGAGATGTACTTCTAGCTGGTAGCAGTAAAATGTCATAGTTCTAGAACAGCAAAGAAGTCAAATTTTGTCTTCTGTATATCCCAGACTTTTAAACCAGAGACTATGCAAAAATGTTGTGTGAAGCATTAATATTATATCCTTATTTCTTTCCTCAGTTGAATCTGGCTTCTCAGTCTGTTTTAGAGGGCCTAAATGCATGCTTTGACCACAGAGCTGAGATTTATGTTCCAGAATTGGGAATGAATTTTCATGTACAACACAAGACAACTAAGATTTTTGGATGCCAGAATCCCTACAGACAAGGAGGTGGAAGAAAGGGTCTCCCCAGGTCCTTTCTTAATAGATTTACACAGGCAAGCTTATTTGTTTGGTTTAAATTATGTCATGATCCTGTTTTGTAGTTCTCTGACTGTATCAACACTGAATTCTTCTGATTTTACAGGTGTATGTTGATCCACTGTCAGCAGAAGATATGGAATTTATTGGGAATACATTGTTTCCTGCTATTGGTAAAACTATTATTGCTAAAATGGTTGCTTTCAATAACAAGGTAAATAAATTTCAATTTATTTTGTGTAGAAGTAGGCAAAATGCAGTAAAATTAGAAAAAAATTTAGTCTGATGTTATATTTCCAAGCATTTTTATAGGAAAGTGCAGGGGTAAAAAAGAGGGATGAAAATATATGAAGAAGGAAGTAAAGAATGCCACTAAACCCAGTACCTGAATTCTTGTACTACAGGAATTCAGATGGTTGGTTGATGCATTGGTTTTCACAGAAAAGAAAACATACATACACAGTAGTAGTTATGTTAAGAGACAGTAGTTATCCTGTGACCTTAGGTAAAGTCTCTTGTGGCAGCATCTTACTGAATATTCAGTTTAAAGAGTGCAAGAGTCAATAGGAAAATTGAGCTGAGTGAGAAATAGTAAGAGAGACATAGGAGAGACAAACTAAATCAAGCTTTAGTTTCTGAGGTGCCTTCAACAAAGTGAGTGTAAGTTTCAGTTGTCATCTGTCATCTCTCTCGTAAGCAGAGCTAAAGGCAGAAATTCAGTTGAAATTTTTTTTAATATTTGAAGACCATCTTGTGGGTGAAACAAAAGATTATTTTTTTAATTACTTTTTTTTTTTTAAGATTGACAAAGAAGTAATGACTGAAAAAAAGTGGGGACAGAAAGGAGGACCCTGGGAGTTCAACTTACGGGATCTTTTCCGCTGGTGCCAGCTTATGCTTGTTGACCAGTCACCAGGATGTTATGATCCAGGTCAGCATGTGTTTTTGGTATATGGAGAAAGAATGAGAACCAGAGAAGACAAAGAAAAGGTGAGCTGTGTGGTGTTGTTCCTCGTTCTTAAGGTGGTCAGGAAAGACTTACAGAAATCCAAGTGTAAATTTGAAGGTTCTTTGCAATTCATTCATAGACATTTTCTCTTACAAAATTAAAATGGGCTTGTTTAACATACATATAGGCTTCCCTTGCTGTTTGAAATATCAATTTAGTTAGAAGAAAAGCAGAAAGCTGGTGTAAATGAAGGTAAATAGACAAAGAACTTAGTGCAAAACACAGCATGGTTGTGTGATGCTGTACGAAATGATAACATTTGCCACCTGCTTTTCCATTTCTTGCCTAGAAATCCTTCGCTTTTGTTTAATTTCACAGTGTTTAAATGATACTAAACTAAAAGGCAAAGACTGAAGGTAGTGACTGTATGTGTCATGGGTTTACTTTCCCCTCCCTATAACGTTGTTACATTTTTCTGTGTTGTCAAAGAGCTTATTGATGAAGTGAATTCTGTCTCAGTACTTTGCTAAAGAGAAACATTGCTTACATTATTTCAAGTCATAGGAAACTGTGGTTAATGAAGGCGTTGCTGTGAGTAGCTCATGCTCATGTTAATTGCTTGTTGCACTTTTGAATTAAATGACGCTTGTGATTTTACTGTATTAGTTACTTTCAAATGGCTGTGGGGCTAAGATGAAAGGCTATTTTAGAAGTAAATCTCTAGAAGGAAATCTTTGCAACAATGGATAACTTGAACTGATAAGTCTCCTTTTTTTTTTTCCTTTTTCAACTTTCTAGGTTATTTCTATATTTAGAGATATTTTTGGCCAGGAGGCCAATGTGTATACAGGAACCAGAGAGTTTCACATCAATCCGTATAATGTTCAGGTAAACTGTTGACAAGAGATTTTGTAAGGAGAGAGAGAGGGAAGCAACTTGCAAAGCTAAGCTCCCCTTTGCTTCTTGGAGTATTCACCCATGTGTCTCTCATCCCTTTCAGGTTGGTTATTCAGTTCTTTCTCGTGGCAACTATATTCCTCATCCTGGCAGAAATCTCTTACTTCTGCATCATTCACTGCAGTCTCTCGAGTCCATAATGAAGTGTGTGCACATGAGCTGGATGGTAATCCTGGTGGGCCCGGCAGCTGTCGGCAAAACCAGTCTTGTTGAGCTGTTGGCCCATCTCACTGGCCATCGACTAAAAATCATGGCAATGAACAGTGCAATGGATACAACTGAACTCTTGGGTGGATTTGAACAGGTAAATGCTCTTTCGGTAATATGGCAATATTTCTCCTTACTATCTTACAGTGGCCAGCCCAGTGTGAGCTCAGTGTTCACATATGGAGCCTCAGGCACCACAATCTTCTGCAGGAACTAACTCTTTAATGGCCTGTTTGCAGGTTGATATCAATAGGCCATGGCAGTGCCTCTTGGAAAAAGTGGAGAATGCTGTGAGCACACTAGTAAGGGACAGTCTTCTCCTGACAGAAATTTGTGCAGATGATGCTGAACTTGTGCTGCGTTCTTGGAGCAATTTCATCCTGAATTACAGCCCCAAATCTCTGGGTGAAGGAGGTAGAAGTGTTACAGCTGATTTAGTGAGCAAACTGGAAGGAATACTTGTGCTTACCCAGCGACTGAACAACAAAATAAACTCTTATTCAAAAGCAGGTATGTATGGTGGGCAATTTAAAGTACTGAAATTCTCCTGTATTGAGGTACTCAACATAGGATGCAATACAAGCTTTTGTCTTACATTCCTAAGAAAGGGAACCTGGATGTACTATTCTTGCATTTTTACTCTGAAGTACTCATGAACTGAGCTTTATGAATGTCAGCAGAATAACATATGGGTTGTCTTCCCTTTTTTTATTTTTTGTAGTCATTATGTAACATAAGGCATTAATATCTGTCAGACTTCATCTAATGGGATGAGGGAGTGGAGAAAAGTATCTGTTTAGGGAGGAAAGCGTCAGTCTGGTTTATATGTTCTCTGTGCTTGCATACCCCTTCTGTTCACATGGATTGTGCTCACAGGAGACTGCTTGAAGAGCTGGAGCATCTGCTGTTATGTGTCCCTAAAAAGTAGGAAGCATATATGTTTATTGAGAAAATAACTGCTGTTTTCTTGAATGAAACAGGAAACTACCTCTGTAATACAAGTCTCAATGTAAAATATACTTCCTTTCAGAGTTTGCTCACCTGGTAGAAGAGTTCCGGCGTTTCAAGCTGCAGCAGGCCCAGGCTGCTGACTGTAAAAGCCATGGCACTTTTGAGTGGGTGGATGGGATGTTGGTTCAGGCCCTGCAATCTGGAGACTGGCTCTTAATGGACAACGTTAATTTCTGCAAGTAAGAGGTTTTAGTGGCCTTGTTTCTGTGGGTAAATCCTTTGACCTCCCAAACTAACTTTGCCTCTTACTGTATGTTTTGCAACTGAACATTTTTCATTTAATAATACACAGGAGGAGTAACTTGGATTTCTTTGAAGAGTGTCTTCCTTCTTAGACAACTTAGCATTTGATAGTGTTCCTGCTACTTTATAAAGTAATGGTTGACTTTTTGCTCAAGACTGGTACTATTTTAATTTCAGACTGGAAAGGGAACAAATTGTTACTTTTTTATAACCATATGGATTTCTTTTGAATATAGCCCTTCTGTGCTGGACCGCTTGAATGCTTTACTTGAACCAGGAGGTGTTCTTACCATGAGTGAGAGAGGTGTGATAGATGGCACAATTCCTACAATAGCTCCTCATCCAAACTTCAGGTGCTTTGCATTTCTGCTTTTATTTTTCTTTTTGCCTTTTTTCCCCCCTTACCACATAGCAGGTTTAGAATAAAAACGTCATCAGTGAGCCACTCTTCTGGTATTTTGAATTCTGTTCAGTTTGCCGAGTACAGTACTGACTCTGTCTGGCAAGGAAGAAAACTGCACTATGATGAGCATATGAGAGAGAGCTTAAGAAACTTTGCTTTATATCCCTGTTTCAGCACAGACTATTACACTGAAAAATTCATAGCAGTGTACGCCACTGCCTTGATTTTCCATTTCTGATTTAGGATTTCAGCACTTCCCTGTCTCACTGTAATGAAGTTGAGGGAAAATGCTGAAGATAGCGAAGTATTTAGATATGCTGGTAATAAAAGCTGGTATATGGGTATAATAATTTTATTCTCAGTTTTTTCCGTCCTGTCTATGAAATTGAATTTCCTGCAGTGACAGAACTTAAAACATCCCCAGCAAACCACCCAAACAGCCAGTCTGTTACCTCAGACCTGAAGTAGTCTGTAGGGAAGATAGGAGGGGAACATGCAGAGTATTCTGTATAAATTCCTACCCTTTATAAATGCATAAAAAGAATATTGGGACTGATATGCTCTGATTCCTCTGAATTAGAAACAACTTTGACTTTTCAGAACCTGTTTTCACTGCATTTTATCGCAGAAGTTTAGTTTCCTCCTTGCTTTCAAGAGATGTCTACTGATACTATTAACTACTTGGGTATGGAATACTTTGGTTTTTAAATAGCACAGATTTATCTGAAGCTGTTGCTAAAACTTCAAAAGTCTTTATAGCTCAGAGGCATAGCTTAACTTTTTGTAAGTTAGCAAATGATAAAACAGACATAACTCAGATAATGAGTTAAAAGTCATATCGACTTTCATACAGATTTCTCATTTAAAGTCAGCAGCTGTCTCTGGCTTTCTAGATATCACTGTTCCATTTTTGTGAAGATGAATTTATGGAAGAGCAGATTTGGTGGTTGCAAAGTTTAGGTTTAAGAACCGAAGTTACATCTTAAAAATATAACGCAGTAGACCTGGATGAATTTTCTAGATCCCTTCCAACTTGAACTATTCTAATATCCAATAGGCTTTTCCTTTCTATGGATCCAGTTCATGGGGAAATATCCAGAGCCATGCGCAATCGTGGGATTGAAATTTACATTCCTGGCGAGAATGATGGAAATGTATTGGACACTCTGGATTTGAAATTACTCCTGCATGGTTTGGGTCTTGTTGGAGATAGTGTGTGTGATGCACTTATGGCTGTGCATTCAGAAACCAAGGAAGCAATAGCAGGTAAAAAAGCCACTTGGATGTTTGTTAACAACTTGGGTTCATTATATATATGTGGATGAACTCTTCTGTATTAAAGCTTGGATATTTTATTGTCTTGTATGTGCTAATATAAGCCCATAAAACTACAGTCAGGTAGTTTTGGATTGTTTTTTTGCGTTCTCAGGAAGCAGGCCAAAATCATACAAAGGTGGTAACCGAGGTGCTTTCTTAAATCAGACACTGGCACGTGTCAGTTGTCTATTGCTATAGGGAAGGCAATACATTCCAAGTGAAACATCAGCAAAATAGAAGATTTGCATGAGGCCTATTTAAGTTAGTCTTTGGAGCAAGATGATGCTGAGTTTCATTCATCTCAGCTGCTTGATGTGTTGTTTTGAGCTGGTCATCTGTTACTTACAGTCTTGTCAGATTTTTTTGTTAACCTGGAGAAGAATCCCATTTTTCAGGACACAGTAGGATTTATTTCTTTAGAATCATCCTTTGGATCTAAAGTGGTGTTTGTCCTTAGAAGGTTAAAGGACCGACAGTTGCTCAACATTTGTATCACCCTAAATGCTGTGTATTTTCCAGGTTCTGTGTCATCTTTGTCACCTTTGCTTCAGGCTGCTGAATTAATTGTGCAGCAGTTACGAAGAGGCCTTGGATTAGCCAAGTCTTTTTACAGAGCCTGTTGGGAAGTTTATGGCTGCTCACAACAGCTGCAGATTAACCAAAAGGTAAAAGTCCTGTATTTGAAAGCTTTTTTTGTATTATCTAGATAAGTGAAAAATGTAGTAATTTCATGAGGGTTGTGTTTGAGATTCTCTGTTTCCTAAGTGCCTGAGCAAGGGATTGATGAAGATGGTGCTCTTAGGGAGATGAACCAAACAATTTTAGTTGTTTTCTCAAGTATCTGTCAAGTGACAAAGAGAAGAAGTTAAGTGGCATTGAGACATTTTTTTGTGTCTTTTAGATACTGAGCCTTTTTGGGCTGTAAGCTGTACAGTTCTCCATGTAGCTTATTCTTAACAGATTGGTTGAAGCTCCAGAAGTTTGGGGTTTTTTTAGTATTGAATGGTGAAGTATAGTGAGTTTTGGCTGTCACCTGTCCTTTCATGACACATTTCTTCAGCATTGTGGCATGCTACTGGAGACAGGTCAGATGGGTGAGAGTTGCCTAACGACTCAATTTGTGATTTGCTTTTCTAGATAATCCCCAGGGGATAAACATTTGTCATATATTTTGTAGACAGTGGCTCACTCTTTCAGCATAAAGGAGGTGGAGGGTATTCCTGTTGAACTCTGAGACCAGTGGGTTTTAACAGCTTCAGCTGAGACTTTGGGATATTAATACTGATGAATCTGTAGCCTGTAACACTGTCGATATATTCACTTCCAGTTTTAAACTGTACAGGAAGTTATTTCACTTCTGGTAGGATTGTTTTGGTACTTTTATTGTGTAGATTGTATAGTGTTCCTAGAAGATTTGATTTATAATAATCTGACAATAAACACTTGTGATTAAAAGAGTTTCCTGAACTATTGCACTTGAATACGTGTTACATGTTTGACTCTGATTCTGAATGGCTTTTTGGTTGTTTGTTGTAGCTTGTGTTAGAGTTGGTTACAAAGCATGCTTCCTCTCTGGCTTCCCCTGAATCCTGGGGTGAGTCCTTGCTAGCATTGGGATTGTGGCCAGACACCCTCCCTTCGGGTCTCTTTGCGGCTGAAGACTCGCTTCTTTCGACAGTCCAGAGTGATGCACAGATCCTGATGTACTGTCTGCATAGACTGAACCTTGGAAACGTCAGGTAGGCAGGAAACATTTTTTTTGTCTAAGAAATAAGAAATTATGTATGTGAGCTATGCATGGTATGTTCCCTACAAAATTCTGTCTTTATGAAACTGTTCAGGTAGAGACTGTGACTGTCATACTATGTAACAGTGTTCCTGTTACCTTTCCATACAACCCTTACAAATAGAAGTTTAATTATTTACTGGTTTATTCTTCAGTCTTCAAAATATATTAAAAAAAACCTTGATTCTTTAATCTTCAGTAAGTACATTTGACCCATTTGGGGCGTTATTAGGAGTAAGCATTTATCAGACATTCCAGCAAACACTGGATTTAATAGCTAATAAGAGCTACAAAATAATCTTCCTTCAGTTTCCTTCTGAGCTTTAAAAATCTGAGTATTTAACTACTTTTAAATATACTAATGATCCTTGGTATTTCAAGTTGTCATGTAATCAGTTATTCATCAGTTATTTTAGGTCCAGTAGCTTCATGTGAAAAAACAAATTTCCTTCTTCAGGTGGAGCTGTCTGAAAGAAGCAGGGGCCCATGTGCAGGGGACATGCAGGAATGTTTTTTAATGATTTCTTGTGCAATATAACTTCTTTTCAGAACACTGGTACAGAAACGTACTCTGGACAGGTACTGTGGTTTGCTTCCCATAAAAGAACAAGCTGTAGAAGCTAGGACTAAGGTATTATGTTGAAATTGTAAATCCTTAGCAACATGCTATGTTGAGGGTTTTTTTTGTTTGTTTTTTGTTTATTTTTTCATCATTGACCCTTCCTTATTGATTTGAAGCTGGAATTTGGTTTTAAAGGTAACTAAAGGAGGAAATACTATTGCATTGTTGCCCTCTGGCCTGAAGAGGGTTGCATGCTAAGTAGCTCGGCTTGCAAAATGCATTCTTTCCTGGATCTGGCAGTTTGAGCCCTTGATTACTTCACTTCTTTGTGTGTTTCAGGACACTACCACTGACTCTGCAAGATCTTCAAGAAATTATGCAGTCCACTAATCCCGAGAGTCTCAAATTCAATCCTGTTGAGATAGATGCAAGCTGGATAGATAATACAGAAGTTCTCCAGGCTTCAGTGAAATTGTTCATAGAAAAGGTGACCAATCAAGATTGGAAATTAAGAGTTAAATGGCTCAACTCCTTAGCCAAAAGTCTACCACAGACGCTTGGTATGTAATTATTTGACTTTGTTTTCCCTAAGGGCTAATTTGTTAGATTTTCACAGGTTGTTAAGTCTTTTATGAAAACATCCAGACCGTTCCAATTATCTGACATAAAAACCTCTCAACTCTGCACACTAAATCGAGGCCTTTGAGGCTCCAAGGAGGGACAGAAACAGGTTATGCATATTAGGGATAACAGGAGACTTCGGGCTAAACATTGTCCTTTTATTATTCAAGCAGGCATGTAACTTGTATCACTTCTGAATTACAGTTATTTTTGGATCCTTCTTGGTCTATGTAAGCAAATATGCCTTTCTTTCCACTATTTTTTTTTTAGTGATATGTAGTTAAAAACAGTAAAATGCCTTGTTTTTATTTCATGTTAAAATACAAATGGTTAGAAAGCCAGGAAACTGCAGAACAGAGATTTCCTGAAGCAGTGTTCACTGAACATTCAGGATAGTAGCTGAGATGAGCTATTCACTGCTTAATTACATTATTAATCACAGTAAACTTACAGAGGATTTAGACAGGAGCTAGTCCAAGTAGTTCACACGTGTAGCTTCCTTGTAAGGTGTGAAATTGCTCCCCCTTTATTTTGCTGGTTTTTCAGGCAGGTAGGTCTATAAACTAGAAATTTACTTTAATGAAAGGTATGCTCTCTTTATTGGAAAGCACACGTACCTCACAAAAACAGTTGTACTGAGAGGAAGATTTGAAGGTATACACTCATGCATTTTCACAAGCCATATTTTTAATAGCACACATGAAGTTTCATTAGTTTAATTATAACTCTTTACTGGATTTATGTCTTCATCTGTGACATACTGACTGCTTTTAAGACTGCTTGGAGGTAATACAAAATAATATAAACCAACATATCCAGAGTGCATGCATAGATTTGATTCCGTCTGCTTGTGCTGGCTCAGTTGAAGTTCTTTTTCTTTATTTGTACTAAATGCTCTTTTATGCCACTTCACCTGTAGGTTCAGTGCGGATGCAGCTGGAAGCAGGTGCTATAGCCCTTGGTTGTTTCTATGCCAGTCCCCTCTCATCTGGAGTCAGTAACATGATCAAGTTGCTACAGCCAACTATGACAGGTACTTCTGAAAAAAATTGACGGAAGGTGTTGATGCTTCCATTATTTGTTATCTGAATACACTGCAACCCTTTTTACAATTTTTAGGAAATGTATGTAACAATGCAAAGGCTAAATTTTAACTACGTGTTGCTCGTGTTGTAAAAGATCACAACAGACATTCTTACTGTCTAGAACTGCAAGTATGGCAATTAAATGCATTCATGAGTGCTATGACCGTGAGTCCTGGCTGTGTGTCTGTGGCCCAGAGATATTCCAACAGCTCAGAGTTAAGCAATGTTTTGAGGAGTGATGCATATATCCACTGGCTATCTGACTTGATACTTTAGGCACCCTGTTTTTCCCCAGAATTTACTGTTAGCCCATCTGAAACCTTTGTTGTGGCCTATAATTTTCCCTTGGTGTTTTGTGGGGAGTTCAGGCCTGTGGTTTCCTTTTCCAGCTTGTTAGGTGCGTGAAAACTGCATACAGTGACACTGGACTTTTTAAAGATGGTCGCAGGTCTCTTGGGCGGTGAGTTGGACTTGCGTTTCCAGGCTGTCTGTTTGCGTACTCTGACCACTGTTTAATTTACTGTTGCTGTTCTGTTTTACAGAACCTTCAGTCAACTTAATGTTATTGTGCTTGAATATCTGGAGTGAGAGAGTTCAAGACTCCATGGTTTTCTTGGGCTTTCCTTTCATTGCCTGATATTTTTGCATAGGCAGGAGGATCAGGGAAAGTTTTATACTGAGTAATGTTTCCACTGCTGTCCTGTCTTGTGTTATCTGCCTTTCCAGATGAACATGTGATGCCTCTGGACCCAAGATGGAATATGCAGTTTTTGGAAATCATTAAAAATTCGATCAACTTTGATACAGAAATGGAGCACACAGACCAGCTTGTAGTCCTCTTGAAATCTGCAGCAAATCGGTGGGTTACAAAAAACAAAAACAACTTGTAAATACTGCCCAGCGACTGTAATCACTGCTGAGTGAACACTTGTGTATGCAAAGTATGTTTTTAGGTTTTGATAGCTGTGGTCTTAAATAGCAGGCAGAGGTTTTTTTACACATATTTAAATTCTTTGCTTCTGCTTTCTGTAGATGCAAACTAAAACTAATCACATAATGTAGAGAGCAGAGCTCCCAGCATTCCACATAGGCTGCAGTACTCCAAGGACAAACTAGAACATGTGATAAAGCATTAAAGAGGCAGAACCTGCAGTGTGAAGTCTCTGACAAGACTTAAATAGTTGCCCTGCTTTTGGATTTGTACTGCTTTTCTTAGTAAGAGTAAAAAGTTTTGAAGCTGCAGTGTGAGGAAGCAGCTGCTCACAAGTCCTTCACAAGTGAGCATCTGTTTCGTAGCTCGCTACTGTTTCTTTCCTGGTGAAATCAGGAATATGCTGTTTGAAGCTTCCTTCTACAGGAACCAGATTCAAGCAACTAGTTGTGCTGCACTTGGTTCTTCCTCTGAATGCATTACGTCATTTTGTAGCTTACCATTCTCATGAGGCTGAGGTTTTGTTATTTTTTTTAACAACTTTATGTTTACTTCAGGGCAATGTTATTTCTTGACCGAGAAAAAAGAAGTCATATTGAGAAGAATTTGATTGCCAGCAAGAAGCCAAGAAACAGTGTCTTAAGAATGTCTCTAGATTTCTGCAAAAGTGGGTTTATTTTCCCTGTTCCCTTTGGTTCTGTATTCAATTTGAAATATGGTTAATTTGCATTGTTATGAAA
This sequence comes from Pitta sordida, assembly GCA_013390025.1. NCBI lineage: Eukaryota > Metazoa > Chordata > Aves > Passeriformes > Pittidae > Pitta > Pitta sordida. The sequence continues at coordinate 156,944 of WEKX01019398.1, forward strand.
TGTGTATCTTAAATATGGTGTGTCCTGAGTATGTGAAGAATGTGTGAATGTAAAGCAGGCAGATGAGGACTAATGTGGTTTCTAGCACATTATTCTTAAATTGGGTATACCTTAGGCTACACTGTTAAGTGCAGTAATTTAAGAATAATGTGTTAGATACCACATTAGTCCTGCCTTTACTGTGTAGTGAGTGAATGTAATTTCTCTCTTAATTATCTAAACTTTAGGATAATGGTAGAAAGAAAGTAGAATAATGTTTTGTCTTTAGCTAGAAAAGAGTCGAGTTTTTCAGACATGCTTTTGCTTTATGTAAGTAGGAAGTTTTACCCCTAAAACAAAGGGTAAGAAGTTAGTGATGAAGTTAGTGTGCTCCACAGAACCAATTATCAATAATTGCTTCATTATGGATTTTATATAGATATATGTATATAAAATGCATAGAGGTAATAGAAAATTTTGAAATAGTGAAGGACTGCTTTTATTACTTTCATTTATGGATCTGTTCAGGTTGCCTTTTTTTTTCCCTCAACCATAGAGAGGATCTAGTGATCAGAAATTGACCCTTACATGTCATTGACACATTACATGTCATGTAATGTGGCTGGAATGTTAATTTTCTGCCTTTCTCTCCTTTGCCAATACTCAGATCCAGGAAGTTACAACTGTCTTCCTCATGCAGTTGTGGTCAACCTTGTTGCTTTCTTTGAACTTTGGGATGCATTTGCACTTCACTGGGTGAAGTCTACTCAGGTGGCCTTAAGTGATGATGACATGCATGATGTGAGTAGACTTTTCATAGTATATGGAAGTTAAGTGAAATGAGAGGTGTGCAGAACACCATTTTAGTTTCAGGGACCATGAAATGAAATGCAGTGCCTCTGATGTTATTCAGAATATGCCTGGCAGCACACAAATGGGCATGTTTGTTTCAGTGGCTGTATTTGTGCGCTGTCTTCTCATTTCCTCTGTAGGTTTGTGCGAAATGTAGGTTTGCAGGCTGCAGATAGTTGGAGTGGGAATTATCTTGCCTAAATGTATAGGTGGGATGTAGATAGTTGCAGAACTTGACCATCAAGATTTCTAATGCCTGCTTAGGCTGGTATGAATTGTGCTGTAGAAGTGCCTGTTTATCTCCACTGATAGTAAAGGTAGTATCCACATGTATTTGCAATAAGATTATCTGAACTTAGACAGGAGACATGCAGGTCATGGAAGTAGTTCACTTCTCCTTTTCCATTTTCAGATCATGAATATCATATTGCTAAAGTCTTGACATTGTAGACTTGGTGCAGGGATTGCTTGGTTTTGACTTGTGTGGTTCCACCTGTCAGTAGAACTTTGTGGTATTTTTAGAGAACATACAGTTGGATACTGCTTGTGTACCACTAAATACAAAGCATTGGGGTAGTCTGGACTTAGTGCAACTGATGGTGGATTTGCTCTTTCTCTTGCTTGAAGTACAAAATATTCTGTAACATGCAGTAGTAGTAAAACTGTAACCTTTTTGGCTTTTTGTCTGTTAGATTTTGTACCGCTTCCTGTGGCGTGACCGGTTCTGGGCAGTCTCTGACACTGTGACAGTGGATTCCCCAGGGTTGTCACTTCTGTCTCTGCACTGGCACTGGGTGATGAAACACCTAATTGACAGAATTCCTCAGATGCTTGTTGGATCAGACCCAAACAAGTGAGTGGCTTTGTTCAGTGACTCTTGATTTATTTCTGTTAAATGGCTGTGTAAATTACTCTTTCTTAATATAGCTAATTACAGTCGGCCTGCTTCCACTTCACGCCCCCCATACTGCGGCTTCACATCTTAGCAGCATGATTTTTCAGCGATGAAGGAGGTCTCTTTTCGCAGCTGCATATGCGTGACCTGACACATATGAATATTCAATTAGGCAGTCATGAATATGCAAATCAACCCCCCCACGCTGTGCCACATGGACCACAGGTGCACTGCTCTGCCCTTGGCAAGCTGTGCTGGCCCCGCCCTGCCCCTCCGCTCCGGGCTGTGCTGGTCCCCCTCCCCTCCCTTCAGCTCTGCTCTGGGCCGCATCGACTCCTCCACCCACCCCTTGGGACCGCACTGTCTCCCCCCTCCCCTCAGGGCTGCTCTGGGCCGCTCTGGCTCCCCCCCGCCTCCCTTCGGGGCTGCGCTGTCTCACCCCACTCCCTTTGGGGCCACTTGGTGTGGGCGGTTCCCCCACACCAGTGTCCCTGGCCAAGCAGAAAGGGGTTTTTCCCCGGCATGGGGTGGCTGCAGGCACCGAGAAGCGCCGACACAAACACACCAATACACAGCAAGGCAGTGCCAAAACAGTGCCAGAACACCGGGGTGGGGGGGAACCGTGCAAGGGTACAGGGCAAATTTGCATAATGAGCTGCCAATCAACATGGAAGACGGGCTTCACCGGACCCGAATAAGACCGTGGTCCCGTAGTATAGGAGACCTGACTGTAGCATTGTTTGTCATCAGTGTCCAAGTTGTGTTCCATTAGTGATGCAACTATGGTGTTGTAAATAGCTCTTCATTTTTAAAATTCAGTCCTAACATTGGGCTTCTGCTTGCCTAAATGATCATCTAGAATTTTTACCTCTAGTGAAAGGATAAGAGAGGGACTTGCCTTTCTTTTGCATCCTTTTTCCCTGTTTATTAAACTTGTGTTAACTGTGTGGGCTTTTTTGTCTCCTCTGCCCCTCTCTTTTTGTCTACAAGGATTGTCAGGGAAATTCAATCCGTTTCACAGCAGATTAAGAGCTGCTTGGTCAATCCTGCTGGTACTTCTGCCAATATGAAGATATTACAGAAGTCTCTAGGAAGACCTCTCCCTTTTAAGGTAGTTACTCTGTGGGACTCTGAAGAATATCAAGTGCTTACTAAGAATTTGGGGAGATTTTTCTAAGCATCCAAATGTATTTAAATTGTAGGTGTAAACTGTCTTATAAGTGACAGTAGCTGCTGGTATTTTTTATTATTTTGTGTATTTATTGCCCTTGGTATAGTTATGTTGCCATGTTGAAGTCCTGTTTTCAGCATGATGTATGTAGTGTCTTCGTGAAGAGGGAGAACACCCAACTTGACAAGGAGGAGTTGTGGCCAGCTGTTTCAGTTTCTGTCTTCCTGCTGTATTGAGCAGGGCTACTAAAAGATGAAGTTGTTGCAAGCTGCTTTATATATACCTGTACTTCAGTTGTGCATGTCAATTTGAAATCTTACTTTGACTGCAGTCACAAATCTTGTTTGTGTTTTGTTAGTGCTGCTGAAACAAATTGTCTTTTTCATGTTTCCAGGATAAACTGGGCATGGAATGTTTTTCTCAGCTAAAAGTTCTCAGCAAACCACTTAACACCTTGGAGCTAAGACTGGCCTTTGGAGAAAGTAGATGGCAGGAAAAAATGTGCTGTCTGAAAATTGCTGCCACTGGAATGAAGATGAAGAAAGCCTTGCTGCAAGTAAATGGCCTGATAATAAGAGCCAATCATTTAGAAGATGTTAGTCTGGGTAGGTAACACTTTTGAAGAGCCTAATGGAATGATTTCTATCATCTCCATTCTTTCTGTATACAGATGGAAAGGATGTTAAATGTTCAATGGCAAGAAATACAGTACATGCTTTTATGTACCTCTTGCATTCTATCAAATAGGTCAGCTACAGACTTTTTTGAAAGCTGTGCATTCACACCTGAGAGCAGAAGGAGTTAAATACAGTCGTTCAGAAGAAAGATTTCCTGAAGACACCGTCTCCAACCAGTTAGATCCCGCCTTGCTAAACCAGCTCTGCAGTGAGGTCCAGATGTGGCCTGCAATGGAATACATAGGCGTGCTTTGGCAGTACAAACTGACAGCAGACTGTGTGGCCAAGGCTTGTGCAAGAAGGTAAGAAGGTTGGAGAAGGAAATCCTATATTCCTTTCACCCCTAGATAGAAACTGTATCTCTAGTACTGTGCATGTACATATATGTAATATACACAGCTGTGTGTATCTGTACCTGTATCTATGTGGAACACACATGTGTGTACTTTTGTATACAAATGCCTGTGTACTCCTTGTCTGCGTGCAGAATTGCACTCGGGCAAGGAGAGGAATGGTTTACGTTAAATTGAGGAAGGAATTATTTTCTTTTCCAGCTTACTTTATTAAGGCAAATACAAGAAAACTAAACCTTTTATGTAGTTGTCATGGTTTGACCCTGGCTGGATGCCAGGGATTCACCCACAACCTCTCCCTCACTTCATTTTCTCCCCACCCCCACCATATACCAACAGGAGGAGGGAGAAAAAAGGAAAAAANCCTGCAGCTTTCCAGCATTTTCCTTTTGCAAATAGAGCAATCCCTCCCTACTTTGCGGTTCACCATTCGCAGCTTCAATAGATCACAGGTTTTTTTCCTGCTTCTTTACCGTATTTACCACTGCTTCCCAGATTTCACTTATCGCATCATCTTTCTGGAACCAACCCCCTCCGATATTCGAGGGATTACTGTACATATTTGCCTTTTAATGAAATAGAAGGGTTCTTCGTATCATGAACCAACTAAAAGATGTTTAGCATCATGTTGCTGGGGGCTGCTGAAGGAAGACTGAATTGGATGTGGTGATGTAGAAAGTACAGCATCATGTATGCTTTTGTGTAAATGATAAACACATAGAATCATAGTTTAAATTCTAAATTTGAGAAGTGTTAGTGTTGTTTTAAGGGGCCAGGTGTATTTTTTTTTGTCTGGCTTACCATTCCTTAAAACATAGCTATTCATTTATGGATTCTCCAGTGTTTGAAATGTTGTTGTTTTAACTTTGCAGTGACTTTGCCTGCCATTCTCAATTTGTTTTGCTATCCATACAATTTATTTCATGTGTCCTGCTTAAGCATTACTTAGGTTGGTTTGGGTTTTTTTATCTGCTACAGGGATAACTGTGGTCAAGACTTAAGCATATCTTCAGACCTAGCTCACTTCATAGCTTTTTCTCTGAAGTTGACACCAGCTGCTTCTCACCAGCTCTCTGGACTCTGGCACTTGTTACACCTTGGTGAAGTAAGAACAAGTTTTCGTTTAATTAGTCTTGGAAAAGTTTTCAACAGATTTTTCAAAATATGTTTATCTCTGAGATTCTTGACACACAGTTTTTTTTTACCTGTGCCTGACTAAAACTGTTCCTTCTTTTAACAGAAAAGGTAATTACTGAAAAACAGTATTGTGCTTTTTTGTATGTGTGCATGCTTATTTCTCTTTTGCTCCTGGGACATTATTCTCACCTAGGTTTTTCTTTCTCCTTAGATATCCCCTGAAGAAATGTCTGTTTTGTCATCTCAACTAGTTAGTGCTGTGTTAGCATCTTTTTGGAGCAGTACTTTCACCACAGACCCAGACTACTGGTTGACATGGAGGCCATTACCTGCAACAGAGGAAACGAACTTTTCTAAGTCACATATGAACCATTCTATGAAGGTTTGTCTCTTCTGACCTAATAAAACTCTAGGCTGAATACTTTTATTGAATATTTCAACAGTTTTTAAAAGAAATATTGAAAGTTCAAATCTTAGTCAGTCAAGTTGCATTGAACAATCTAACTCTTGATCTCTTAATTTAGGGCCCAGGCATTTTGACCCGAGCTGTTTTCTCAAAGTGCTTCTTTGAAATTCTAACTAGCAGCAGCAAGACAAGTCAGTGGGATGTGAGTGGGCTTCCTGTTCTGTCATCATCCCATGTAACACTGGGAGAATGGATGGAGAGAGCACAGCAGCTTCACAAAGTCAGCACAGCACTGTGGACCAACCTGGCTGTCTCTTCAATAGCAGATTTTAGGTATTGAGACCTCTCTTCCATGTATGTTATTTAAATCAAGCACATTACCAAAGCTTGTGTACCATATGTAAACTTTCCTCATTCCTTTGCCTCCAGACACACAGATACTAGACTACAGGGAATAATGCTAAGCAGACAAATCTCTGCCCTGGTAGATCTGGTTCCAATGGATCTTCAAGAAGATTTTTTGGAGTGCTGTGAGAAGCTCCACCTTAAGGATTCTGTTGCTTATGAGTACCTTCTCAAGATACTTGGAAGCATCGCTGATCAGGAGTTACTTCCTAAAGAATTCCTGTTTCTTCTGCTCACTTGCTTGCATCAGTTCTATGGGGAAGGGCTTAAGGAGTTACCAGAGACAGCATGGCGAGGGAGCCTCTGGGTGATTATTGGCTTGGTGCAGATCCAGGTGTGGCTTCCACAGACCAGGTTTGATCCTGCTGTTAAAAGAGAATACAAGCTCAAGTACGCAAAAGAAGAGGTGAGTATGGAGCAAGTTGCCTTTTACTACCTTTGTAATGTATAAAATCACTGAGGAGGAGTGTGGCTTGGGTATTCCTGGCAAGTATTGGGTCACGATTTCTAAACTATATACAGTTAGAACTTGTTTTAATGTCCAAGGTGATTAGGTACCTAGTTGATTATTATCAGATCTATTAAGAACAGAACCTCTGCAAATGGTTTATTCTTTCCTTTTTAGTTATACCAGCTGGAGTGTGAATGGAAAACATATGATTTTTCATCCCAGCTGCATACAGGAAAAAGTATTGAAGATGAAGCAGTCAGCAGTTACATTCATCCCCATATCAGGTAACATCTAGGCACTCAACTTTTCTCTTTTTAGATTAGACATGTCATTTTTGTATGCTCAGGCTCCAAAGGTTTTCTCCACAGCTTTACACTTTGCTGTCTTTCTGTAAAAACAAGATTTAAAGTTTAAACTATTTAAAGCTGAGTTGAAAGTATTGATTTCCATATTGAGGTAAAGAAAAATACAGAAGCTCTGCTGTTTACTTGCAGTGACTAAGGAATTGTCTGTATACTCTTCGTACTCCTGTAAATAGAAAAGTACAGCAGTGTCCTTCATATACTGATAAAGTTGAAGACATACCCAGAAGTAAAAGTAACACTGTTCATCTAAATTACAGTACTTTCTTTAAAATGTGATAATGTTATCAGTGAGTTGAAATGAGATGGACTGTTTATTCATCACTGTAGCTTCTTAAGGCCTTTCTACATTCAAGTGCTATTTTGCAGTTCTTCAGCTGATTTTACTGGGGAGAAATCTCCAGATGTGTATTTTACCAATAGTCTTCGCCTGTGGTACTGTATATGAATTAACTGTCTTATCACATAAAGTACACTGTTGACATTCTGAGTTTGTTGCCACAATTATTTTGTTGGGAGGTTTTTGTGGTGCGGTGGTGGGTTTTTTTAATCTGAGGAACATGAGAAAGAACTTCTAAGCAAACAGAGCTTTTGCTGTTCCGCAGGTTTTCTAGGTGTGTTCCTTGTACCTAGAGATAAAAACTGTCTCGTCATTCACAATTTCCCACTATTAATGGAAATTTTGGATTTCATTATTACATATGCAGAGGATCTGATAGTTCTGTGCTATTTATTAAAGAGCATGATAGTAATTGAAAACAGGTTCTGAATAGCTGAGTTTTACCCACTGCTTGCAGTAATATTATGTTTTTCTTAATGCTCACAGAGCTGTCAGCTAGCAAGCAAAAAAGTAATTGAAGTTTGATGAAGTGCTGATGGGAAAGAAATGTGCATATACATGCTCTAAGGATTTCTCTTGTTTATTCCTTATCTGCTGTTTCACACAAACTAGAGGAAGATTTCTGATGACTCTTTTTATGTATCTAATTGTTACGTTAGATATATTTAAACAAGTTCATATGAAGCATGTTTCTGTATCTAAACTGGTCAATGTTATTTCTTAACAGACTGTTGTGTGAAAGAATACAAATGCTGAAGGAGCAGATAAGCAGTCTTTCTAGAAAAAAGGCCTTCAGGCCTCCATCTCCACTATATGATTGCTTGTACCAGGAGGCTCACCAGTACATCAACAGCATAGCTCAGGCTTCTTCAGTCCAGGATCTTCTGACTCGCCTTCTGCAGTTCCTCCGTGGTGAACGACCTAAATCACTCCAGGCAATACAAAACCTGTTAAATGAAGAAGCATCATGGCAACAATCCCACCACCAGTTTAGAAAACACCTGGCAGAGGAGTATGCTGGATTCCCTGATGCCATCATTCCGCTGCAAGCTGCCATCTTACAGTTGCAACATGGCATGCGATTAGTGGCTTCTGAAGTTCATGCAATGCTTCAAAGTTTTGTGTGTCCAGCTGATCTCACCAACCTCCTCACTTCTTTGTTGACATTTCCTTCTGTTGGCCGTGCCTTTCCCACTTACTTTGCTCGAGCAGAAATTTTGTGCTCGGTGGATTCAGTTGAGGTCCTTCATGGACTTAAAAAGTTTTGTCTGAAGCACTCTGATGGAGAATCTGAGGCAGTTAAGCAGTCTTGCCCAACTCTGGAACAGCTCCTAGTGAATGCTTTGTTGCATCTTCGATGCCATGTACTATCCAGAGGAGAGATGGACCAGAAATCTCTGCAGCTTTTTAGACATCTATGTCAGGTAACATCTGGATGCTGGCAGCTAGGATTGTTGTACTGAACTATCTTGTTCCCTGTTGAAGACATGGGTTTCTTAATGCAGGTCTAGAGTAGGACCACAGAAATCATCAGAGGGCTATAACACTCCTCCTGTGAAGAAAGGCTGTCAAAGCAAACTCTGTAGAGACTTTATAAAATGGTTAAGCAAGGAGAGCAGAACCAAGCACCCTGTTGCATTGCACACTGTTGTCTTTGCATTTTCCTTATTAGCTTGTTGAGAGGGCAATTCACAAATCTCAGATTGCTTTGATTTATACTGTTGAAGACTGTAGAGGAGGGAAGAGCCAAGCAAAATGGATGGTGCACCTTTGGTGAAATACGAGATGACTCAAATCATTCACTTGTGTAAAAGCATACTGCTTTGTATTTCCTCAGGCAATTGTAAATGAATGGGATGAGCAGGAACGCCGTGCCCAAGAGCAGGAGGCAATGGAACGCAGTCTGTACAGATACAGAAGTAAAAGTCATGGGAAAGGACAGACTGAGGAAGAGGAAGAAGAAGAAGAATTTAGAAGGAGATTTCCTTTTCATGAAAAGGTAATAATTGTAACTCTGTAATGAAATCCAAAAATTACATCTGAAGTAGCTCGTGAAAGTACATGCTATAGATAAGACGAGGAATTGAAACTATTTTTCCTTTAGCCAAGAGCAGAATGTGGGGCAGATCTTGATAGGCATTAAGTATTGTGCTTTTAGTTTATTTTACCTTTTGGTTTAAGAAAATTTTTGTAATTAACCTCTGAACTTGAAGCATACTGTGGTTCAGGTGAACAGTCCCAAGTTACATAACTGAATGACAATAGAATTTGTTGTAAAATTCTGAAATTTTATTAATTTAGCAAGTGAGTTTCATTGTTTGGGAAGAAGCTTAATCTCCTTGATTACATAAAGCAGCTGGGATGTAACAGTTCAGGTCTTCCAGTGACCACACAGCACTGAGGTGTTTTATCAGCAGACACAGCTGCTGCAACTGCTGATTTTTCTGGAAGAGATTTGGTTGGCAAGTTGCAGCTCAGAGATCACTGTGCTGCACTCTTGCCTGCTGCGGTTATGGCCTGAAATGTTGTGTACAGCTGTGTTCTGCTGCAGACTGACATCTGACATGTGAGGCAGGGCAGTGTATCGATAGGTACCAGCTGCAAATCATTAGTATGTAGTTGCAATACCAAAAAGTGTGAACAGGGAGATGGGCACAGAAGGCATTAAAGGAATAAATTATAATTTGTCTTTGATTATCATGTAATTTGCAGGACTTTGAAGATATCACAGCTCAGCCAAGCCTAGAAGAGAAAATGGAAACTGAAGATCCATCAGAGGACCACCTGGAAGTTGACAGAGCCCTTGTGTCCAAGAGCTCTATGCAAACAGTAATGATGGTTCATCAGCAGTTGTGCTTAAACTTTGCTCGATCCCTGTGGTATCAACAGAGTCTGCCTTCTCATCAAGCCAAGCATTATTTCAGCACATTTATTTCCTGCTATCAGACTGGTGCATGCCTGGTGTCTCAGTTCTATCCTTTAATTGGTAAGATTGTTGGCAATATTTCAGATATGCAGGTTTAGCTTCATAATGGTTTGTTTCAAATTAATTGCATTTGCAGTCATGAAACAGACAGAATCACAGAATATTATGAGTTGGAAGGGACCCACAAGGATCATCTAGTCCAACTCACCATCTAACACCCGTACAGAGACCGAGAGCACATCCCAGAGCGGTAACACCAACCTAGATCCTTCACAGTCTAGCAGGCCACTCCGAGCCGGAAGGGACCCAGGATCATCCAGCCCTACACCCCCCAGCTAGACCATGTCACTAAGCTCCTCGTCCAGTCTTCTCTTGAACACCTCCAGGGATGGCGACTCCACCACCTCCCTGGGCAGCCCATTCCAATATGCAATTACTCTCTCTGTGAAAAACGTCTTCCTAACATTAAGATTGAACCTCCCCTGGCGTAGCTTGAGGCCGTGCCGGAAAAAAGGACAAAATGGAGTTTTCTTTTTCCAAAGAATTTTCCTGATGTTCAAAATTGCCTTGTGGAGTGCTTTGATTTTTATTCTTTTATGCATTTTTTTTAATTCCATATGGTAATATGTAAGACCAACACAATATAAAAATAAATTGAATACTGAGTGAAATTTTGATCACATGATTCTGCATAGTCCTGTGGAAGGCGATGCTCTTGCAGAAATCTCCCAGAAGTAAAATTTGCAATTAAGTTTATAAAAGAATTGGTTTTAAATATAGCTTCTGTATTTAATTAAAAAGAAGAAAAGATGAGGGGTTTTTTCTCCCTTGTACTGTGGAACAGTTAATGAATGTGTAAATCATTTTAACAATGTCCAAGATCTCAGGGTCATCACTTTTCGAAGCAGAGCTGTATTTTTCAGTTCTAGTCTAATACATGTATGTGTGCAGTTAAGATGAGCCATATAAGGGCTGCTGTTTCTATAGTACCTTATTTTTGTGTGTGTACCTGATGTGTAATGTATGTGGGAGCTTTTTTATGTGTTAGGCTACTTTTCCACATAGTCCTGCTAGTAATTTTTTGGTAATATCTCCTTGATCTGAATTTATCCACAGAGAATCAGAGAGTTACAGCCCACCTTAGGATGCTGATTTTACTTTTATAGAAAAAGTTGATGAAATAGAGAATATAAACCCTAATTTTGTCTCTCTTGTGCCATACTCCCATCTCATTATTTATGGGTGGCATAGTCTAACATGCTAAGGCTTGGGATATAGGGAAAAAAAAACCCAACTTCATCTACTCAACTAAAAAAAAGAATTAGTCGTATGTATGTATCTTTCTTACTTGCTTCCTAGGTGCCGAAATGAATGATAGTCTTTTGGGAAGCCAACTTTTACTTAGCACTCTTCTTCGCAATACTTTTTTTGAGGAATTAACTTCAGATGTTGTGCTGCAGCAAGATGGCCCATATGACTTCTACCAGCATCCTAATATTCAGCAAGTCCGACAGTGCCAGCCTGTACTCGATAATTTTGCTAAAGAAATAAATGGGTTACTGCAGGAATGGCCAGAGCATCCAGTACTTGTGCAGGTAAAAGCACCCTAACAAATATTTGGGGGAAGCAAGGATTTTAGGATTGCATTTATGTGTAAATATGTGTATAGATATGCATAGACGTGTGTAGATGTTTCTATGCTTGCCTAAATGTTGTCTGTATTATGCAGATGTTTTGAAGTCATACCTGTTTATTCTTAAGAGGTATTAGGTATTATTAACTGTTCTATTTTAGTTATGAAAGGTTAAGTGGCATTCTGCCAAAGCTCAAAGTTCCCTGAGATCGTTTTCTGTTTGAGCTTTTTTTTTTTCCCCCAAAGTTCTTTCCTTCATAGTGTTTAAGAATGTTTATTTTTAGTCCCACTTATGGGACCTCTGTGACCATCAGGTTAAATTTTTTAGAGCAATGCAGAGACTCAGATTCAATTGGAAGTCTTTTGCATTAGGTCATTTGTGATCCTTTCCCCAAGTGCACTGGTCTTCACTGCATTACTAGTGAGCTTTCACTAAATTCAGAAAGGAGTTTAAAAATTAAAAAAAAAAAACCACCCAAAACATTCTTATCTCTTGCAGGGAACAGTTACACCAATATAAATTAGCTTGACTTCATGACTGATTTTGTTGAAAAGCCATTACTATAGGTTGAATGTTTGTGTTTTTATTCTGCAGCTGTTAGTTGTGATGGACAGAATCCGGAGTTTTCCACTCTCTAGTCCTCTCTCAAAGTTCCTGAATGGCTTGGAAATTCTTCTTGCAAAGGCACAGGTAAGAAAGCAAAGGAAAAGTTTTATTTTCTCTTTCATGCTTCCTTATTTATATTTAATATTTATATGGGTGCCATGTTTTTAACATGAAAGCTATCTGCTTGCCAGGTTTTGAGGAAGTGAACTTGCTCCGTGATGGAAGTTTAAAGTAATCAGAGTACTGCAATAAGTCTTGCCATACAAGGACTAATTTCAGTTTTTGTATAATGGGAAACTTTTTTTATTCCAGGACTGGGAGGAAAATGCTAGTCGAGCTTTGTCCTTGCGGAAACATCTTGATTTGGTCACACAACTGATTATTCAGTGGCGTAGATTGGAGTTGAAGTAAGAATTCTTTCCATACTGCTTTTTCCTGGACACTGTAAGCTTTCATCTCCATATAGAAGCACATTCCAGTGCTGAATTGTCTTAATGATGGAACATTCTTCTGTGTGCCTGTCCTAGTAAAAATGAGGGAAAAAAAAAAAAAACCAACCAGCACTTGTAGTGGCTCAAAATGAGCATGTCCAGCCCATGGTGGTCCTATGTATTTGCCTCAGAAGGAGGAGAAGCAGGACAGATTAACTACAGTACTTCATCCTAGTATTTTCCTAGTGCTCTCCAGTTTTCTTCCTAGGGTTTACTGAGCCTGCAGTATTTTCTCTGCTTAACAATCCTTAAATTTTCCTTAAAAATTATTGTCCAGTCTCCTGTAGAGACTTTGTTAAATTTTTATAGCCACAGTATGCCATGATTCCACAACTCTTCCTCAAGTTCTGAGCAAAAGAAACTTTCGAACCTGCCTCTCATGGGTTTTGTCATTCATAGTTCCTACATTTCTTCTCTCAAGTTTCACAATATTGGCAAAGCAGTGATCCTCAAGAGATGAATGTACAGAAGACCCTCACTTAGCCGTGGTTCACCTCTCAGTGGTTTCAATACTTCGCTGTTCATTTTTCAGTGAAAAGCGGGGGTGTGTGCATGCGTAGAAAATGCCACGAAGACAGACAGCTCATCAGTATGTAAATGAGCTCATGAATGTAAATGAGTCCCGCTCAGGAGCCACCGGGGTCAGCGAGGGGAGGGAGCCAGGAGCCGCCATCTGGGATACCTTTAATGTATACAGTTATACCCCCGCATTTGCGAGGAACGGGTCATACCAGGGCTCTCACAGAATGTCAAACTTGCAAAGACACGCAGGTCATTAATATGCATGCAGGCCACGCCCATTGCCCCATCCCCCAGCACTCTGGAGCACTGCGGACACTTTTCTGCTCCTCCCCATGGGCTCTCTCAGCACGGGGGAGCAAAGGGAACTGTTTTTGAGTGGCTGCTGCGACTGCACATGCTCACAGCCCAAACCCCACGCCCCTGCTTCCCCTCCCAGCACCCCCCCAGCCCCGGTGTTCCCAGCCCCCTGCCATCCCAGCCTAGCCGCTTCTGCAGCCGCCTAGGAAACCTTAACTTTGCAACACTGCAACACCCTGTGCCCTTTATGGTCCTGGGCAAGGCAGCGCTGCCCGGGCTTTGACTGGGCTTAGAGTAACAGGGAATGGCATGTCTTGTGGCGGTGCTGGGTCTCAGCGGCC
>WEKX01019399.1:0-62865 GCA_013390025.1 Pitta sordida
GAGGACGGGGATGGGACCGGGAGGATGCTCAGCCTCGCCGCTCCGTTTGTGTGCGGAACACCCGATGTAGGAATGAACATCCCTGGGGTGGCTTCGGAGGGCTCTGGCTGTTTACAGCTCAGGTTGTGTTTTTAGATTTTGTTTTTGTGTTCATGCAACTCAGCTGTTACACAACGCGCTGTGGGGAGAGGAGATAAGCAAATAAAAAGTTGCAGTTGACATCAGCGTTTATATTTGCGTCGGTGTGTCTCTTTGGTACTCTCGTCCAGAAATACTTTGTACTTTTTNNNCCCGCGGGCGGAGCAGCCCCGGCCCCATGTCCTCCTTCTCGGAGTCGGCGCTGGAGAAGAAGCTGTCGGAGCTGAGCAACTCGCAGCAGAGCGTGCAGACGCTCTCGCTGTGGCTCATCCACCACCGCAAGCACGCGGGGCCCATCGTCGCCGTGTGGCACCGGGAGCTCCGCAAAGGTGCGCGGCGGGGTGGGGGCTCTCCCGGCGGGGGCGGCTCCGGCAGCCCCTGCCCGGTGGGTACCGGGGCCCGTTCCTCCTCACGGCGCTGCCGGAGCTCCGCGGGTCGGCANAATGTTGTGTGTTTAAAGTTTATTTATATTATTTATACACAGCTGGTTTTTTAGAGATGAGGCGTCACTGTGCACAAAGAGCATTAAAACTCGTGTTTGTTTTATGAATTAGTTAAAAAAGAACAGAAGTGAGGATAGTAAGATCTACTTGACTTGGAGGTCCCTGATTTGCCTTGGTAACGAGGAAGCGTTTTGGACTTTGTTTTAGACTGCAAATCTGTAAGCAGCTTGGAAAGCCATGTTAATGATTCTGGGTGAAAGAAGTGAGAAATAAATGCAAACTCTTTCTCTCTTTTTTCCTTCCTTCTGTTTTTCCNCAGAACTTGGTAACCCCGGGAGGCGGGACTCGATCGGAGCCTGGGCGCTGCTGCCCTTCTCCTGTGGGTTCAGTAAACCCTGCTGCCCTTCTCCTTCTCCTGTGGGTTCAGTAAACCCTGCTGCCCTTCTCCTTCTCCTGTGGGTCCAGTAAACCCCGCTGCCCTTCTCTTGGGGTGGTTCAGTAAACTTTGCAGGGAGTTCCGCGGGTCAGGGCTGTGCTCCGCTCCGGACCGGGACGGGAGGGCAGAGAGGACGGGGCCGGGAGGACGGGGCCGGGACCGGGAGGACGGGGATGGGACCGNCGGGAGGATGGGGATGGGACCGGGAGGACGGGGATGGGACCGGGACCGGGAGGATGGGGATGGGACCGGGAGGATGGGGATGGGACCGGGAGGACGGGGATGGGACCGGGACCGGGAGGATGGGGATGGGACCGGGAGGATGGGGATGGGACCGGGAGGACGGGGATGGGACCGGGACCGGGAGGATGGGGATGGGACCGGGAGGATGGGGATGGGACCGGGAGGACGGGGATGGGACCGGGACCGGGAGGATGGGGATGGGACCGGGAGGATGGGGATGGGACCGGGAGGACGGGGATGGGACCGGGACCGGGAGGATGGGGATGGGACCGGGAGGATGGGGATGGGACCGGGAGGACGGGGATGGGACCGGGACCGGGAGGATGGGGATGGGACCGGGAGGATGGGGATGGGACCGGGAGGACGGGGATGGGACCGGGACCGGGAGGATGGGGATGGGACCGGGAGGATGGGGATGGGACCGGGAGGACGGGGATGGGACCGGGACCGGGAGGATGGGGATGGGACCGGGAGGATGGGGATGGGACCGGGAGGACGGGGATGGGACCGGGACCGGGAGGATGGGGATGGGGCCGGGAGGACGGGGATGGGACCGGGAGGATGCTCAGCCTCGCCGCTCCGTTTGTGTGCGGAACACCCGATGTAGGAGTGAACATCCCTGGGGTGGCTTCGGAGGGCTCTGGCTGTTTACAGCTCAGGTTGTGTTTTTAGGTTTTGTTTTTGTGTTCATGCAACTCAGCTGTTACACAACGCGCTGTGGGGAGAGGAGATAAGCAAATAAAAAGTTGCAGTTGACATCAGCGTTTATATTTGCGTCGGTGTGTCTCTTTGGTACTCTCGTCCAGAAATACTTTGTACTTTTTTTTCTTCTTGTAGGGGAACTTAACTAATGTTGTGTGTTTAAAGTTTATTTATATTATTTATACACAGCTGGTTTTTTAGAGATGAGGCGTCACTGTGCACAAAGAGCATTAAAACTCGTGTTTGTTTTATGAATTAGTTAAAAAAGAACAGAAGTGAGGATAGTAAGATCTACTTGACTTGGAGGTCCCTGATTTGCCTTGGTAACGAGGAAGCGTTTTGGACTTTGTTTTAGACTGCAAATCTGTAAGCAGCTTGGAAAGCCATGTTAATGATTCTGGGTGAAAGAAGTGAGAAATAAATGCAAACTCTTTCTCTCTTTTTTCCTTCCTTCTGTTTTTCCCTTTCTCAGCCAAGTCGAGTAGAAAACTTACTTTCCTGTATTTAGCCAATGATGTCATCCAGAACAGTAAGAGGAAAGGTCCTGAATTTACCAGGGAATTTGAATCTGTTCTTGTGGATGCATTTTCTCATGTTGCCAGGTATGTTGGTGTATGTTCTCAACTTTCCTCTCTGGGGATTTGCATTCTCGTTATTCAGAGTTTAATTCAATTGGATTTTGCTGTTTTGCCGTTGTTTTCTTTAAGTCTCAGGTAAGCTTGTAGGGATTGGATCCTGACTGCTTTGTGCTTGGGAACTGTTTAGGGTTAATATATTTCTCTTTGAGCAGACTTGTTTGTGTGTGTGAACCAGCCCTTCACATCCCATGGACTTTATTTCAATTGTTACCCAAAGGTCTGGCAGATCTGTTCGTGGGCAGTGAAACTGAACATTTAGGTGTGTTTATTAAAGTCAGGTAATGAATGGCTCTGCCCCATTGTCAGAAGACTTTAACAGACCTGATGTTTTGGGTCACTGGAGTCTCACCAGCCTCCTGCTCTGGGCACAGTTTCTTTGCTTGTTGCTTGTTCTAATACCTGGTTGTTAGTCTGTGCTGGAGGGAGGAAGAATTTCATAGATAAAAGGGAAGTGATGCAGCCACCACCTTATCAGAAATGGACTGTACTTAAGATTTTCTTTAAATACCATAATAATCCCTGTTACCTCAGCTAAAAACCATTAATTTGATGTGTGTTCTGGAGGGCTGTCTGTGCGTTTAAGCGCCTAATGATCCAATCAGCCTGCTTTTAATTGGAATGTTACTGACTGAAACAACTGTTTAAAGTTAATCCTCTGAGTTTGTAAACGTGTAAACAAGCTTGGGGGTATTTTATGCCTCTTGTTGCAAATTCTGAATGGTAGCAAGTTTCATCCTTCACAACTTTTTCGGTCCTTGCTTTGAGGTGGGAATGTGGGACGCTTCCAGGAAATCTTTAATTCCAATAAAGGCGGGAATTGTCTGCAAATGTTTTGCCCGATTTGCCTAAGACAACATAAGAAAGGTTGTCTCAAATGTGCACATTCTGCAGTGGCTGCAGCTGCTGGTTTGGGAGGTGCTCTCTCGAAGCCTAAGGAGTGCTGATCAGGTGAACTATAATGATTTCCTCATCTTTGAACAGAGAAGCAGACGAGGGCTGCAAGAAGCCCTTGGAACGCCTGCTGAACATCTGGCAGGAGAGGAGCGTGTATGGCAGCGAGTTCATTCAGCAGCTGAAGCTGTCTATGGAGGACTCCAACAGCCCCCAGACAAAAGGTAAATAAATGCCTGTTGCTCGTTGTGTGCCTTTGGTTTTTCAGTTGGTGGGTGTTTCACTGGAAGTACCTTGAGGAGTTGAGCTCTTGGCTCCTTCAGTTGAGTTGTTGCCAGAGTTGGTCATGGAGATTCTTTAGGATGTTCTTGAGGTGTGAGTCTTTGTCAAACCCGTGGTTCTGGTGTGCAGGTGTGTTGCCTTGTGACTTGTGGCTGGCAGTGAGCTTAACTCGAGGTGATGTCTGGTGCTGCTCATGCAGACAGAATCCTCCAGGGCTGCCTTCTGGGGTGGAGGCAGGTCAGTTGTGCAGGGAACTGTTGTGTCCACCTTGAACCAAATGTCCCAGTCTGCATCTCTGAGACTGGTCAGCTGAGTTATTGTAGTGGTTTATTTAACATTGTTAACCCTTTCATTTTCATGTTAGTAGTCCTGTTGTGCAGAGTTACTCTATTTTATTATGATTCAGCAAGGAGTTTTTTAGTAATTGAAGCCTGAAATATATGCCCAGAAGCTTGCCTGGTCTTTTTTGTTCTTACACTGATGTCATTTGGGGAAAGCTCTTAACTTTGCATCATTTAGCAGCATTAGAACATCATGATTGCAACCTTATTACTGCATCAGACGTTTGAGGAGCTGAGCATAAGTTTGTGTTTACTGTACTTTGATATGGCTTTGGCAGATTCTGCTTCTTCTACAGCACTTGGAAATGTTTCACTGCTAGTGCTGCCAGGGGAAGAGGGGAGCAGCAGGATGCCTGAACTAAGGAAGGTGTGAGAGCTGTTAAAAATCAGGAGTGTTCTGAGCAAGGAAATATTCAAAGCCCTTCTGCCTGCCCCTGGTTGAGGTGTGACTTTGGGAAGGTGTTACCATTTTTCCCCAAATGCTGTGAGCCAACTGCCACGACTAAAGGGATGGTCTCGTCTGTGTGGTGCGTGAGGCACCTGAGTGTCACCATATGACAGAGTTTACAGGACTGAATTCCTGTGGAACTGATTAGCTGAGGGTTTGAAACTGCTAATTTAGTGTACCTGGGGGTTTCACAAGTGTTTAACTTTGCATCTGAACACACTGGTAATTGATACCATGTGTTATTTCCTGGTCAGATGGCAAACAGTCGTCTCTGTGTCCCCTCTCTCGACACAGAACTGAGCTGCACTTCTGCTACTGTTGTCTTCTCAACTTAAAAATGTTTGTACAAAATCAAACCCTTCCTCAGTGTAACAGACCTTTGTCTGTGGGAAGCAGAATGAAGGAATACAAACGCTTTATGAACTGCTGTGTGCACAGCTTCACTTGGCGAGCAACTGAGTTTTTGTCTGGGTCATAGGAGATATTAATGTAATACGTATCTTATTTTTGAGGGAAAGTTCAGACCTTTTAGTGAGTGTGAATGTTGTTGCCTTGTCAATTCTTTGTCAAAAAAACCCTGAAATTTTTAAACTAAAAGAAATTTGAAAAATTCAGCAGTTATCCTGAGGGTTTGTTTCCCTGTTGTGAATGGCTTGTTTTCAAATTAGCTTCTTAACGACAAGAGCTAGTTTCACCAGGGATTTTTACAGATTTCTAAGATAAACTGGTGTTTGATTTTCTGGTGGTCTTGCAGAAGACTTTGTTTTAGTTGCNGGGTGTTTGATTTTCTGGTGATCAACTACGTATCTGTCTTGCAGAAGACTTTGTTTTAGTTGCCGCTTTCAAACGGGTGAATGTAAGCCAGATGGAGATTAAGGTTTCCTGTTTTACAGATAAAATGATTGTCATAAGTGTGGAAAGGCATAGTCCAGTGCTCCCCAAACCCCTTCTGGCTTCCTGTGTTTGTGTGCCCCCAGGGCAGACACAGCTGAGACACAGGCAGTATGAGTGTGTGTAGATTGGTTCAAGCTGTGCTGTTAAAACCTTGGAGCTCCTTAAGAGCATCTGGTGCTGTTGATAAGGAGTCCCTGGTGCTTTTCTTCAACCCAGGGTATAGCAGCAGGTCGGTGCAGGTAGTTCTCTGTGGCTTTTTTGTGTTGCAGTGTCTTAAATCCCTGGGCTGGTGGGTGCTGCTGTCTGGGCAAGGTGGCTCTGCTTGACTTGAGAGCACCACTGAGAGTTTTGAAATTTGCCAAAATGAAGCTGAGTCTCTGTGTTAGTGAGGAAAGGCGTCTTTGAAGCTCACTGGTGTGTGTTTCAGTGGTGCAGCTTGGTTTTTGTTTCAAGAGTAGCAAGGCCTTGGGTGATACACAGCAATTCCATGGGTTGTATGTGCTGAATTCCAGCCACAGAGCAGAGGTGACTGTGTGGATAACGAAGCTTTCCCTTCAGAGAGGCAAAAGAACTGGCCCGTTCTAGGCACTGTGTTCCCTGTTTTGACTCCTCACTGGTGCAGCTGATTACCAGGATCTGGTCTTTCAGGTTCCTTAAGGAGATCTCCCTGTACATGGGAATGAACTTTTGAATACTGATGTATTGTTTTATTTCTAAATATATTCGGTGAGCTTGCATTTGCTTTCTCATTGATCTCATTTTTGTCAGAATGTTTCTTTTCACAAGCAGTAGGGAGGAGAAGAACCACCCATTTCTCTCAAAGCCTAGAAAAACTAGGTCTTAGAGGTTTGATGTGAAACCCTTCAAGCAGTACAACTGATAAAGCTGACGTGGTTTCTTTTTGTTGTCTTTGTAATAAGCAGTTGAAGGAGGTCCTTGAGTGTGCTGTGATGTAGGAGTGTGTCACTGACACAGAACTGAGCTGCTCCCTGACTGCTCTCGTTGTGTTTGTGTTGCAAATTCTGGCACGGGAAGTCAGAGCCGTATTAAAATACGGAGAAGAACAGGGAGGAGAGCAGGCAGGGAGTCTTATAAGAGCAGCTGAAATAAAGACACCTGGGGACAGGTCTGGGTGTGGTTTTGAAGCAGGACAGCTCCAGGTAGGCTTGAAATAGGGGAGGCTACCAACAAATACATGTTGTAATGACAAACGATGATGAGTAAGCTACCCACGAGGAGAGAAGGGATTAGGAGGCTGGAGGAGGTGCCAGACCATTAGAAACCTGTTTTAAACCAAGAAATAAGAACAAAAAGGTGAACACCTGAAATGATTCAGGTAAAAAAGCCTCCAATCTTCTGGGTTGCCAGCTGATGTCAGTAAGGCCTTTGACACTGTAACTGGTGGAAAGGTGGACTTCACTGGTAGTAGTGGCTTCTCTCTCTTCTTTAAGTCCATGTTGAAATGGGTTCTTGATTTTTCCTGGCTGGAGCTGTCAGTATTCTACAGGGATATTTTGATTGTTCCAGGTATGTGTTACATTCTGATCAGTTCTGGATGCTCTCAATGCTTGCTCTGCCCTTCGCTGGCTAGATTTGACAGGATTTTCTGGAAATGTAGGCTGCAGTGGTTGAATTACTCCTGCCTGGCAGAGTTTGAAAGCTGCCCAGGCAGGGTGTGTTATAATTTGTGCCATGTTTCTGTTCTCTTTCAGGGGTCCTTTTCCTCCATATGCTCTTGAGTTCGAAAATAAGTGTGGGGTTTTTCTATTTTGATGCAATTAAGGTAGTGTTTCTAGGATTTCCTAATGACTGGTGCTTAGGGCTGCAGGTGCTCAGCACCACCTACTTCAGAGTGGTTCCAGTCACATTCACTTGGCTTTGGTTCAGATGGAAAATTCAATGAATTCTGCATCCTTTGTGTTCGATTGTTGAGCAAGTGTAATGCTGTGTCTTGTGGTACACCGGTTGGCAGCCCAGCAGGAATAGCTCTTCATCAATTTGAATCCAAACTCTCTCTCATTTTAATTTTCACTTGTGTGCGTGCTGTGGTCATGGGTTCTGTTGGTTACCTTGTGTTTATCCTCTGTTGGTTAATTACTCTATGATAAGTGCACACAAAGGATAAGTGCCAATGGCCTGTTGTGTTGGGCTGGGTAACTTTCAGTGCTCTCTTTGGCTGCCTTGTCACCTGCTGGTCCAGCTTGTGTCTCTTGCGGACCTCAGTGGGCAGCAGCTGCTCTCCTTGTTGATCTGGTGTCTCACTGGTTTGTCAGTCGGATTATCCAGGAGTCCTGCCTCAGTTGGATACATGCAATAGTTAAACTATTCCCTTTTCTAGCTTAGGTATCTTTGCTCTAGCAAACATCAGTTCATTTGTTTCAGTATTAGCTGGTTTTGTGCTTCTTTGCCTTCCTTGAGTGAATCTGTCCTCTTAACAAAGCGTTTGTGTCTGCATTGGGCAGCTCTTTCCCCCCATAAGTGGGATGTGCAGCACCTCTGACTTCCTCTGCATTGAAATGAAATTTTTCTGTATATCTCACCTGACAAGGCAGGCAAAACTCTGCATTTAAGGACAGACCTTTCTGTTTGCTTCCTCATTACAGTGGGGCAGGCTGGATTTGTTTTAAACCAAGTGAGCTTGGATTCTCCTGTGAGTCAAAGTACACACAGACTCTCTGCTTGAGCTCTGATTATCTCGGCAGGACTTGATTCCATTGAAGAGATGGTCTCAAGACTGTCTGAAGCTTTCTTACAAATTATCCTGGATCTTACTAATTTTGGTGTCAAGTCTGAAGAATGATCTGCTGACCTTCTGAAGGTTCTGTGGCTGGATCAAAGGCTGTGCTAAAACTTCTGACTCTTTAAATAATCTGTCTCTTTCCTTTCGAGCTAATGTTGGCTGCACTCAGGTTCATTCAACCAACAGTGTCTTGTTTTATGAAATCCCTGTTCTTGAAGTGTTACGGGTTACCTGCTCAGAGATGTGTTCACGCTCTGCCCATCGCTGTTTTTGCTGTCACATTTTGGAGTTGTAGTTTCTCAGAGCTGTCCCAAAGTCTTTATTTTGATGGAAGAGTGGAAGGTTGAATAACCAGCAGTTTTTTTGTAGATTGTGAGTTCGCAGTGAGTGAATGCAAAATGATAACCTGAAACTCCTCTGTCCATGAGAACCATCACGTCAGTGCTTCATTTCTACTGGTACCTGCTGGTACCTCACCTACACACACAGTGTTACCCAGAGCATCTGTGCAGGGTTGAAATATGTCATTTATTGACAAATAGCACGTTTTTTGCCTTTCCTGCTCTTCAGTGCAGGAGACACAAACATGTGTGCAGTGCACACTCCTGATGTGAGGGCTGTATCCTTGTACTGGCATGTGCAGAGATACACGTGGGGGCAAAATCGACCCTTTATTGCTGTTTTGCACTTGACTGTTTGTAGTATGATGGCAGCATTAGAGCCCAGCTGTGGTTGTCCTTCTCTAGAGACCTGAACCATCAGAGCATCTGGTACAATTCTTCTGAAGTAGAGGTAGTTAAGGTGGGCAGATCTGACATCCAAATGAGTTGTTTCTCTGTCTTCAGTTGCAGAGGAAAAGAAGTCTCTAAAGCGAACTTTCCAGCAAATACAAGAGGAGGAAGATGATGATTACCCAGGGAGCTACTCACCCCAGGACCCCAGTGCTGGGCCACTGCTGGTATGTGAGATGGGTTGAACATTGGGGGAGCTCTGGAAACCACGTGGCCACCTCCCCTGTGCCACAGTAGTGTCCCCTGTGTCACAGCCACAAGGTGGAGCTGACAACAAGTGAAATAGATTTACGTAGTTGGGAGGTGCAGTTTGGAGTTGAGAAGTTCATTTGAAATGCAGCGGGTTCGTCTTTCCCTACTCCAACAGGGTGCCCCTTCTGAGCAGTTCCAGGTACTCTAACCCGAGGTCTGAGTATTGCCGCCGGGAAAGAATCTCTAAAAACTGCAGAAGAGCAGACCATATCTTAAAGTCTTTCTAAGATCAGCTTGTAACCTCCTAAACTGAGAGTTGTGACAGTTACAACACAACTTTCTGTAGGCTGTCACTTTCCATGAACTATTAAAAAACCTTAATCTTTGATAAGTTTGTATGGAGCGGGTAGGAAAAACCATCCCTGAAGACTTTTTGAGGCTCACACATTAGTGATGTGGAAATAGTTGGGATGAAGTAGAAAATAGTTCTGTCCGTTTGAGGCTGCAGAATGAACATATGTTAAACCAGAGTCTGAAGAGGATGAAAAATTGCACCATCCATCTGGTAAACTGTAAACATTGAAAAATAAAAATAAATAGCAGTTGTCAAGGAAATAAGTGAAAATGTTGTTGTGTTTACCTCCAGATGCCTTGTTTCTCATGATGATAAACATTGTCTCTGTAACTGTTGGAAATCATTTGCAGTTTGCAAGGAAGTAGTAAATATTAGGTAATGGACGTTTTCAGGTTAAAAAAATATTTATTTAAAATTTGTCAGGGTTTTTATTAGTTTTCAAACTATTGAACTGTAGTTTATTGAACTGCGGGTTGTGTTTACAAGGCCCGTGTTGGGTTTCAAAAACTTCCAGTTAAAACTTCAGTATTTATAACACAAAGAAACAACAAACTTCAGTATTTATAACACAAAGAAACAACACTTTTCCCTTCCTGTTCAGGCAGTCTCTCTTTCTCCTTTTTAAAATTCTTTTTTTAAGCGAGGAGAAAATGTGGCATATCAGGGAAGGCCCTCTTAAGGCTGTCCTCGTCCATGTCCTTTTTTAGCTGGGTTATGTTTTGAGTGAATTCATTTAAACTGACACATTTTTTTCCTCTGTGCGCTAAAGCCAGCTGAGAACTGAGCTGAGGGCAGGCAGGGCAGCCTGGTTCAGTTGCAGAGAGCTGCCTGAACTCGGTGAGGACAGCCATGGCTTTGCAAAATCAGGCTGTGATAGTTTGCTCTAACAGGAAGAGCTTTTAGTGTCATAGGAGTTCATGGCTGGCAGCCAGTTAGAGACTCCTAAACCTTATCACCAAGGAAATCTGACACAGTTTTGTTTGGACTGATAGAAATTTGGGTTTCTGCCAGAATGCACCTTTGGAACAGGACATAAAGGTGCCCATATACTCCTGTGAGGTGAGGAGAGAGTGTGAGGGATACTCAGGTAAGACATACAGTCCCAGCTTGGGAAGCACACAGGGCTGGTGGTTGTCCCACACTGGTGTGGTCATGTACTTCTCAGCTTTAAATGATCACTTCTCTTAATTGGAATGGGAATTTTTCCACAGCAGTCTTGAAAAAGGTGATGCTGCTGTAATTGCACAGGAGCTGCTAAACACTGGGGTAGTGTGAACTCAGTGAATGCTCCCTGTGTTGGGAAGCAACGGCTTAAAATTTACTTGCAGAAAATATCCCCCAGGTGGTGGCTTTCAGAGGTAGGCGAGCTTAGCTGCAGTGGCCACATCCCTGGGAAATGGATGTGGTTAAGGCTACCTGGTTTTACTCTTGCCTCACTTGTCTTGCAGACTGAGGATTTGATCAAAGCCCTGCAAGACCTGGAAAATGCAGCGTCAGGAGATGCGACAGTGCGGCAAAAAATTGCTTCCCTGCCTCAGGAAGTTCAAGATGTTTCATTACTGGAGAAAATTACAGGTATGAGACCAGAAGATAAATGAACCTGGGTCCAAAGAATAACTTAGAAATCAAAGTGTAGGGAGTTTTTTTTGATAAAGTACGGTGAATTCCTGCTTTTGTGTCCTTGCTTTGTAGCTCCGGGGTAATTAACAGATAGCAATCCTGTGAGGTAACATTGAAGATTAAACTTACATACCTGTTTCCATTTTTTTGACTTGGACCTGGGCTTTTGTACTTGGAGAGGATCAGAAGTTTTGCAAGAATATAAAGGAAATTGGGCCAATTCTGAAATGGGTGTGTTTGCTTTTTGAACACTCCGACTGTTAAGATATCTTGAAGTTTTATCAAACTGTGCTGAGTACACATATACTTCTTGATTGATGTGTTTTTGAGTTCTATCAGACTGCTGAGTACACACATACTCCTTGATTGCTGTGGGAATGGAAACTCACTACCCCCATTAATATGTCAGTCTTTGTTTAAATGAACGTTTGCAATTGCATTTGAAAAGTAATTTTAATAGAAGCATTTAAAGGTTGAACTGATTTGACTCCTGTTCCTGAAGGTAGTTTTAATTTAGAACTCACTATGAACTGTCACTCTGAACAGTGTCCAACTCGACTGTGTGCAATTCCCAGGTTTGTGTCAATGCATTGGGAGTTATTCAGGTAAAGGGGAAATTAACAAGTGTGAACTGTTTAAATGTGGAAAGCACCTGACTTGTTTACCTGAAAGCCTGCTTAACATTTGAGTTTAATTAACCTGTTCTTAGAGGCTGACTTCCTAGATTTATCTGCCCGCTTCACTGACATTCCTGTGAGGATAAAACACAGTCACTCATGTCAGCGTCTAAAATACAGCCCAAGAAGGGTGTATGTCCTATTTCCTCTATATCCCCTGTGATAACAGCTCTTATTTTCCTGTCAAGCCAGAGGTATATTTATGAACCAGACATTACTGTGCCAGTGCCTGGTGAGTTGTAGCCCTTCTGTCAACGATGGAAAGTTTTAAGCTCTGTCCTCTAAATTAGCCAATGCTTTTGCGCGCAGACAAAGAGGCCGCGGAGCGGCTCTCGAAGACGGTGGACGAGGCGTGTCTGCTGCTGGCCGAGTACAACGGGCGGCTGGCGGCCGAGCTGGAGGACCGGCGGCAGCTGGCACGGATGCTCATCGAGTACACCCAGAACCAGAAGGATGTGCTAACGGAGAAGGAGAAGAAGCTGGAGGTGAGTGCGGGTTGCCGGTTGTCTCACCGACAGCTCCGCCTTGACTCCTCATCTACGGGTTTCCCCCGAGGGAGGTGGTTCTAGTTTTTGTCTTTACATGATTGGAGGTGTTATTTCTACATTTGGAGTAGGATGGGTAAGAAAGCGGTGTCAAATCTGGAGAATGCCAATCTGTTCTCGTGTAAAGTTTAGATGTTTTAATGGGCAACTGAAAGGCTGACAACCCTATACTACTTAAAGAAAAATAGGCTCACCTAACAGTTTCTTCAGATTGACTCAATTTTTTAATGACATTGCCCTTTTTCAGCCTTCATCAACTATAATTCGCTGGGAGTTTTTTATATTGTTTTATGTTATTTGGGGTTTTGTTACACTTTTCCTTACGGTTGGGTGCCCTTCATCTGCCTCCCCAGCTCCTGCTTGATAAAGAGAAGCAATATAAGTCAGATCTTCTGCTCTCTATCCTTTAATAACCACTCACTTACAGCTTCAGTGGTGGCCAGGAGTGTAAATGGGGCTGGTAGTGAAAGAGAATGAGTTGCATTTCCTACCACAGCTCCCCTGAGCAAGGAGTGCAGCTCCCTCAAACAGCCCAGGGCTGGCTGGGCCTGAGCTGAGCACCCTGTGCAAGGCTGCACAGCCAGCTGTTTATCCAAAACATGCTTTCTCCAGGAAAGTTCTTTCGGCACCACGTTGTGAGACTAGTGTGGAGTTTAATTAATGGCTGTGGTTGTATGTCATCCTGCCATCTGCTAAAGTGCCCCTCGGCGGCACATTAAGGGCTTCTCTGCACGGCGGTGCTGGTGATGAACAGCTGCTGCAGGGTGGGATGGGAGGGGATGTGGAGGACAAAATCTTCTGGAAGGAGATTCTGCTGCAGCAATTGCATGCTCTGTTTACTGTCATGACAAACTTCATCTTCTGGCAGCTGGGCAACATGGTTCCCAGATAAATTTCAGTTGAAGTGTTTTCTTTGCTTTGTGTTTATACTGAAGTTTCTCAATGCCTGGCGACTGAATTTCTTGAAACATGGTGTCAGTCTTTGAGGCTGTAAAAAGCGCTTTAGACATGGATATGGATGATGCCATAAAACCAAATCCTGTTTGGCACTGGATTTATTTGCTGGGGAAGTCTTGCTGTGGATCAGGTCTTTCTTTCCCGTGTAGAAGGAAGGATGCTTGTCTAATACAAATATACATGTATGCAAAAAAATCATAAATGGTGGAGATATTGCTGTGTGCTTTAAAAAAAAAACCACAAGAAATAAGTAGCACAGTATCATACAGCAACATGTTTTAAAAGGCACAAAACAATCCATAAATTTGAGTCGGTCTGAGACTGAAACTGAGAAATCCGTAATGAGAACATGAAATTAAAATTTCTAATCCACTAGCTGAAATGTTGTGGCAATTGTGGGGTTTTTCTGTTTGGGAAATCATCTTTTTCTGTAAGGAACGTTACTTGAAAATTGTAACTCTGGCAGAGGCAGAAATGTAATCCTGAAAATTAAGTGTTTTGCTGGCTGAGCTGCTTTGTTAATGGGAATAATCCTGCTGATGGCAACGGGGCAGGCTGCTTGCTCACTGTTAGGTGTAAACACAGATTGGAAAATGAAGAATGATCTTATTTAAATATCAGGACCTTATTAAATACCTGTTTAGATTCGCATCTCTATCATTCTGCCAGACAAGGTGCCTCAGTGCTGTAACAGCCTAAACAGAGTTGCAGGAAATGCCACTCTTAACGTGAGCATGAGGCATAATTGATATTCGTGTCAGCTCTCAAACCTCAGTGAGGGATGTTGCCTGATTACAGCATTTCATTGTTCTGGCCTTGTAGCGGGTTAATAAACAGTGGAAGATGCTGGTTAAAGATAAGGCAGGCCAGATCTGCTTATCAGGTTTGTTTGAGACTTTGATGCTCTCGCAGTGTTGATAAGCCTGGATTTTTCTTTGTAGTGCTAATAAGCATTTTACTAGAAGGGCCTGAAACTCTTGTGGCAATTAAAAATGTATTAAAAAAACAAAACATTTACTCAAGCAAAGTCTGAAATGAGGAAATAACTTAAAACAATCTAATTTTACTTATCTTCTGATTGTAGGCTTTGCTCTCTCGATCTATCTTTTCCAGAATCTTTGGTACTCTGAGTTTTTCATCTTGTGCTGTAAGTTTACTGCCTCAGATGAGAGGGTGTTTTTGAACAGAAGATGGATTGTTTACTTTGCTATCCTAATCTAGCCAAGTCTGCTAAGTTGGGGAGAGGGACTCCTGACAGCGATATAAGTCAGGGTTCTATTTTAAGAGATGGAAATGTCTGATTTGGAAATCAGTTCTGTATTTTATTTGTTCACAAAGCCTTCCACTCTGATAACAATGTAAGTAACTAATGTGTGGTTTTTGGAAAGCAGTTTTTGTGGTCTGAAGAGCTGCAGTTGTTTACTAATCCTGTTAATGCTGTCCCTCATGAAAGAGCAAATTGTCAAAAGTATACATAAATAAGCTCAGTGTGTTTATGTCTAGTGGCCTAAAGCTCAGAATACTCTGTGATGTCAACCCCCTATGACATAGCTCTTGTCATCAGTTGCAGAAAAGCTGTTTAATTGAGGGACACTCGGCTGAGAAAGGTGGCTTAGGAAAGGAATTACACATCAGCATGGATGCAGCTGGAGCAAGTAAGGGCTACAGCAGCAAAGGGCAAAGAAGCACTGGTGATGTGGATCATAACATATGGACCACCTCTGGCTTTAGGGTAGCAATTACAAAAAAAAAAAAAAAAANTGGGTGTTATTGTGGTAACTTGACTGCAGTCTAACAGTGCTTAGGAGAAGGCGGAGTTCCTTTAATTCTGGCAGTCAGCAAAATCAGCTGGCCCCAAACTGCTGCCAGGCAGCCCTTATCAAAGGCGTGTATTTTTAAAGGTAACTATTCCTCAGTTCAACTTATTGAAAGGCTCGGTGGGTGCTGTCACTGAACAGCTGAACGTTGAGTTTCTCTTTGAATGGATCTTCATCTCGCTCAGCAGTCATGGGCTTCATCCTGCGCTTGCTGTGTGATCTTCCGTGGCTGGGCTGGATCAGAGTGCCCTGGACTTTCAGAATAGCAGGTGACAGGAAATAAAATCCACTTTCAGACGGGCATGGAATCAAGAGCTGTTGTTTCTGTGAGAACAAGATGAGATGTCTTTGTATCTCACATGAGATACATCATTTGTATCTCACATCTTCTAATGAAAGTCCCCTGACTTGTGTTATTTTTGGCTGCCCCGTTACAGTTGCACAGCGCAGTCCGCTGGGGTGGGGGGAGTTTGACCTCCAGCTCCAGAGCCTGAAGAGCTTCAAGGGGAAGGATTGTCCTTTTGAAGTCAGTGCACTCTTCTGGAATGTGTGGCAGGAAAAGAGAAAAAAATCCAGCGAATTAGTTTGTGTAAAACTGAAATGGAGTGGGGAGATATTGGGGAGAACATTCCTTGTTGGTGTACCAGGCAACTGAAAAATGAAGTCAGGTAAACAGATGGGACTGGAAAAATCAAGGGAAAAGAGTGCTAGGAAACAGTAAATTGTGTAGGAGCTTTATGGGTACCCGAAATAACTACTGACAGTAGAAAACCTGTAGTAAGTGGAGGGAGGGTTGTTTTAATCTCATGGGGAAAAGAGGCAGAAAAAACAGAGGCAATTGTGCATTCGGAATTTCTGTTTTGATTTGCAGTCAGTGAAGGCAATTCTTCCACATGCCTCCTGTCCCTGTGTTTGTAAAAGGTGACAGGAGGAAAACACTACAGCACTGCACGTGTATGAAGGGGTGTTTGCACTCAGATAAGTGTGTGTTTGCGTGTGTGCATATGTAAATCTAAAGAACCTACTGTATTTAAAATCCAGTGTAGGGATCTTGGTTCTGATTCTTGGCTGCAACTGAAAGATTGTGGCTTAGAGTCCTGCTGAGAGCTGTGGGGGATTTTAGATGTTTGTGGGTTTTAATATTCATGGCTTCAAGGCACCTTTAACAAGGTGTTAAAACCATGCCTACATGGATTTGCAAAACCTCTTTGATAGTACATCTCCGAGGGATGAAGTACACTCTCACTTGAGGTTTTCTGGACTGCCCAACACTACACATTTTCTTGAAATACAATTTAGTTCAGTGGGTTAATAGGCAATTTGTTGCTGTGCTGCTTCCACTGCCTGGCTCTCTGTAGCGTGTCAGTGTTGGCATGGCTTTGTGGCTGCTGCTTCCCTCAGACAGGAATTCTGGGGTTGTGGCATATTCATTTCAGTGGTTTAGATGGTGAAACAGGAGATGAACTTTTTAGTTTTTCTGCCAGGAGCATAATAGTCAGGATTTCACATGCATGAAGTAGCAGGAGCAGCTGTGGGAGCCACGAGCAGCTGTGGGAAGCAGCAGCAGCAGGGGGGAGGTCGGCTCTGTGCCCCGAGCTGGGAGATCCTGAGCAGGAGCCCTGGGGGTGTGTAAAACCACACCAGGGATTAACTGGACAAGAAGGGCTGGGCTGTGCACCAATCCTGCCAGCTGTGAGCCAGTGGTGCCACTGGGGGTGGGACAGGGGCACAGGCAATGCAATTCCACTGCAGGGTGCAATTCCTCGATGCAATTCCATGGGGAGTCTTGGTCTGTTGGGCCGTGTATGACTGGAGGCGACAGCTGTGTTTCTTTGTAAGATGCAAGGATACAATTTCCTCATTTCGTAGGTGCTTGTAGGCTTTTATAATTGTAGTAGTACTGCAAACAGGATCATACAAAACAGAAGCAAATAAAAATTGTCCAATATTAACATAAAAGGTTTTAATGCATTTTACTGAAGTGTATGAGTGTTCCCTTTTGCTTAGCTATGAAAGCATTAAAATGTTTGGAGAAGTGAATATGTAGCTGCTTCCCCGTACCCTAAATGTTTGGGGTTTTTGTTGTTGTTGTGAACATCAAATGCACCCCTCCAGTGTTTATTTTGGGAAGGATATTTTGCAAACGAAGCAAGTTTTTGTGTCCATCATGCACTGGCATTCTGGACCCTGAGACATTTTGAATATTTCAGGGGCTAAGGCATCTCCAGCAGCTGGAGAAATGCTCTGTGGAGGCTTCTGCTGCTGGCTCTTCTGGTGTCCTAAACAAAGACAAGAGCAAGGAGATGAGTTATGGTTTCAGAGCGTGTAATTCTGCCAAGAGCAGGAGCACTGTCTCTGCTGAAGTGTGATGAATGATGCCACAGAAGAAAGAAGGCTTGTCAAATTTAAAAGAGCAAGACTGAACAAATTTCAGGTCTGAAAATGAGCTGAAACTCTGTAAGGAAATACATCATTCAAGCTCTGATTCCTGGATTGCATCTTTCAGATGAAAACCTCAGATTTGCTGTGTTAGTGCTGCTGCAGAATGAGAAAACCTGGTTTCACTTTGGTTGTGAGATCAGTTCTTCTGCCCTGAATTTTGGAAATGGCAGAAGTTTCCCTCTCTGTTCTTATTCTGATGTGTTTTAATGAATATATTTTAAAATTACTTCACACAGGATAAGTGACAAGGAGCAGAAGCTGAGGAATAACTAATCAACCTGCTGCTGTGGCATATTTGATGTTTTTTAAGGAGAGGTTTTACCTAACCATGTAAGCACATGGCTGTCAGACCTCTTGCTTCACCACATACTCTTCAAATTCCTGCTGAGCCTCCAGTGCATTTTTCCTCTGACTTCCGTGGTTGTCGTCTTTCCTAGAACTGGCTCAAGCTGTGACATATCAAAACTGAGACTGTCTGCTCTTCCCATTAGCTTTCCAAATTCTCATTAATGCTTAGCTGGTTGTTTTTCAGTAGGTGCAATTGCTGTGATGAGTTACAGCATGTTCCTACTCGACCCTGTGCAAGGATGGACGTGTCCAGCGCACGCTCTGAGCCAAAATAAGCTGGGGCTGTGCTGTGGGGACGTGACAAGGTGAACCTGGCCACACAGCAGTGCTCAGGATGAATTTCCTGTCGTGTCACTTACAGTCAGTTCTATAGTGTTCGAGCAAGGCTGCTTTGGAATGGAACACTCTTTTGTCAGGTTTGTTCAGTGGTGGTTAATTGTGATTTTGTGTTTGTTTCAAGGACTGAGTACCCAAATCTCTTGGTCACTGAGGATGTAGAACGCTGCTCACTCAAAGGGAATGTTGATCAGCAAAAGCATCCATGTGGCACAGTGCCAGTTTTTTGTGTATCGTCCTGAAACTCCTGCTTACAGCAGAGGTCTCATTATTTTGTCTAAAAAAAGCAAATAGTGTCCAAATACTATTAATCTTAACATAGGCCTACTGGGTAGAGAGGCAATTAACACACCGAGTACAAATGAGGGCCTTGGAAAGCACTTCATTTTTGTTCAGTTTCATGAAATGGAAGGACTTTATGCAAGAATCTACAAGGTGCAGTTTCAAAGCATGTCATGGTTTCCCATAAAACCTGTTTCAAAGTCCTGCATTGCAGAATATGGCCAGGACTTGTGGAAAAAGCAAAGCCGTCAAGCTGAAAGGGAGTTCCGTGTCTTTGGTGCTGTGTGTTCTCGAGTGGAGCAGCCAGAATTCCCTGTCCCAGCTCTGGCTTTGGGACTCTGAGCTCCTTCCATGAGCCAGCACAGCATCTTAGGATCAGAGGGATGGGGAGAGTTAAGAATGCAAGAGACAGTTCCCTACTGTGCCCTGTGTTGTCTGTCCAGTAATAATCGGTTCTAGGAAATCTTGGGTTTTGGATTACTCCCTTAGTTTTCACTCCTGAGTTTCGTGACATTTTTCTGACTCATTTTTGAATGGATTTAGGGCTGTTGTTGCCTTTTTCCTTGGAAATGTTTTTTCTCCTTTGTTTTCTTTTTTTAACAGCTCGGCTTTGGGCCTTTTGTACTGACTAATAATGCATTCACCTGTGAGTAAGGTAGAATTACTTAGAATTGAATGGAATATGGTTCTCAAGGTGACTTGATTTTTATATTTTTCATGATGCCTGTACAAAAGCCTCTCTTCTAATTGAGAGAGTATTTCTGATAGCTCAGCACTCGCATAACTCTCAGTGCAGAGTGTCCCTGAAAACTGGGGTGCATTAAGAGCAGTATTTTCCTAAACATTTGAAGCCGTTAAATGTGAATCTGAGATCAGGTTGCTGCTGTTAATAAGCAGAGGAATGTTCTTAAGTCTGCGTGTTTGCCAGGAATCCGTGTGGTTTGCACGCACTTTTGGTGGCTCTTTGTTTGTCAGTGGGTTTTCTCAGAACTGGGCTGTCAGGCAAGGCACTGGCAAAATTCCCACTCCCCTGAATCCGAGCTCTTTTGGGAAAGGAGTGTTGTTTGCATCTAATAAAATTGTAATAGTCACATCCTCTTCAGCTCAAAACTCGTTGCATCACGGTCTGTAAGACGTGGTGGATTCTGGTCCTTTTCAGATTTGCCTTGGAAGTGGCAGGACATTAGTCTTTTTATGGAGTTTTTTTACAAAATTGTTTTATGTGGATCCATCATTTGATCCATAAATCCATAATTGTTTTGCTTGAATCTTGGCAATTCAAGCTGTGTTTGAAGTACTTCTTGGCTCGTGCCTGGAATTTGCACCTCCTGCCCATTTATCAGAACTGGAGGGCTTGCCAGCTGCCTTGCCCTTCTTACAGCTTTCCTACCCTTTGTAAGAATCTCTAGAGGGAAAAACACCTGCTGATACTCATTCTTGACAGTTTGGCGTTCTTGAGGAAGTGCTGTTTGCCCTTTCCTGACTGGATATCTGTCACTCCCTAGCAACGGCCTGAATTATGAATTTTTAATTTTTTTTAAGATTGTCTTCTGGGGATGTTTAAGTGCAGCCTCTTCCTCCTTCTGTCTGTGAGCCTTTGGAGTACAGTAACACAGGAGATGTTCCTGCCTCCTGACTTGCTGTGCTCAGCATGTGCCACTCCTGAGCAGAGCAATCTCCCTTTCCTTAGTGTTGGCTCCCAACACTAAGGGTGTTGGAATTCTGTGCCTCTGAGGCATCCCTCTTTATCTGCTGCCATTCTCGACATGCTGAAAAATCTGGGGTGTTTGGTTTTGTTCTCTGTCTTCATCTGGTGACTTTCTTGACTTGTTTCCCTCTTCAAGAATTCCCCAAAGAGTGTGACTAGGGAGGTAGGTGCATTTTTACTTTGATCCTGATTCTCTGTCATTCATTAAAACAAGGCAAATGCCAAAATCCTGAATTGTGCACCTACTCTTGATATTTTTTTGTTACTGCTCTCTAGGCCTGAGAACAGCATCCTGCAGTTCCTGAAGCTGGGAAGGCTTTGTTTGGACTTGGTTATTTCAGTGTGTATCTTATGTACATTAACAGATGTGTTCATTTATGATGGTGTGTTCACTCACAAGGCTCATAAAGGGCTTACGTTTGAAATAGGCTGTTAAAAGATATTTTTATTTGGTCCTGGCAGGAAATCTATGGGATATATTTACATAGGCATGGAAGGGGTATCGGGAGTTGTTGCAATTGATAACTGCTCTCACTGTTCTAATTCAAAATAATGAAACACAGAGAGTGTAAACTCCTTGCTTGTAACCCCACAGGAACTGCTGTGCTTTGATGTTTGGAGAAGGTGAAGAGAATTTCCATCACTGAGAAGGTTAGAAAGTCTGGATTAAAGTTGTAAACTCTTCAGAAAGATGTTCTGATTAAACATGTGCCTAGTTTTATTTGATCTTCAGAGATATAAACTTCTGTTCTCTAGTAAACTGTTCTTTTTGCCAAGTAATTAAGAAAAGAAAAGTAAATTGATACTGCAGCTGGCTGTGTGGGAGCCTGTTCTATGGGTGCTTTTTTCTTGAGCTCATTGTGTCCTGCATTCTGGAGGTGCCATGAAAAATAGGCCATGTGTAGCTGGGTAAAGACTGGCACATTCCAAAGGAAATTATGTGATACTGGGGTTATATTCCTTCAATTGCTGTCTACTGTTAAATGAATGTTTAGAATCACAAAACATGGGAAATTGTGTATTGGATAACTTGGGTATGTGTTGGACTGTTCTTAAGTGGCCTCTAGACAGATTTGATCAAGGTGGAGTTCTTTCTTCCATTTTCAGGATCCAAACTCCTCCTCTCTCTTCTCATTCTGACACAGAGGTTGCTGGTGTAACTGAGATTTGGAGGGATTTCTGCACATGGATAGGGATTTCTTACTGGACTCGTTCTGCTCAATCCAGACCTCATCTGTGGAAAAAACTGCTTGCAAGTTTCTTCGTCTTCAAAAACTTAGCATTTTTCTCCCTTTGTAATAAAATTCTGAAGATTTTAATGTCTGTTTCTGGTGTGGATGTGTCTTCCTGGTTTCCATGTGGTGATCCTACAGGTGTCTCCGTGGTGTTGTTCCCATGCCAGTCTCATGGAGTTTGTCACATGAGTTGTCCAACAGCTCAGTGAGGACACCCTGTTGGACAACCAAAACTTGGGTTTCATTGAATGACTTGAAAGGGAAAATTGGATTAATTAAATGCTCAAAATTGATCAAGCTTGAAAACAATGAGCACTTTGGCAGCAGAGGAATAATACCTGTGGTGTGCTTCAGCCTGTGGCCTCTGACAGCAGAGGGGTGTCAGGGGGACACTCTGGCAGCAGGTGGGAGTCAGTGTTCAGGGAAGAACACAAGGGTAGACCAGCTCTAGAGTGATGTTTCTCTCAAATGCTCTTATCAGGCCCCAGTGGGTGCAGGTTTGGGGGCGCTTTGCATGTAAAATAAGTAAGGCAGGGCAGGGTTATTGCTTTAGGGGTGCCAGAGCCTGTGGGCGGGATGTGAATTTGGGTGCAGTGGCAGGGCCTGCAGTCGTGCCAGAGGTTGCTCAGAGCACCAGGGCCTGGCCACCCTCTGAGTGTCCTCACCTGGAAGATACTCCTGGCTTTGCTAACAGCATTGTTAACTAACCTGTGCTTAATCCTTGTTCTGTTTTCTCTTTCCCTTAGGAATATAAACAGAAGCTTGCTCGGGTAACCCAGGTGCGCAAGGAGCTGAAATCCCACATCCAGAGCCTTCCAGACCTGTCACTGCTGCCCAATGTCACGGGAGGTCTGGCACCTCTCCCATCTGCTGGGGACTTGTTTTCAACAGACTAGAACAAACCGTGTCCTCCAGTTTCCATTATTACCGGCAGAAGTAAGAAGACTCTGGTGTTGGCTGGAAGTCCAGTCTTCCAAGATCTGCAGTAGGAAGGAACTTGCAGACCCTGCTTTCAACCTCTTGGCTGCTCGTGCTCACCCTCTCTTTGTGTACACTGGCTCACGTGAGGGGAGGAAGAGGAGTGAGTTTTGTGAGCTCTAAAGGGAGTGGGGGTGGTCCATATAGGCAAACTTCATCTTTTCCCATACTCCTTAGTTGCTGTTTGCTCTTTAGCACTTGTTGCTCTCCACAAAAGTCATGAGAATCGTGTGTGCACATACCTGGGAAGCTTTCAGAGGAAGGTTGACCGTGGAGCATCTTCCCTCTCTACAAATATTGTGTTGTTTCTGAATAAGTCTTGTCTGGTTTACTTGGGTTTCTGAGCCTCGTCTCTGAGAGCAGTGGAGCGGCTCGTGGGCCTCATGGGCGGGGATATGTGTGGGTCCTGTGCCACGTCACTGTGACGGGAAGGCATCTGCTGAGCAATGGTACAGGAACACGCTTCCCAAACCTGCAGTTCCTCATTCTGCTGTGGGCCTGGCGTGAAGACAGTTCCCAGATGTAAACTGAAATCACAGGCAATAAAAATAAACAGCTTTTCTTTGTGAATTAGAGGTAGACTCATGTTACACTGTGCTGAGCAAAGCAGAACTGGATGTTACCTAAGTGGGAGTGGAAGTAAATTTTGTTCTAGCTACCTTAGATTTATACCACATTTTTCCTCTTCATTATACAAAGTTAGATGGTGATGGAAGCTTTGGTTTAATGAACTGAGAGGCTGGAAGGATGTATGGCAACTGCTGATGTCCCTGTGACAGGCACTGTTGGGTCTGTATTGAAAATACAATGCTATAAACTCTCTCCATAGCTTTAGTGAAGTTGTCTGATGCACAGAAGTTAAATGTGGTATAAATATTTATTTATATAGAGAATAGACCCATATATATGCACATATCCTGTATGCACATGTACCATGTCCATGCATGTAGATATTAGAAGGATGTACTTAATTTTGTGTCACAGATTATTGTGAGTTGATTTTTATGATCAGGAAAAGTGTAAAAAAAGAAATTTAAGAAGTTCTTAATTCCATTCTGTTGCTGGCTAATGTTTTAGCTGCCAGGGGTGTAGCTCCATTTCAGTTTGTGTGGTAGGTCTGACAAGCTGGACTCTGATCCCTGAACCATTCCAGTTTGAGCACAATTCTATTTAAATTTAGCACCTCTCGCTATAAAACAGGTTACATTTGTGGAGACACTTGGTCTGGTAACGCAGGTTCTGTAACACAGAGGCTGAAATGAGCTGAGGTGCTGTGTCTGTGCCTCTCTGGGGTCTTGAGCAGCTGATGTCAAAGCCAGGAAAGGAAACCTGCCGCAGTGCAAAGCTTGTTCTGCTCCACATTAATTTATTTTGCAGCGTGTTCAGTAGCCCATTCAGCGCTTGGTTACAGCAAACAACACGGCATCTTTTGATCATTAAGTGGTTCAGAAGCTCACGTCCTTTTCCTCCTGACAAGTACTTCTTTTTGTCCTTTTTTCAATGCCCCTTGCACCCTCACTGCCCAGCCAAGAAATGTGTTTTTAGTTTACAGGAATTTTTCCCGTGGCAGAACTGTTCGTTCCCTGAGTCATTTGGACTGTGCAGCCTTTTATGGTGCAGACTTTAGATAAAGCACTGTACATTCTCTCTGCTTTTGTGAAAAACGAAAAACAAACAAGAACCCCCACCAAACCTCGAAAACCCAAAGCAAAAGACCCTTTTCCATCCTTACTCAGCTCATAGAGTTTCCCTGAGGCTGCTTAAACCAAGTTACTTTGATGGAATGTGTATCCATTACAGGACAAAAAAGCTGTCAAAAAATGATGTAGACAAATGTGTTGGTATCTCACGCTTGTGTTTTGGGCAGATCTGTGAGAGAGTTGTATGTCTGAGTTTGGTTTTTTTTTTTCTTTTTTAATTGAAATGTTTTGATTTTTTTTTTTTCCCCCCAAATATGCGTGTGGTTTATTTTGCTTAATTTAAATGAAGTCTTGTGGTTTTTAATTTTATTTGTTTTACTTTTTGGGCAAAAGGGCATATGGTGGACTGGGTGACATTCTCTCAAGGTTAAACAGATTTCCCCACAGTGTGTCTTTTTTTTTTAACAAAAGCTTAAATCTGTATATGAATTGACATAGGAATTAATTTAGACATCTAGGCTGTCATTTGACAGCAGTATATTCTGAAATGTCTCATAGATATCTATTTTTGAATAAAGAGAGTGTCATTGAACGGTAGTGGCTTTACTTCTTTTCTTCAGTGCTCTGGCACCCCGTGGGTTTGGTTGGGGGTTTTTCTTCCCTCTTAAAGCCCAGGCTGTGACTCGGGGAGATCCTGGTGCCAGCTTTCGATGCAGGGTGGAAACGTGGAATTTCTGGGAGAAAAACACAAATGAAAGCCATACCTGGAAGGGGAGGAAGGTGCCTTCCTGCGGGAGCACCAGGAGCTGCTGTTCCAGCAGGGTCAGTGGTGCTGCGATCGAAGCCTTTTGGCTTTGGGGGTTTTCACATCGCCCTGGGGGATTTGGTGGGGTTTAGGAGCTCTTCGGTTAACTGGTCTGCAACAGCCCCTGTGGGCAAACAGTAATTGTTTCATATGCCTCAGAGAGTATCTGCAAAGCGGATTATGTTTTATTCTGATTTACAAATCTTCCCTTAAAGGAACTATGTTTAGCAGCGCTCTCACAAAGCCTTGCAGGGGTTGGGCCCTGTGGGAGCAGGAGGGAGCTGGAGCGGTTCCTCCCAGTGAAAACCACCTTTGTGTGGTGGTGTAGGAACTAGGGTGGGGTTTTCAAAGACATAAATGTGACAAGGTACTGGCTGTCCTTCCTTGCCTTTTCAGAATCAGGTTTTTGTTGGGTTTTTTTTTATTTAAGAACTGGAACAAACGCCTCCAAAAATACTTGTCTGTTAATGCAGCTGTCCGTGCAGTTCCGCAGGGATTGCTCTGTAACCACAGAATGTTGGCTTACACACCTGTACAAGGTGAGAACTCACTCCTGGCTCACCAACAGGTCAGTCAGGAAGAGTCCAGGTTGTGATGGTGGTGAGGAAGAGCCTTGGAATGGTTGCAGAGGTGGGCAGTTGTTCTTCTGATGTTTTGACCAGGGGTGGGATCCTGTGGGCTTCGTCTGGCTACTTACAAGTGCAAAATGTTGGTATTTTCCCTGCTCGGTTCCAAACTTTATTATATGTGTTTATCTTTGGGATTAGATAGAAAAAGTACAAAATGTGCCTCATGCCATCTGAAAAAAAAACGATCTGGTAAAACACTTGGGTGAAATGTCACTGCAGACACGGCGCCAGTCTGTTGGACTGAGGCCGGGACATGTATTTGCCAGTGATTTCACTGGCTTTAGGGACATGCCACAGGCATTTACTGTCTCTGTCCCATCTGCTGGAAGGCAACAGTAGATAGGAAATGTGGTTTTTATCTGCATTTTCAATAGCAGCTTTAGCTAATGACATTTAACCAGAAGTTTAATAAAGGCCAATGGCCTCACAAGCCTCTGTGGATGCCGGAGCAGATGAAACCATGACCCAGAATGGACCAGTGCTCCTGATTGAGATGCCCAGGGCCGGTGGGCACTGCAGTAGGGCAAGGGGAGGGCATGGGGTAGAGGTGGGCTTCACCCAGGGGAGAGGGCAGCAGCGCTGGGAATGTGTCCTGAATCCCGTGCCAGGCCTCCCCTTGTGACTGACCTGCCTGGCTTCTGCTGTGTGAATGCAGGAGGGATGGTGGAACATCTGCCACGCCGATTGTCTCAGCAGATGATGGCCATTGACTGCCACAGGTGTCACACTCATGTTTTGACACTTGGGTGCTGTCCAGGGAGGAGGAAAGGATGTGTCAATACAGGCTACCCTGTTACCTTGTGTATTCCCTGCTACTGAGTTAACTACTGAATGTTTTAATTCCCCTAGAACTGTGTCTATGTGTCTTCACAGGGTTTCTTATACTCTGGGACAAGGGAAGATCAATATTTGTCTTGAGAGACTGAGTAGTGTCGAACAGGTGTGGTCTGTTCTGACCAGCCTCGGTCAGCAGCAGCAGGGAACACTCAGGATCAACTCCAGGAAACCCCAGGAGCAGGTAGGGATTTCCAAGACCAGCCAGCTCGAGGCAGCCCCAGGAGGGGGGATGTTCAAGGAAAATGAGCACTTTGGGCACAGAAGTGCCTGAAGTGGGGCTGGTGTTCTGTAGCCCATCAAACATGGGTTGCAAATCTATCTCCCAGTGTTTTCCTTGGCTCAGGGATACGATGAGTTGCAGCCTGGCTGGTTTGGGGTGGCCAAGTGTTGCACTGCTGCTGACAGAGCAAACCTGTGTGACAACTAATAATAAATCATTAAGAGATTTAGGATCTTGTTGTTTTATTCTGGGAAGAGGCAACTCTTGTCTCCTCTTTCTGGGAAAGGAAGAGTCTTGTTTCTTCTTTCTAGGAAGAGAGCAGTCTTCCCATCTGGGAAGAGAGGAGTGGCTGACAGCACCTCCCTCTGCTGCCAGCACCCAGCTGGCTCTCACCAGTCCTTACTGTTTGTGTGTGCCAGCCCAGCCTGCCCTGGGGGGCAGGACAGGGATCCCAGGAAGGGATGGGCATGGGCTGCTCCCCTGGGAGGCTCCGTGGAGGGGTCAGTCAGGCACAGAAAGGCTGTGGGAGTTATAACTCCATGGGATGGCTATGCTGGAAGAGGCATCTCTCCATGGTGTCTCCTGCACATCCCGTGGCTGTGGAAGAGGGGGTGGCTTCCTGCAAGGGTGCAGGAGGACCTCCTGCCATCTGGGGCTTACTGGGTCTTTCACTGTTTGATGGTGCCTCAGGTTTCTCGTTGGCTCAAGGAAGGTGAGAATGCGTCCATGCTTGTGGAGGAGGAGGGAGACCTTTGGAGAGGCAGCAGCATTTGAAAATCCCACAGATTTGTTCTTGTGAAAGCTCTGATTTATGGGAGTTTGTTCTAGCTTCGATCCATCAATGGAAGCAAGTTAAAGGTCCTCAAGTCCAAAATGAGTTTACTGTCAGTTCTTGGCAAGTCAGCATCTCCAGTGAGCTCAGGTGTGTCCTTAACCTCCGTGGGTGCTGCTGCCTGGCTTTGGCACCTGGGCTAGTGCTGAATTACAAACCCTCCCATGCAATGGATCCTGGAAACATTTAATTCATAATTTATTGCTTGCACAGCAAGTGTGCCGAAGGGTCTGATGGATGCAACGTGGGACTGCATCAGTGATCTGGGGTGGGCACAGGGAAGTTAAGCCTGGCTGTGTGGTTAACAGAGGACAAACCTGAGAGCGAACCCCTGCTGCCAAACTGTAACCACGGGGTTTGGAGTCTGTTCTGAGCTCGTTTCTCGCTTTGCTGAGGCTCAGATGGATGGGAGTGACCTTCAGGAATAGCTCTGCTAATGTTTATTTTATCAGGACCCAGCGCTGAAGCAGTGGAGCTGCTGGTTATTTTTAACTCAGGCGCTGAGCAGCTGGAGGCCTGGCTCAGCAGACCCTAGTAACAAATGCTCTAAAGTGGGACCTGCATCATCGATCGCTGAGGAATGTTCCTGATAGGGAAGGCGGCTTTTGTGCTGTTAACTCCTTCAGGGTTCTTTGGAACTCCCTGTGCTCTTGGGATTGGTGTCTGGGGGACTGGTGTGGCCCCATCACTTGCCCTGGCTGCAGGAGGAGAGAACCCTCATTCCCATCTCTCCTGGAACTCGTGCCCTGTCCCCATACCATAGGGTGGCCACTCTCTGTCCTTGGGAGAGCTGCTTGTGCAATTCCTCATCCCTCCCTGGGCCAAATCCCATCTCTCCTCCCTCCCCACAGCTCCCCATGGGGATCCCAGCCCCCAGCTGCCTTTTCTCACTGCATTTGAGAAAAGCAGGACCCAGAGATGTGATGGTTAAAGCTCCACAAGGTAAGGGGATATGGATCACATGGTTCTTTGGGAGGGCTGTCTTGAAAGGTTTTGTTGGTCAAGTAACCTGCTGCTGCTCATGGAGCCTGGGCCCAGCAGTGCCTGCTCCAGTCACATGCTGGGAGCAGGAGCTGGGGCTGAGATGGAGCTGAGATGGGTCCTTGGCCTCCCATTGGGGAAGCAGAGCCAGGGTGTGGAGAGTTCTGGTCATGAACCCCATCCTGGCTCGGGGGAGCAGCAGCTGTGTCAAGCACTGCATGCAGAGGTTTTATCTCATCCTAAAGATAAACAGAAAGATAAAGATAAACAGAAAGCTGGAGGACAGGCTGAACTGGGTGGGAAACACTCCCAGCTGCCCACCCAGCTTGTACCCCTGCCAGGATGAGTGGTGCCAGGGTTACTGGGACCATCCAGTGTGAGTGGGGTCTCCAGGTGCCACAGACTGTTCGACCCCTGAGCCAGTGTCCCCTCTGCTGGGACTGTGGGACCCTCAGCCAGAGACCACCAGTTCTGTAATGGGCTTTGTGGTGTTTGTTTATGGGAGTAGGGAGGCTCCCATCCTGTTTGTGGGGAGCTGGCAGGAGGACTGTTCTGGCATGGGAAGTGTTTATCTTCAGTGGAGTCTTGACCCCAGTTCCAGGCGTGAGATGTGTCCACACTCTATTCCTGCCTCTCCGTGTGG
Source organism: Pitta sordida (assembly GCA_013390025.1). NCBI lineage: Eukaryota > Metazoa > Chordata > Aves > Passeriformes > Pittidae > Pitta > Pitta sordida. The sequence continues at coordinate 29,067 of WEKX01019399.1, forward strand.
GACGTAGCTGCCCGTTCACCTGTTCCAAGCTGACAGCCCTGCCCAGAGCCTGGGTGTGCAAAACCTTGGATAGGTAACCAGACGGGGCTTTCTCTCCTGCTCTCTGTGCACAACCAGAGCATGGAGCCATTCCTGATATGGCAGAAATGTGCTGGAAACGTGTGGGGCGACTTCCTTTGGGGCTAAGCTTTACCCTGTGCTGCTGAGTTGTGCTGTGGGACTGGGAGAGCCATGAGGGTCACCCCTCTTCCTTAGGACAACCCCTGAGTTCCCAGCATCCCAAGAATACCAGGCCAGGCCAACTTGGGGCAGAGGGGGTGGCCAACACAAGGCTGCAGTGCCGTCCATGGCAGTTACCCCCCAACCTGAGTGCTGGACTGGGGGAACTCACCCCCACCCACTTGTGCACTGGGCAAAGAGCATCTGGGTGCTGCTGTGGGGAGAGGAAGGGCAAGAAGAGCCAGGTCTGGCTTTGAAAGTGAAAAATAGAGTTTTTATTCAGTGTTTGCATAGTTGATTCATGTCAGGGTAAAGTCCCATCCCTCCCCGTAGTGTCTCAGTTGCCAGGACAGTTATTGAAGCCAATGCCTGGCTGTACCAAACCAATAGGTTATTTGCAGTGTGTATCTATAGATTTCTTCTGTACATATGTGGTGTATAGACAGCTTGCTGCTCACAGGATACAAGCTCTCTCTACTGAGCTGCAGTCAGAGAATTGCGACGGCGGGTGCAGTCGGGGCTGGAGGGGGTCACTCTGCTGCTGTGTCAATGAAGCTGGCTCTGCAGGCCAGGCCTGCCAGTGAGCCACAGAGGGGGCTGCAGGGGGTCCCAGCTGGCCTGGCGCTGGGGGACAGGCAGGATAGAAACATCTCCACCCTGCAGGGTGAGGGGATGGCAGTGAAGCAGCTGCCATGGGAGCCCTTGGATTCTGTCAGCTCCTTTGTCCTATCCTTGTTCCTGGGGAGGAGTGTGGCATTGCTGCTGCTGGATCAGGGTCAGGCTGGGCTCGGGCAGTCCTTCAAGCACCACTGGGACCATCTTGGGCTAAAGGGAGTGGGGGCTCAGCGAGGCAGGGTTTCTGCAGCTGGGGGGCCACTGCACACACGGGCTAGGGCGCGATGATGACGTTGCGGTAGCCTTTCACCCCTGTCAGCTTGTCGCTCTCGAAGTCCACTATCAGCTTAAGGAGCCCTGACTTCTGCGGCACCATATCCAGACGGAACTTGGCCTCTGCCTGTGGCTCCACCGACTCCTCACTGCAGGGGGAGCAGGAGGTTAGCAGGGCCTGTCACCCTCCCGGGCCCCCTGTCACCCTCCCTGTGCCTGTAGTGCCACAGGACAGCGCGGGGAGCCTGGGAAGAAGGGACCCCTGTGGGGTGGCCGAGTCCCTTCCCCAGCGAGGGGATGCTGATCCACAGCGACCAGCATACCTCCGGCCCCTGCTGTGCCCCAGGCCTGCCCTCCCTGGGGGTTGGAGGCACATAAATCCACCCCCACCCCACTCCCAATATTCCAGCCAAGAGAAGAGGGAAAAGCTCTTACAGTTCCTTGACCTGCTGCCCACTGGTGAGGCCGGTGCCCTCCACCACGAATACACAATTGTTCAGGGGCACTTCGAGAGGGTTCACCAGGCTGATCTCTGCCACCAGCTTCCGATTCTGCTTTGGCTCTCCTAAAATCTGCAAGTAGAAGAAGTTGGACCCTCAGCACCACTATTCCTGGGGGGCATAGTCCTGCTCCCCCTGCCCTGGGCCTGGTGGGGTAGATGCAGGTCCCAGGGGGATGCAGTGAAGCAGGACCTACTGCCCTCAGGGTGATCTCAGCACCCCCTGCCCTACCCAGAGCAGCCTGGGATGGGACACTGGACCCTCACCCTGATCTTTATCTGTGGATTCTCGACATAGATATCCCTGACAGCCAGGAGGACGTCGCCGGTCTGGTGGTCGGTCAGGAAAGCCACCACCTTGATGACGTTGTCCGGGGTCAGGTTGTCCTTGTAGTGCTCGTACAGGATGCGCATAGGCACCCTATTCTCTGTAAGGGGAAAAAGAGTGGGGTCAGCACCCGCAGCCCTGTGCTGGCACCTGCCTGCTTCTGGGATGGTTTGGGCTCCCCAGGAGCTTTTTGATGTTCCTTGGAAGGATGGGGGGAGCTGGGATCTCTGTAGGACTGGCGCTCCAACCCCAGAAGGGATGCCAGAAGGGATGTTGGGGGCGTGAGGAGAAGAAACCACATCGCAGGGCAAGACTCCAGGATCCCAGAGGGGCTTCGCCAGCCCTTGGCAACCAATGCGGGCAGCAGGAGCTGCTTCCCTGGCAGCTGCCTGCACTCAGCCTTAAGCGCTGTTTATCCCAAAGTCCTTAGGGGGGATGGAGCTGTCTAGAGCTGAGAGGGAAGGAGGCTGAAAGTAACCAGCTGCCTTGGGTAGGGACCCCTGAGTGGCCATGACCATGGAAAATGGAGCCTGGCATTCCTGCGGCAGGACATGTAACATGGACTGAGGCTCTGGAGAGAGGAGCAAGCCTGGCTCCCTGCATCGGCACAAATGCCCTCCATGATGCAGTTTGGGGAATCTTGGGGTCTGTATTCTGAGGCAGGAGCTGGGGGGGAGAAGCTTCAGGAGCTCATACTTAAAGATTCAGAAAAAATCATGTTGAATTAACTTGTGTACAGAAATATTAAGGACCCCAAAGGCTGCAGGGCTTCTCTAGCAGGGTGGGCACATGCAAACCACTGTCCCCATCCATCCCTGCAAAAGGCTCAGATCAGGCAGTGGTACCTCTGCCAGCATGAGCAGAGGCACGTCCCACTCTCCTGCACAGCATCGAGAGCCAGCACATTCCTCATTCCTGCAGAGCAGCTCAACACCTGGCAGAGTGCCGAGTTTGCTACGGGCCGGTGAAGAGCAGGGCTTGGCGTAGGGTAAACATTTTGCTGCTCCAAGATAGCAGATGTGTGGCCTTTCTAAGCCCTGAAGGGACTCTGGCATTCATCCACAAAGCTGTCCTGGCAAGGCCCCTGAACTTCCCTCACCCTGGTCACACGTGAACAGCACAATCTGGTCATTAAACATGAATTTGGGTTTATGTGAGTTTGCCAAAGGACATCGCGCCCACCCAGGGAGACACCTAGAGCTTCAGTGCTGCTGACCAGTAAACCCAGTCCTGCCCACTTCCTCTGACCTGGGAAGATACCCCTGGAGAGCCCAGCCTTGCCTCGAGGTGTGTGGGAAAGCAGAAGGGATGCAAACAAGAGCCGTGGAGCAGCCAGGGACAGCAGCCTGGATATGCCCAATTTGGTCTCTCAGCATGAGAGCAGCCCTGGCTTGTGCAGCTCCAAATGCATTTCCAGCCTCTGCCTGAGCAATTTCCGCATCCTCTCATAGAGATTAAAAATCCATGGTCCTAAATAACTAAGGAGGATGTCCCCAAGGGGCATTGCCTACCGAGCAGCTGAACACAGGCATGCTGCTGACCCAACAGGCAGGGAAGCAGCCCCCTCACAGCTGGTGGGTCCCTTACCTGACCGGGGCTCAAGTTCAATGGTGGTGGGGTCCATCAGGCTACACTGGGGCCCGACAGTGCCATTGTAGCTGGTGATGCGGGCACACATCTTCACCGTGCAGACACGTCCCACATCTGCGTTGTTGTTGACGACAGCAAAGACATCGAAGTCACAGCCCTTGTTTGCACCCTCTGACACCTTGATCTTGAGGTGCAACCCCTCATCCTCCTCGTGGATGGACTTCCTCTCGTGCTCTGCCTTCTCAAACACCTTCCGCTCCTCCTCAGACCCTGTGGTGTATGAAACTCCTGTGATTCCCCAGGATATGGGGAGGGCATGGTGCAGGCTGTCCTGCCCTGAGCCCTGGAGCCCTCCTGCTGCAGTTGTTCCCCAACAGCCACATCCCCCCTGGGTGTCTCTGCCCCTGCAGCCCCCCCATACCCTCTGGGTATTTGTAGTTGTGGGTGATGTCCTCCCGGCTGTCCTTGCCCACACTCTTGGTGCTGATGTTCTTCCCCACGTGTGAGGAGTGGATGCCCTTCTTCTTCATCCCGTCTTGCTGCACCACCCAGTACACCACGTCAGCATTCACCTCCGCAAAAACGAAGGGGATGTCATACTTCAGCTGCATGTCACCTTCTTTGATGGCTTTGACAGGGGCTGGCCCACAGCAGTAAACTCCTGCAGGGATCAGAGCCACTGTCACCACCCCAGGGTTCAGCCACTGCAGGGGCAAGTGGTGGCTGCGGTGGGGCAACCCTGTCATGTCACAGCACGAGGTGGATGAAGCATCTGTGTGGTGCACATTGTACCTTCACTCTTCTCCTGTGGAGTTGGATCCAGTGCCTGCCACCCATCATAGTCACCTTCCAGGTCTGGACGGGCCATCCAGGACTCCACCCAGCAGTGGTAGTTCCTGCAAGGGAAGCCAGGATGCAGAAGCTTCAGCCTCCCCCAGCACCCACCAGGCTCCAGGGAAGGGACAGGCTGGGGTCCCGCCCTGCCGCTCACCAGATCCCTTCCTTGGGCCCCTGCTGCTGATCCCCAGTTTCGCTGATGTAGCGGTCAATGATCAGGTTGCCATTTGTGTCATGGGCTGAGTCGTAGTTGGTCACCACCCGGCTGGGAATTCCCAGGCACCGCATGACTGCGGGGAGTAAAGCAGGGTGAGACAGGGGCCTGGATTTGCACCACTCCTGTCCCACAGAGCCCCATGTTTGCACAGCCCCTGGCCCACGGAGCCCCAGGCATGCACAACTCCTGCTCTTCCTGCTCCCAGCCACCCATCCCAATGAGGAGCCAGTTCCTGCAGCCACCATGCAGGGGTGAGCTGGGTGGCACATGGCTCCGACAGTCTGACGGGTTTGATATTGCAGCAGAAAAAAAGGCACAAAAGTGTCTGTGAGAGCTCTGGAGGGAGAGTGTGGGTCGATGTGCTGAACCCCGGATTTCATCTCCCAGCTGTCTCTCACTGTGCACGGAGCTCCCTGGAGAGCAGGGAGGCAGTTACAGCGCTTCAAAGTACGTCTATAAACCTCTGTGAGTCGCTGAATATCAACTCTCGTTTTCTCCCATTTCTCTCCTCTAAAAAGGGTCCTGTCTCTCTGTGGAACATCAATGCACGCACTGAGGCAGCATTTTTTTTGGAGCAAAGCATGTGTGCGTGTTTCCCAGCAGTAGCCAGTCTGGAATTGTTCTCTTCTCCCCCAGCCTGACTGTCCTAGTGGCCAGGACATTATTTTGATCTCGGGGGATTCATGACTTTATTGCAAACTTGGCCTTAAAGCCACATCCCTCCCTTTGCCCTGCCTCAGCCCCTCCCTTGCTGCCTGGCTGGGGAGGCTGTGCTGATTGAAAAAACACCGTCCTTTTCTGTATTTTTTCCCTCTATTTTTTTCCTTTATTTCCTAATAAATTTGAATAACAGAGAGGTAATTGCGAAGGAATCATTGCAGGCTGGTTGCAGCCAGCCCCATCTCTCCCTTCTGGCCACAGCACCAGGAGCAGGGGGCTGGGGATAGGGGGAGACATGGGTGACCATGTGGGGAAGGGGATGTCAGAGACATCTGCTCCCTCCTCCACACGCCACAGCAGCAAAGACCCAGCACTGGCCATACTTGACTGGCTGGCACCCAATCTCCTGCCACTTCTTGAGAATATCCACACTCCCAATCCAGGACAGGGGGTTTATTCCATCACTGTAGGGGTCTGTCCACCGCCCCCACAGCACCCCCCGGTCCTCGTCGTTACAGTTTACCTGTGGCAAGAGAAGAGGAGATGGAGGGGTGGGTGGGCATGAGCAGACAGGGGAGGGAGGGAAAGAGCCTTTGCCCCATTCACGTGTGCTGTCACCCACATCAGCATCCTGTATTCATGTAAGAGCTTGCTGGGATGCAGTGCTAATTAGAGATGAATTTTAGAAACACATCCTCTGGCCTGGGAATTTGAGAGCGATTATCCCAAAGTTGCTCCTGGGATGATGTGTACCCATCCCTGCTATTCTCCTCCTTAAAAGGTTCTTATACAAATAGGGGCAATAACAAGAAATGTGTAAAGGGGAGGAGAAACACCCCAGCGAAGGAAAATGGTCTAACTGGCAGCAGGGGGGGATGGCAAATGCCACCTCTCTGCCACAGCTGTAGCCCAGGAATGTGGGGGTGCACAGGGACTCACCATGGCGCTCACCACCCTGCCGATGTACACGGGGTCATTGCGGCGGGAGCAATCCCGGTTCTGGTCCCTCAGGTGTTTGGGGTTTATGTCCAGCATGTTGAGGCAGATGGCTAAGATGCCATCCTCGAACTGGTGGAGAGCAAGGAGAAAAGACATGTAAGGTCCCTACAGGGGCTTTGGCACCTCTACCCTCCCTCCCTGGCTCACCACAATGCCCCTGCAAGCAGAACTGATGGGGACAGGGGATCACACGTCCCAGCACCTGCTGAGTGACATCCCCCCTGAGCCTGCAAACCCGTGGGTGAACTCCTGCCCTCATGCCAGGGCCGGATCCGGCTTCCTGCAGCTGCACAGGTGTCATGCATGAACCTGACCTCAGGGAAAACCAGCGATTTCCTATGACAGCTGAGTCACAGCCCTTCCTTGAATTGAGCCACAGATCCTGTGCAGGCCACCGGATCGGTGGCCTTGTTTGGAGAGAGTAACTGAGTTCCCCCTGTGCTGCAGGGGCTGCAGCTCCAAGTGCGGCTGCTGCCTTATCGGCATCCCCGGCCGGGCACTGGGGAGTGTGTTATCAGGCACCGGCTCCTTGGCACAGCAGGGCCACCCTGATTAGGGGCACACAGCCGTGGGGCCCCCCAGGAACCATGTGAAAACATTCCCCTCATCCTGCCATGCTTTGAAGTCAGCACGTTCCCTCTTGGAAATGAGTTTCAGGTTTTTTTTGACACACAACTGCACCCTGAGGTGCTGGCAGCATTTGGGGTGCATGTTTGGAGGGGTACACGCAGGGCACCAGTACCTGTGCCCTGCAGTGCCCTGGGCTGCACAGGCTGGGGTCAGACAGGGGTCACTAGGGTCCTGGGGGCCATGACCACTCACCTGGCCAAAGTCCCAGGGGATGGAGAAGATGTAATCTGAAGTGCCCTGGTAGATGAGACCTTGCTGGGACAGCACATACTCACGCCGCTCAGCCTCATCACGGAGGAAAACTGTGTCCTCTGTGGGAACAGCAAACCAATGGGAACAAGGCTCTGTGGCTCAACACCAGCCCCCCAACACCCTCAGGGCTACCCCTCCCTGGGGATGCATCCAGTGGGAAAGGAGGCAACAGGGGCTGGAACTGATCCTGTCTTAAAAAAAACTGCTGAAGAATTTCAGCCCAGCTTGATTTAAGCTGCTGGGAAAGTTTCAGCAGATTTGTGGCTTGCTTTTCATTCTTCCTCATTTTTGTCTATCTTGCCTTTTATTTAATGGAGTCGGGTATTTTCCCAGAAAGGAAGATCTCCCTGGGTGAGCAGTGAGAGTGGGTGAGCACAGCTGAAGTGATTTCACTCACAGCAGCTACTGCTGTGAAAATCAGTATTTACTGGAAATGTTTGCAGAAGGAAACTCCACATGTCCACCCACAGTGCTCAACAGAGCCCTGGTTGAGCAGTTTCCTACATCTCGTTATCTCTGTGGAGCATCTGAGATCCAGGAAATCAGCTGGGCCAGGGACAGTGGAAGGACATGGAGAGAGGAAAATCCCAGGGCTGTTAAACCTTGTAGCACTGAGTTGAGCCTCCTCTCTGGGTCTGGCTGCCTCAATTTTACCAGGACAGTGACATCCCTGTCACCAAGACCACAGCTGGGTACCTGAGTGGGGAGGGATGGGGATGGGTCATGTGAGGCAAATACGGACAACTGGGAGCAAGTAGGGACAACTGGGGACAATTAGGGGCATTTAGGATCTTTTCCCCTAACCACTGCTGCTCAGGGGGTCCAGTTTCATAGTGGTGAGCTCCCGTGGGCACCATGTGTGGGCACTGGGTGTTTGGGGTGATGGCAGAAGGGCTCTATATTTCCTAGGGTGGGGGATGGTGGTCCTGGCCTATTGCAGGGATTATATGGAAATGGAAGCAAAGTGGGGATTTCTGGTTAGACCTGAGCTCAGGACACAGCTTAGGGCACCTGGGGTCTGCAGTGGGGTAAGACCTGTGGGATCATGCAGCCCTGACAGTGCTGGGGGTTGGTTTGTTCTTGCCTGAACTGGGGCTGAGGAAGCTGGAAGCCTCACCTGGGTGCCAGGCATTGAAAAGCAGGATGAAGTCCGCGATGTGGAAGCTGGAGCCCTGGTAGCCAGTGGAGGTCTCCAGCGTCAGGATGTAGCGACCAACGCAGGCATTGGGAGGGGAGCAGAGCGAGACAGAAAGAGACTCCCCGTCCTGCTGCTGGATCACGGCACTCCAGCATGATTCCTCTGGGCAGTCAGTCATGTCAAAGTGGAACCTGGTTCCTGCTGTCTCATTAGGGCAGGGCCCTGTCAAGAAGGAGTGGATCAGTTCTCTCAGTGCACCCTATGGGTCAGATAAGGACTCTATGAAGCCCCTGCCATGGGGGCTGCACCAAGGGGACCTACACCACCCCCCCTGTCCTGCAGCAGCCACCTGGACCTTGGCTGTCACAGCCTGGGGACATTCACCATGTTATTTGTCAAGTTCTGGGAGCTCATGTGGGGCTCAGGCACATCTCTTACTGTTTGAGGGACAGACGCACCATGGGCACCCTTGGGTTGGCAGAGTGCAGGGCATGCTTGCCCTGGTGCCCACCCCAGGGTGAAGTCTCTCCTCTCAGCTGCACCCATTCCTGCCTCTGCTCGGAGAGGAGCCACTGAGTCCCTGTGCCCACACAGCCTGATCCTGCTGCAGCCCTCGGCACGGGCAGAGCCCAGCCATGAATTCCAGAACCTTGTCACTGGGAGCCCCACTACATGTGTGCAGCCTCAGGCGTTGCTGCAAACAACCCAGGATTAGAGATGACCTCAGTGGCCAAAGCACTGAGCCCAGGACAGTGTGATCCCTGCTGGCCTTCCAAGCTGCAGCCATGGCCAAGCCACCTGCACCAATCTGGCTCCAGACCTGCTCCCTGGAGCAGTGACGCCCAGCCCGGCTCAGCACCTCCCTGGCCATACAGTGCCCGGCTGGAAGATGGGGCAGTGGTGCCACTGCTGTTCTCTCTCCCCAGCCAGAGCACAGCCCTGTCTGGTCCCCTTCCAGCCCTCACCCACAGTGTGGGCAGGACATCAGGCCAGTCACCAAAAATACTCGTGAACTCATGAGAGTGACACAGTTTCTCCTCTCAGGGAGGCTGGGCTGAGCTCACAGCGTCCTTTTGGCAAAGGTTAGCCTGGCGCTGCCTTAGGATGGGCAGACATGGGAGCCTGCCTCCTCCTCCCCTTCCTCCTCCTCCTCCTCCTCCTCCCCTTCTGTCTCCTCCTCCTGGTTCTTCCTCACACCATTCCTCCCCTCTCCAGCACTCAGCAGAGCTTTGCTAAAACAGCTGCTGCAAAAATACAGCTCTATTCTCACTCTGTTCTTCTCCTCTTTCTAGTGGGAGGTGGCAGGCAGCCTTGGTGGCTTCACTGTCCCAGGGTGGGGGGACAGGTCTGGCAATCCCTGCCTTGAGAGGGCTGCGTGCCTGGCCCAGGTGAGGAATGTGCTAGGGCCATTGCCGGAGGGGTGGCACTGCCACGTGCCTCTGCCAGTCCCAAAGCACCTTTGCTCTCTTTTTGCAAGAGCTGGGGCTGGGCTCCAGCCCAGAGTAGCCTCTGTTAGCCTGTGCCTTAGCCTGGGAGGCTGTGCCCGGGGCTGCTCCTCCTGGAAAAGCAAACTGAGACTGCCTATAGTGTGGCCTGCAGATGGGAGTGGGTGGGCAGCTGTGGGGCTGCCAGAGTATGGGGAGAGCTGCTGATTTAAGGTGAAGCTGAGGAGTGCTGGGTTTGGGTGTGTCACTAGAGCTTTTGGGGTGGAAAAGGAGAGTTTTACTCGGTGGGAAAACCTGGGTGCACTTCCAGTTTGAATTCTGGCTGGGCTGACTCAGCAGGATGCTGCAGACCTAAAATAGCTCTTGCCTGAGAAAGAGTTTCCTCTCCCTTTGCTCTGAGCTGGCGGAGCTGAGCCCCTTCCTGGCAGCTGCACCCAGCCCTGAGCCACAGGAGCGATGGCTCCAGCCCTGGCTCTGCTCGGGGGGCTGTGCTGGGGGTACTCTATATCAATGTGTCCTATCTTCAGTGTTTGTATTTCCTGAGCAAACCCCACTCTGGGGATGTCTGGGCAGTGGTGGGGCTGTCTGTAAAGCTCATCAGCAGAACTGCTGTGAGACCCCTGGCTGGTGTTTCTCAGAGGAGCAGGACAGTTGGGCAGGTTGTTGGCCACAGCCAAGGCACCTCTTGATGAACTGGCACCTCCGGTGTCACCCAAGTTTGTCTCAGCCATGAGAGGAGGAGGAGGAGAAGGTGATGATGGCAGTCATAGCTTTTTGTTCTACTTCTTTTTCACTTCCCTTCTACTCTCATTTAGGAGGTGAGCTTTTACCTTTTTTTTTCTTATTGTGATATAAAAGCTATGCCCAGCATCAGCCTCTGCCAGGTGGGGACAGGGACTGTGTGACACGAGGCAGGTCCCTTGGCACAGCCCTTGTGGGAGCACAGGTGAGTCCTAGTGCAGCGGCAGAGCATGGTGACACCTGCACAGCCCTCCCTCATGACACAGATGTGGGGGCACTCACCAGTCTCCACATTGAAGGCAAGTTTGTCCACTCCCTCCTCGTAGCCCCGGCCCGAGAAGCGCAGGGTGATGGTGAAGGGCTGCCCCCGCCGCACCACCAGCTGCTTGCACCCCATGTCTGCCGTCCGGTGCTCCTGTCCATTGTGCTCCAACTGCAGGTCACATGTGTCCAGTACCAGCTCTGTGAAGGCAGTGGCATGTACAGCTTTGACACTGGGACCAGCAGAGCCAAAACATGCAACCCCCGTGCTTGGGCAGCAGGGGCAGCTATAGCCCACGCTGAGCCCTGAGCTGGTTGGGACCTTGGTGTGGGGTCTAAGCCTCCCTTGCCCACACCACCCTGTCCTTTCCCTGGTACTTGCCCAGCACAGCCCTGGGCACTGTGGCTGTGTCAGGCTCCGAGCATCTCTCCAGGAGGGCACTGTAGCCGTGCCAGACTCTGAGCATCCTTCCAGAAGTGCTCTGTGGGCTGGGCTTGCATTGTGTGAGGTGAGAGGGGCACAGCTTTAGCAGATGAGCTCATAGGGGTGTTCTGCTTTTCTGACCCAGCTCTCTGCCATGTTCCTATACCACGGAGCTGCCTCCATGGAGAAGAGGACTCTGTGCTGCCAGAGCTGTGCTAAGCCCGTGGCTGGGGCACCCAGCACAGGAGCAAAACCCAGTGTTCAGTCCAGCTCTTGGGGGACCTGTCACTGGGGCTGCTATGTGCCCCCATCCCAATGGTGTGTCATGTGTCTCTGACCTCAGGAATGCCTGGATGTTCCTGTGCCTCAGCCAGGCCTCCAGCAGCTTCACTGCTGACAAATTGGTAACAGCAAGTGTAAATTCAGTGACAGAGGTTGTCTAATGCTCCAGACGTATGCATGCTGCTCTGCTCTCCTCACAGGCCAGGCAGGGCTGTGGCTGGAGCAGCCAGTGGTTGTGTCCCTGCTGCCCTGGGCACTGCACCGGAGAGATTAAGTATCATTGCTTGAGGCCAGTGACCCCTGACTGCTCTGCAGTGATGCATTAATCACCAGAATAAGCAAAAGCATTCCATGCAGGAGAGCATACAGCAAGCTCAGCACCAATCAGGGATGGCTCAATGGGTGATGCTGCCCCATGCCACGGCTCTCCCTGGTGATGCCCTTCCCACTGCAAGCCCTGGTAGTTACTGAACCCTCTACAGATCAATGACAAATGCAAACTCTTGCCCACTAACTCAGAGCTAAATGAAAGCACTGCTCCTGGCTCTCTGGGCTGTATGTGCCCAGTGGAAAGCAGTGGGACTGTCACCATCCCCACTACACGGCGAGAGTGGCTGGGACTGTCCATAGCTAAGGGCAAGGTTCCTGCAGCCAGTCCACGGGGACCCTGGAGTGGGGACAGTTCTTCCCGTAAGGTCCTTTCCCTCACTGCCTCCCCCTCTGTGAGCAGTACAGTTCTGCGCTACGGGACATGGACACACGAGTGGAACCTCACTGACATGGAGCAAAACTCACTGTGCAGTAAGCATGTTCAGAGAGCGGGACCAGGGTTCCTCCTTGTCCCAGTCACCTCAGGTATATCATCTTCAGCATGTTTAGCAAAAAATAGATTTGTCAAAGCTCAGGTGCCTCTATCCAAACTGATGAGTGCCAAGAGGTGGGTGGGGAGGGGGCTGTGATGCTGCAAGTAGGATGTAGTGGGGTTCCAGGCCCCCAGGAGCAGGAGCTGCCTGGTGTGTAGCGGCTCAGCTTTGCGCCCGTTTCAGTGTCCAACCCGAAGGACTTGTGTTTGTATTGCTGTGGCTCTGGGAGCCAGGACAGCCTGCGGCACTGTGGGACAGCAGAGCAGAGTGATGCCATCCCACCCAGACGGCTTCGTGCCCGTGAGTATCACACAGTCCCGTTTCCTGAGACTTTGGGGGCAGCTCTGTGGGAGGCTGGGGCTGTTTCTGCCCTGACGGGTCATACGTGAAGGCTTCCCGAAAGTTAGAAGGTTTATCGGTGCCTTCGCCTCCAGAAATCCCCTAACCCTGGCAGGACGTGGGCGCACTGCTCCTGGCCCAGCTGTCCACCTTCCTCTCCCGGGAAAGCTTTAAATAGCACCAAACTTCTCTCTACGGGTACGGCGCGACCAGTGACGGAGGAGAGACGGGAGAGGAGGGAAGGGCTCAGACCCGCAAACCCACTGGGTTTGTTGTCACCGCCCCGGTTTAGTTTTTCCCGTTCTCCATCGCCCCTGACTTCGGCCAAGGGTCAGGGACCGGCTTTTGCGCCAAGCGAGGGAGGGGACCCCGAGCGCCGGCTGGGGCAGAGCGGGACCGGCCGCTCGGGACTTCCCTGGAAGCGGGAGCGAGCCCGACACCTGCAGCGGGGATCCCCTGCGGTCCTACCTTCGGCCATGGTGCCGTCGGGTGCCGTCGGGTGCCGTCGGTGCACGTCTCGGTCCCGGTACCTGTCCTGGTCCCACTGGCTGTGCTGTTGGTACCGGTGCTGGAGGAGCTGACCCTCACCACCCNCCGGACCGCCCCCCACCCCGGAGTCCCCCGAGACCCCACGGCCCCCGGGTGGGAGCTGGCCCCTCTGCGATCAAGAGGAGGGGAGAACAAGGGGGCGGAGAGGGGCCGCGTGGCTTCCAGCGAGGTGCCAGGGTTCAGGAATGCTTTCTCCTTATAAAGTTCTCTCCCTCCTCTGGCCGCGTCTCCATCCCGGCCAGTCCTAGTGGGATGCGCCTGTCGGGAGTCACATCCCCTTCCCGCAACTGACTCCCTGAGAGATAGAGACCGGAGGGAAAAATGTGTTGAAAACTTTGCTGCTGGACGGCAGATGTTGGCAACCGAGCTGTTAGCTCCGGGACAAGGGATTGAGCACGCAACAGTGACCGGCACCTTCCCTGGCAGTTCCTGCCCCCTGCACTGGCCATCCCTCTCCTGCCTGTCCCATTACCTTGTCAGTGGTAATGCCTAGGGCTGCCTGGCCTGGCTCTCCCAAAGGGTCACTCAATAAAGTAGAGACCACCTATCAGGGGCAGAGGACCAAGATCCCACATCTCCATAGCCTCTCTGAGTTTGGGAGTGGACCAGTACCTGAGTATGGCTCATTTTGAACAAGGTCTTGAGAAGGTTCTGGTCCTGTGTGGTGACTTTGTTCAGTTACTGCTTTTCTTTCACCTAAGTAAGTTAAGATGTTCAGGATCAGACTTCAGCATGAGAGGTGTTCTTGATGGAGCCCCACACTGATCCTCCTTGTTTGGCCCTTGGATTGGTGTGGGACACTGCAGTCCCTGCACTTGGGACACCTGCACATTGTCAACCCTCCTCAGCCTGATGAGTACCCTCCTGCTCCCCCAGACTCCTCACCCTCTTTCCTTCTGAGCTTTGGTGGTTGGTGCATCACTCCAAGGCTTCTGTGGGTGATGGGACCTTCTTGCGGATGGTGATGCCCCCCAAACAGGTGGAGTCCACCACTTCATGTACTCAAGGTCACCTCAAATGGCCCCCACAAAGGTTGTGCCCTGGTGAAGCTGTAATGTCCCGGTGTGCCCTGTCACCCAAGCATGTGGCACAGCTAGATCTGCTCTCCCCACACTGGGAGCGATCCTGGCAAGAGGTCCCCAAAAGTGGGCTACACTCTGCTCAGGCATACAGGGGCACTGTGGTGGGAGGGTCTGCAATGAGACAGACACCTCCCCCAGCTCTTCAAAGAGGTTTTTGGTACCAAAAGAGTTGGTAAGGTCTGAGCATGCAGAGGGCAGAGACCTGGAGAAACCACGTGAGTGGGGGGCTCCTGATGTGACTTGGCTGTTTGTGCAGCAGTGCTATCCCATAATGCAGCCATGGCTGGAGGAGCCCCCTCCTGCTTCACCATCTTTGAGGAAGGCAGGGAGAGAGGTTAGAGTGGGAGCAGCAAATCCTCGCTGAGAGAAAGCTCGGGACAGCTGGTTTTATTCATGCACTGTTACCATATAAGTGCACAGGCTGAGGTTGTGGAGGTGGGGAGTGGGGGGCCTTTGCTGGGTGCACCAGCAGTGCTGTTGTGGGCTCCTCACCTCAGCACTGGGCAGCTCACTGTGGAAAGAACTGCACAGGTACAGCCTGTCAGCACTGCCCCATCAGTGCAGTCCTGACACGCCACCACAGAGTCCTGCTCTCCTTGCTCAGGTTAGGGAGGAGATACTGAAAATGACACCCTCTTCCTCTTAGTCCTCATTGGCAGCACTGAGTTGAGCTGTTCCCATGGATGCAGAGAGAGATCACTGAGGGCGTGTGTCCTGCCGGCTGCCCATATCTCTGAGCATCAGGACCGCAGGAATCCTTGTCCACTGTCAGGCCACTGCGATGCCTCGGGAGGGATGATGAGGCAGTGGGAACCCAGATCTGCCCTTACCTGCCCTGAGTAGGCCCTGCTTCCACGGCAGCTTCCTGGGCAGAGTAGCCTCTGACACCAGCACTGACAGGTGCCAGTGTGTCTGGGCCCATGAGTCTGGCTCTGCCTGCACAAGCCTGCTCTTCCTCCTGTACCTAGTGTGAACTCTGGATGCACTCCACAGTGGAGGTGCTGTGCTTGGAATGTGTCGTTTGCTTCAGTTAATATGTGACAAACAGCCACGCTGTCAGATGCGCAGCAATAGGAAATGGCCATTTTTCACTCAGCTTCGAAGCAGAACACCCATGAATAGTGTTTGAGTGTGGGACCAGGCAAGCCAGGGGTGCGTGGTGCTGGGCAGGCTGCTGAGACTATCTTCTATTTGACTTCTTTGCCAGGCACAGAGCAGGAGTGATCGACAATGCCTGTCCCTGCTCTGCCAACTTGGGCAGAAGTGGCAGGAGACAAGCACCTGGCTGTCCCGGGACAATCCCCCAGTGCTGTGTTCTGTGCCTGTCCCCCAGAGCTATCCCTCTAGGCCTGTCTACTCAGGGCTGTCCTTCAGGTGTTATCCAGGGAGCCCTGGACTTGGCCCCAGCACCTTAGTAAGCGGAAACCTCCCTTGTTTCCAGCTTTAGTGCCCACTTCACTCACCACCACATATCGCTGAGGCATCTGTCTGCCCAGGCACTGGAAAATACTGCCCACGGCAGGCAAGCCACACTGCTGGTGTTATTTTTACTCTCCTTCCTAAGACAAGGTTGCATTAAGTGGGTGTTTGCACTGCTGAAGCCCAGAATAACTCCTCATTTGCTCAAGGTGTTCAGTGCAGGACTGCAACTTCCCTCTCTCCCACCCTGCTGCTGGAGCTGCTTCAAAGTGTGCTGATCCTGCCTTGCCCGTCGCACAGGCAGAGACACTGTTTGCTCTCCTGGGTGTGTGCTGGGGCGGCTGCAGCCCCCCCAGTGCCCGCACATCCTGACTCAGTCCCTTGTGCAGGCAGATAAACAACCCCTGAAAAGGGACAGTGTCTGCTCTGAGTCGCCCCGTTAAGTCGTCAACCGACTCCAACAGCTCTTCCCATCTCCTGCGGTGCCTCCCGCCCCGGGTGTTCCCCAAAGCACAGCCCTCAGCAGAGCCGCTGCTCCTGCAGCTCCCTGAAGCCGGGGGTCCCGTGTTCTCCTCGGTGGGGAGACCGGCATCATCCCCTCCCTGATCCTTTCCGTAAGGTTGCCAGCAGGGCTGGGATGTGACTTTGGGAAAAGGCTAAAGGGTGAGGCAGTGTGTCCTGCCCATGGTGATGAGGCCAGTGGGGAGCATTTGGGGCTGGGTGGGGGGATCCTGGCATACTAGGTACACAGGGCTCTGACCTGTGAGCATGGACAAATATTTCCACGCTGAGGCGCGGAAAGACCTGTGGCTGCTCCATTTGCGGTCGGCTGAGCCAAGGGGCTGGGCAGCAGCCGCAGGCAGGACCCATAAGGGCACTGCAGCCTGGGGTGAGGGTGGATGAGGTTAGTGATGGCAGCACGGGCAGTTTGGGCCAGGTGAGCTGCTGGCTTGGTGCCAGCATCACCCCTAGTTTGGGGCTTTGGCTGTCACAGGCAACTCTGGCACTGAGCCAGCAACTGAGCAAGCGGAGCTCCCAGAACGGAGCTCCAGGGGTTTGGAGCCGGCATAAAGGGGGTCTTGTTCCCAGCTGGAGGCAGCTGCCTGCCAGGCCAGGTAGTTCAGGGAATGGGCAGCCTTTCCTCTGGGAGAAGAAGCAGCTTTTTAAGGAAAAGCAGATACGTAATTTTTCCACCTGGCCCCACAGGCAGGCCCAGTGTGCTCTGATGTTGCAGCCACAGATTTGACATAGCCCTGTGAGGTTGAGCTGTACTCTGTTCGCAGGGCAGGGGGAAGGATGTACCACTGGTTTCAGATGCAGACCTGGGCTCTGGCTCACTGCTCACAACACATGCGGAGCCAGAGGATTTTCCCAAGAACTGCAGAACCTGAATCAGCATGGCCTGAAGGGACAGGTCAGCAGCTTCTCCGGAGAGCCTTGGAGAAAGGCACAATCTCCCACTTCTAGGGGGGGCTCAGGAGGAATTTGTTATGTCACTATCTTTGTTCTTAGGCTGAGTTTGTGTTTTCATTTAGAAGAAATGAGAAAGGAAAAAAAAACCTCTCAAAAGTCTCTTGGGTTACTTGGCCTCCAAGCTTGGTGGGGGCAGGAAGGCTGGGGGCTTGTCTTGCAGCTCTCCCTAGCAAGCCCTGGGGAAATCGGTCCTGTGCCAGATAGCAGTGATGTGTGCAGGGTGGGAGGATTCTCCAGCTATGCCGGTGGCCCTGGGATGGCCATGAGGCCAGTCCCACTGTGGCAGGGTCCTGCAGTGCTCGAGGATGAGCTGCAGGGCTGCAGGATGGGCTCGTGCCCAGTGCCAGGGCAGCCATGAGCCAAACGCAACGCTCTGCAAACTGATCTGGCTGTACCTGGCACGAGCTGAATTCCAGACTCAGGTTGTCATTTCCTAGAAGTTTGTACCAACCCTCCCTCCCCGGGGCACCATTCCCCCAGGGCGCTGCTCCCCGGTAATCCCTCACCTCCTCCATAGCATGCGACCTCCAAGGGATCCACAGGGGGAAACTAGAGGGGTCTGTGCTCCCCAGTTGGTGCATAGCATGTTAATGCTCCTCCGTGAGTGCGTATATCCAGATTTAATGCCTGAAGCTGGGCCATTCCCCCAGGACTCACGCGTGAGCCACATGTGGCCCCCACTCAGATGGCCTGCGCCTGACTGTCCTGTCAGCAGCTCCCCAGGGGTGGGTGTCTGCCAGGCCCCTGGGCAAGCACAGGCACACTCGTGGTTTACATCCATCCCTTGGGAGGCTGTACAGCTGGGATTTTGGAAAGCAGCTGAATTGGCCTTGCTCTGGCCAGCTCAGATCAGATTGAGTTATATCCAGCCCTTAGAGTTTGACCCTTTGGCGTTACCCTTCGGCCTTCCTGTTTTCCTCTGGTATTGCTGCCTTCTTTGGTTTTCTATTTCTTATGTCTGCTCTGCAGCTCCCCAGAGCAGCAGCAACTTTGGCTCGGTGAAGGGTGAGACTTCCATTTGCTCTGCTGGAACAGGCACTTGGTGATAATGAAGCTGATCTGGGACATCTCTCCTCACAGCAACAACCCAAAGCCAGGACAGAGCTGATGGCTTTGTGCCACAACTCAGCTTCCTCCTGCACCCAGGATGGCCTCTATATTTACCTACTGAAGACAGAACCACTGTCCTGGCTGCCACCCAGGGGACAAATCCAGGCACGATGGCTTTCCTGCTGCAGCATGGGCCAAGTCCCTGTCCTGCACTTCCGAACTCCTGTAGCTGTTTGAGGCTGAGCCCTGATGTTGGGGGCTGCCTAGACAGGAATGGGCCAGCAACAGCTCTGCTGGCAACCAGAGCTGCTGGGAGACCGGAGGGCTTTAGGGTGTCCCACATGCTCTTGTTGCTGCATCTTTGCCTCGTCACACATTGCTCACGTTTCCTCCTTGCTGGGTCAGGGCACGGCCATGGCGCTGTCCAGGAATGTGGCAGCCCTGGTGCCTCTTGCTCTTCCTGCTCTTTTCTTCCTCTTTTCTCTGTCTTCTCACGGTCAAACGCAGCAATTCTCCAGCCCCCGCAGTCTGCAGGGCAGGGCTTGATGGGAATCGGACAGTGAGGAGGAGGAGAAGGAGGAAGAAGAGTGCAGCATTTGACCCTGGTCAGAGCTCACTGCTCTGTGCCAACTTGGGTACCAGCTGCTCTGCTGGAGCAGGGTGCAAGGAGCTGTAGGGGAGAGCTGCCCCAGGAACTACTGTGGGGAAATGAAGGGCTGTCTCTGGGGCTGGGGTCTGTGCCTGACCCACAGGCCCACCCCCTCTCCAAGCTGGTTTTGTTGTTTTCCGCATCCAGCATTTAGGAACATTTTTCCTTTGGGAAAGAAGTATTTCCCAGGGCCTTGCGGGAGCTCCCCTCCAAGGCTGGGCTGACCACAATGCCCTGCTCCCCAGCACTGCTGGACTCCCACCAGCCTGGACCCCTGCCAGGCCCTGAAAAATGATTTTGTCATTTCCTAGAGAGTATTAGACATTGATTAACTTCTGTATTTGCCTTTCTGGAAAGGTTACATCTTAATTGGTCAAACTTAGAGTCATAAGTCATGTGCTGAAGAATCAGCAGAGATAAGAAAATTTCTGCAGAAGGTTTCAAAACACTTTACGGTAGGCAGGATCTGGTTGTGGCCACTCAGCTGTGGGGCCTGAGAGTAGTCAGTGCATGGGGCTCTTCCATGGAAACAACTCACTTTCTAGCCAGGGGCCAGAAATTCCCCTGCTATCAGTTATTCTCAGGATTTGGAAAATATCCTTTTTTATTTCACTTTTGGAAAAAGAAAACAACATGAAAGCCATTGTTTGCTTTATTCAGAAGAATCGTGATTCCATCTGGTTTGGAAAATTATTCTGTTTCTTACTTGGAAGTGCTATTCCCCCAACCTAAAAACCGCAGTAGGGAGGGGGATACAGCAGATCAGCTCTCAGCAGAGCAGAAAATTGAGCAAGTCAACTGTCAGGCCTGGCTTAGAATGATGCTGGAGAGAAAAGAGATTTTTTTGCTCTCATGATGAGCTGGGGGCCATCCAGGGGAGAATGGCTTGCACTGGACATGTGCAGGGAGAGGGAGCAGGAATGTAAGGCTGGCACAGGGATGGGGATCAGGGATGTATCATAACATGAAGAGGTAGAAATGTCCTGGCTGGGTGACTTTGGTGCCCTTCAGGACATGGCATTATTGGAGAATGGGACGAAGTCTGCTAGACTCACCCAGGACAGGACATGTTGACCTGTCTGGGGTCTCTAAGACAATGACTTTTAAGCCAAAAGGAACAGGATGGAGCTAGGAATTAAGATTTCAGCAGAGTAGAGACAAAAATGAGCTGGTGAAGATGAAGTTTAAAAGAACTACATAAGGAGAACTTAAGAGCAGACAATAGACAGGACTAGAAGTGATGACAGGCAAGAAGTCCTGTGACAGGGCAGGGTCATTCTTCATTAATTGGAAGATGGCAAATGTGACCCCTATACATAAGAAGGGACGGAAGGACAATCCAGGAAACTACAGACCTATTAGCCTCACCTCTGTTCCAGGTAAAGTTATGCAACAGAGGGTACTGGGCACTATCATGCAACACCTGCAGGATGGCCAAGAGATCAAGCCCAGTTAGCACGAATTTAGGAGGGGTAGGTCTTGTTTGACCAACCTGAACTCCTTTTATGACCAAGTAACTCACCTGGTGGATGAGAGGAAGGCTGCGGATGTGGTGTATCTGGATTTCAGTAAAGCTTTTGACACAGTCTCCCATGATATACTCCTGGGGCAGATGGCAGCAAGGGGCTTAGACAGGAATATTCTCTGCTGGGTCAGGAACTGGCTGGATGGTCGAGCCCAGAGAGTGGTAGTTAATGGTGTCCCATCCAGTTGGCGACCAGTTACTAGTGGTGTCCCCCAAGGGTTGGTGTTGGGTCCAGTCCTCTTTACTCATGATGGGATTGAGTCCATCATGAGTAAATTTGCAGATGACACCAAGCTTGGAGCATGTGTTGATCTGTTAGAGGGTAGGAGGGCCCTGCAGAGGGATTTGGACAGATTGGAAAGATGGGCAGACTCCAATAGAATGAGTTTTAATAAGTCTAAATGCCAGGTTCTGCACTTTGGTTATAACAACCCCAAGCAGAATTATAGGCTGTGGATGGAGTGCTTAGAGAATGAGCAAGTGGAAAGGGACTTGGGGGTATCAGTGGACAGCAAACTCAACATGAGCCAGCAGTGTGCCCAGGCGGCCAAGAGGGCCAATGCCTGACCCTGCACACACATCAAGAATGGTGTGGCCAGCAGGGCAAGGGGAGTTACCCTTCCCCTGTACTCGGCACTGGTTAGGCCGGATCTTGAGTATCGTGTCCAGTTCTGGGCCCCTCAATTTAAGAAAGATGTTGAGATGCTGGAACAAGTTCAGAGAAGGGCAACAAGGATGATTCAGGGGCTGGAGGATAAGGCCTATGAGGAGCGGCTTAGGGAGCTGGGTCTGTTTAGTCTGGAAAAGAGGAGGCTCAGGGGTGACCTTATCGCTGTCTATGACTATCTAAACAGGGGTTATAGACAGGCAGAGGTCGGTCTTTCCTCTCTGGCCATTGGAGATAGAACAAGAGGTCATGGTCTTAAGGTCTAGCAAGGGAGGTTTAGACTTGACATTAGGAAAAAGTTTTTCACTGAAAGAGTGATCCGGCATTGGAATGTGTTGCCCACGTAGGTGGTTGAATTGTCGTCCCTGGAGGTGTTTAAGGGTAGACTGGATGAGGTGTTGAGGGCCATGATATAAATGTTATAGTTGTTAGGTTTTATTTGGATTATAGGTTGGACTTGATCTTCAAGGTATTTTCCAACCTTATCAACACTGTGATACTGTGTAATTCTGTGTTAATGACCCAGATAGGAGGAGCACAGTGTGACAGCCTCCAGAGAGGAGCTCAGCAGGGTTCGGCTTCAGGATCTGGCAAAAACAAGGCTGAGCGGGGTATGAGTGATGCTCAGCCAGACTGGGCTGGGTGAGTGCCCTTTGCTGAGGCGCAGCATCCCACAGGGTGCAAGCCATGACTGTGCTGGGCTGGGAGGAGAAGTGTGTTTCTCTGGAACTGCCTCACCAGACAGATTGCTTCTTCCCCAGTGTCTCTCTTGATTAGCTCATGCTGTGGCTGTCTGGGGGCAGCAGGTCAGCTCCTGGCCCTGACAGCTGAGGTCCCGCCTGCCTTTGCTTTCCTGCTCCCGAGTGCCCAAACAGGCAGTGCATGGCAGGGGGACACGACCGCAGGGATGGGGTCTCTGGGGACCCTGAGCTGCTTTGGACTGGGATCAGCAAGGTCGCACCCAGCTCGAATGGGTCCCCAGGGCTTCA
Source organism: Pitta sordida (assembly GCA_013390025.1). Lineage (NCBI taxonomy): Eukaryota > Metazoa > Chordata > Aves > Passeriformes > Pittidae > Pitta > Pitta sordida. Next base: position 51,082 of record WEKX01019399.1, read on the forward strand.
GGACAGTGTGTTTCCAAAACAGAGTGGGGAGGCAGGGCAGGATGACACCATTCTTGAAGTACTGGGAGGGGGAACCAGAGATTGAGGCACTTACAAAAGCGTCCTTTGTGCAGGACCAAGGTGCTCGTGGCAAACAGGAGAGCCAGGCTGTGGGTGCAGCCCATGTAGGGGGCACAGGGGGTCTTTGTGGTGGCACAGGTTGGCCATGGGAACTGGGCTGGGGTGGTGGGAGCAGTTAGAGCCCAGGTGAGCAACCTAGTACCTGACTCTCCGCAGGACATGACTTCTTGTTCCTCTCCATGAGGACCATGCCAGGTCTTTCTCTTCAGGTTTATTAATGTTAATGGTGTTAGTCTTGTGTTAATGAGCACATAAACACAAGGATCATCACTAGCTCAGCTGGGTCTGCAGCAGCAGTGCAAGGCATGGTAAAACCCCCTGGTGAAGTGGGGAGCACAGTCAGTGGCAGGAACGCCTTGGTCTGTGCTCCAGGCACAGCTGCTGACTGTGGGAACCCTCCCTGCTGCCCAAGACAAGGCTGGCACCAGTAGGGATAAAGGCACTTCACAAGAAAATTGCTACACACCTAATAATCTGGTAGATTATTAACAGACCTCATGAGCTAGTGATGGGGTCACTGGTGATCCCTGGTGGGGAGAGCACTAAGGACAGGGAACCAAAGACTCTGGGACTGGGGGTTGGGTCAGAGGTCCCAGCATTCCACCTCTGAGCATGGGAAATCCCATCTCATTGGTGATTGAGACTTCCACAGCTGGACAGAAACAGCCACAAATGGAGGGACTGGTTACTTGGCATTTGCTTTAGCTAGACTTTCAGTGTGTTGGTTCTCCAGGTAAACAATCTGAGGGGGCTTTTCAGAGGGGCAAGGTGGTCTGGGCCTCTGGAGGTCCTGGGGCAAAGCCAAGCTCACTCTCAGGGCTTCTTCCATGGAGTTCTGAGAGTCTGAGTCCTCAGAGGAGAAACTGCTCTGGCTGGAAATCTGAAAGTACTGGGCAGCTTCTGCCTGTGACCCTGGTGATGGGCCAGGTGTGCTGGAATCTGAGGCAGTTCCATGGGGCCCAGTGGTGGGACAGGGCTGGTCAGCACCTGGGAAGCGCATCCAGGGAGGCAGGGTGAAGGGACGCCTCCGAGTGGCCTGGCTGCGCTCCTGGGAGAGGCGTCCTGCTGCTCCCAGGCTGGTTCCACTCTTGGGTTTTGGCAGGGTTGTGTCAGCAGAGACATGATGGTGAGAGGTGCGGGCACCCTTGGGCCCTGGCTGGCAGCAGGGCTGCGGGGAGCTTGGCAGTGTGGGGCCAGGAGCGGTGCTGGCCTGGGGCTGTCCTGGTACCTGAAGTTGTCCTGGACCCTCGAGGCTGGGCTCTGGCTGCTCTGCCACCTCCTGACCCCCCAGCACTGCTGGCTCAGTGCTGGTGGCTGCTCTGCAGCCTGGGGCTTCTGTGTGAGAGGCTGCAGACTCCGGGCTGGGCAGGTTGGAAGTGTCTCCCTGGCTGTCGGCTGGCACTCCCCAGGCCTCCTGCAGCTCCACCAGCATCTCCTCCAGGATCTGCCGGGTCTCCTGGTACTTGTGCCACGCCTCTGTCCAGGCTGCCAGCCCTCGGCTGCTCTGCATCCTGTGCACTTGAACCTTCATCTCCTGCAGCTTCTCCAGGGCAAACTCCACTGAAAGCTTCTGGAAGGATCTCTGCAGGCACCGCAGTGCCTGGCCCTCCCCGCGCTGCACCCGAGCCGAGCACTGCCGGCAGTCCAGCTTCAGCCCCGCAACCTACAAAAGGAGGTGAGAATGGCTGGTTTTGTGGCTGCCAGCAGCACCGTGTCCTGTGGGGGAAGACCCCCTGCACACACCTTGTTGAAGAACTGGACGAGCTCCTGCAGCAGCTCCCATTCTGCCTGCCGCCGCTCCAGCTGCCTGGAGAAGCTCATCAGCTTTGTCTGGAAACGGGCTGCAGCCACCCGAAAAGCGTCTGCCTCGGGGAATGTCACGTCTCGGACCTCAGAGGCCTCCTGGCACAGAGTCAGGCCGCGCTGGTACCGAGCCTGCAGGGACGGCAGGAAGGAAACAGGCTCAGCACGCAGGAATGGTGCTGGCCTGGGATGTGTGTGCAGGGTCAGGCACCACAGGTCAGCACTCGGCATCACCAGAACAGCTGGATGGAAAACACTTCTGGGCAGGTGAGCAGAAACAAATGGAACAGGGATTCTCCAGATCTTTACTCTGCCCTGGCTTGGCTCAAAATGCACTAAATGCACCCCCTGTCTCAAGTGGGATCACTGTGCCATGTCCTGCCTTTGGTGTGTGTGACTAAAGGGCCTCCACATCCAGGGGAATGGGAAAAACAGATCCTCATCACCATATTATTCATTGTGTGATGGATGCCCAGGCTCTGCAGGACAAGGAAGCTGCATGGATGGAGTAGATGAGGGGCTGGGGACAGCAGTCCCAGCACACACCAAAGCACTGGAGAAGGGCTGCCCAGAGTCCTGGCAATGCTGGGCTTGACAACTTCAGTGTGACCTGACAGCACAGTGACACCCAGTTCTGCCCAGAAGTCTCATTCCAAACCCAGGGGACATGTGTTATGGAAAAGCCCCTTCAAACCTACTGTGGCCTGGGTGAGGAACTCATTGAAGTGCTCAGAGGAGGCCTGGCCGATGTCGGGGCTCCACTCCTTGGTGCCCATCTCCTGCAGTCGTGCTGCCGCCTCTCCATCCATCCAGCACCCCAGCTGTGAGAGAGTGGGATGGGGGTCAGAGGGTCAGGTGGGACCAGCCACGGCAGCAGCGTGTCCACAGCACCTCCCCTTCCTGCCCTGAGTGGACATCCCCGCTCAGACACAGTCACACAGTCACTCATCATGAAAATCCAAGCTCAGGCTATTCTGCTGTTCTCCAGACTTTCTCCATGACCAAAACCAAAGCAAATGTGCCCAAAACACTCAGCCACAGAATACCACAGAGGACAACTTCAACTTGAAGCACTTCAGAGATGCCCAGCTCACCTTGCCAAACTCAGTCTCGAGCTCCCGGACCTTTTGGAGGAACTCCAGGTGCTCCAGGCAGCTGTTGGATTGGGACACCAGGTCGTGAAGCTCTTCTTCCAGCTGACTGTAGAGCCCCTCAGCTAACTCCATGCCAGTCCTGGTGGTTGTGAGGAAAGAGGCTGTCAGTGCCAGGTGCTGCTGGGTGGGCTCATGGATGCATGAGGTGGAGGCCAGCAGGGTTCTTGGTCAGCTCCTGACCCCTGTGCTGCACACGCCTGGACATCTCCCCATCCCATGTCGCAATGATGGCAGGGACCACGGGACAGGAAAGCATCATCTATCAGTGCAGCTCAGCTCCTCTGAGAGAAGGGAGCAGGATGGAGGAGTTGCTACCAGCATGCATGGACTAATGGACCACAGTGGAATAGCTGGACCAGTGTGGCACCACTAGACGAGTGCAGCATTACTGGACAAGTGCGACATCACAGGACGAGTATGGAATGGCCCGATTACGGCACCACTGGACGAGCATGGCATGGCCAGACAAGTGCGACATCACTGGAAGGACCCAGCATGGCCAGCCGAGCGCAGCAAGGCCGGGACTTGGCCCCATCTAGTGGCTTTTCCCAGGCCCAGCCCGAGGCATCAGAGAGCAGCAGCGATGGATCCGTCCTGGCCTGGAGCAGGAGACCCTCCCAGGGATCTGGCACTTTCCACAATAAGGATGGGGGGAATACTGCAGTGGACTGTCCCAGAGAAGCGCTCTGGGGTGGCAGAACAGGAGGGAGCATGACAACAGCTTGTGCTCATAGGCACTGAGCTGTCCCTGGGGAGGTGGCTCTGTCAGCCAGCAGAAGCCGGGAGTCCCAGCAATGACCAGTGATACTGGCCCCTCTTACCTGACGTGGTCGGAGGCACGGAGGCTGGCGGCCTCCCTGCGCAGCCTGGCCAGCACAAAGCCCCCCTCACGCTGCACCTGCACCATCTGTGGGTCACTCAGCACCTTCTGCATCAGCTCCTGGTGCCTCCTGATCCCTGTGGCTGCATCCTGCAGAGGGAGGGATGGAGAGGTGTCTTACCTGGGACCCTACCCGGTGCCTCAGCCAGTACAGGATGGGTATCTGGGCCTCCACCCCAGGGATGAACAGAGAGGATAGGACTCCGTGGCCAGGAGTCTGCAAGTGGTTATGCCAAGTTTTGGGAAATTGAGATTAAATGTTCCTGTGGCTGCACGGCAAACAGGTTCTTTGGGAATGTTCTCAACCTGCAGTGCCACCATCCTTCTTACCCGTGTCCCTGCCAGTGCATCAGTGCTCCGCAGCTCCTGGATGCAGCGGTGCAGCAGCTCCGATGCCCGCCTGAGGCCAGCTGTGAAGGGATGCAGTTTCTGGGGCAGGGGGGAATATACGGTGGGTTAGCAGAGACAGCCTGGCCATGAGAAGGAGCAGTGCCAGGCCAAAGCAGGGAATACTGTGAGGCACTGGGTTAAAGCTGAGGAGGGAGTGTGAAGGTGGACAGGCAGCTGCAGGCAGGAGCATGCAGCAAAGACCTGCCCTCCTGTGCTCAGGGCCCTTCTCCTTTCCCTCTCACAGACCTCCCTACTGCTTTCCCAGGGATGTGTGCAGGACATATAAAATGCGGTGGGGATAGAGGGATGTGGAGGAGGTGAAGCAATGGCTAATGGTGTGGTAACAGACACCTGGAAGAATTGAACCCACTCGCTGTGGCAGTAGGGGAAGGCACCGTCCAGCTCCATGGGCAGCTGGGAGCTGTCGACGTGGCGGCCCAGAGCCTTCAGTGATGTCAGGGTCTCCACCTGTGGGCACAGGGCTCATAAGGCTGGTCCCTCCACAGGGACATCCTGGAGCAGGAAACAACCCCCTCCTGCCCCAGCTCAGGGGACAAGGACAGGCTCACCTGCACCCCAGGCAGCCTCTCACGGTGGGCAACCAGCTCCTTCTCAGCCAGCAGCAGCACACTGTGGATGCAGCCCGGTGAGACGCTCTGTGGGAGGCAGGGGAAAGTCACCACAACAACCCCCACATGCAGCCCATGGGGAACCCATGGGGATGCTGAGGCTGCTTGGGTAGGCTGAGACTGGTGAGCTCACTGCAAAGAAAAAGGCTCCTGAGCAAGTTGGCATGGGAGAAGAGAACAAGTGACTGAGACCATGACTCTGTCCCAGCCACCAGCTCCCTGGCAAAGGACTTGTGGGAAGAGCCTCATGAGTGAACCCCTTCTCTTGCATCCTGGGTGACACCACGGTGCTGGGTGATAGTGGGGCTGGGAAGGGACCTGTGGGGATTGCATGGCACAGCAGGCACCGGGGAGGATCTGATGGACCCCCAAAGAGTGGCAGCACTCCCTCCCAGGCAGGGACACGCCTCCACGGCAGGTCTATGGCACAGGCACACAGAACCCCTTGTACCTGAATGGAGTGGAGGGCTGAGAACAAGACAGGAGCGGGTGGCTGCTTCCTGGCATCCACCACGACAGTCAGCCCCATGTCCTTCGCTTCTCGCCTCTCACCGGTTTTTGCTTCTCGCCTGGCAAGAGGAAACAAAGCAGAAGCAGAATGGCACATGAAATATGGGTCCTTCCCTGGGCTAGGAACAGCTTGAAGCCCTCTCCCACTCTTTGCACCCTGAGGCAGGCACCCACTGCCACGGATGGTGGCCTCATTCCTGTGGGATGCCCCAGTCAAGGGCATGTGACTCTTGTGGCGACATAGCCCAGGGTCCTTGGGAATGTGCCCAAACCAGCATGTGCAGGATGCTGGGCATCCAACCCGACTTGGCCCAGGAGCCCTGAGCCAGGCCCCTTACCTGGGGAGGGAGCAGAGGTAGAGGATGAGCCTTGCCAGCTCAGCAGCTGAGCACCACGCAGCCCCCCAGGCACTGCCACTGGTGGTCACCAGGAGGAGGGCCCTTCCCAGCCTGTCTGAGCTCCCTGTGGAAAAAGGATGAGTGACCCCTCTGGCAGCCGCCTGCAAGCCCTGAGCAATCCACGAGGGGCTGGGGCATCCATCGGTGCTGCTCTAGATCAGCTCAGGGCCCACCACAATGCAGCCCTTCTGGCCCTTCCCAAGGAGCAGAGCCAGCCTGCAGGGGCTCTCGGCATGAACACTCGGCATTCCAGAGCTGCTGGGGACATTTTTACTGAGAATAAGATGGGGTTTGTTACTGATTTTTTGGTTCTTGGGAAAAGAAAGGAGCCAAATGTTTAGTATTTGGCAGCTAAAGCTGAACAGCTTCACTAGAGAGGAATGGTGTGGGAGGGCTTGGGGCGGCTGGGACTAGGGCAGCTGCTCCACACAGGCTTCCTGCATTTATGTTTTTAATGTTTTTGCCCAGTTGAAAGGAAATTTTCTGCTTGGAGGAATTTTGGCCTCTAGTAAAGCCCCAAAACCTCCAGAACACCCTCTCTAGCAGCACAGTGTTTCCCTCCAGAGGCCTCTCCTGCCATCCCTTGGGCTCGTGGTTCCAGCAGTACCTGGCAGGCAGATGATGCCCGAGCGCAGCAGCCCAGAGTGCAGGTCCAGCCAAGCCAGTGGCTCCAAGCCAGTGGTGCTGGTGCCAGGCATGGAGGGACCATTCTTGCAGCCAGCAGTTTCCAGGGATTGTTCCTCCACGGTGGCAGCAGCAGCTGGATTTGTACCTGTGCACAGGGGTGGAAGAAAGAGGAGCTGGTGACATGCAACGAGGCAAAGAAATGGTAAGGCCACAGCAGTGCCTGGTCAGGCACAGCAGCCCTGCTGGATGGTACCTTTCCCAGCTGCCTTGGCCCTGCTCATCCTGGGTGAGTAGATGGCTGACATCTTCTTCCGGGTGCCCTCAGGTTGGCTGGTGGCTCTTTCATCCCCGGGGGCTGCCCCAAGCCGAGCACCCTTCAGGAAGGAGAACTTGTGGCTGGAGCCTGAGGGGTGCCGGGGGCTGCCCCGCTGGGCCAATGGCTCTGCTGGCACCCCAGGAGTTGCTCGGCGGGGCTGGCGGCTGAAGAGTGTGGGGCTGCTGTCCCCCTTCCTGTGCTGTGCAGGGGTCTCACGGGGAGCAGCAGGAGGCAGCTCGGGGCTGGGGCCATCTGGCTCCTCCAGGATGGCTGACATCAGCCTGGGGCCAAAGCTCACTGGGTTCTGCAATGCAGCCAGGTAGGAATCACGGTGGCGGCACCTTGGGCCATGTGGCCCTGGCTCCTGGCTCAGGTTCCTCCCGAGGCATGGGCTGCAGGAACTCTCCTCTGAGCTCAGGGCCCCGCCACACGACCAAGCATCTGCTCCCAGTCCCCCACTTGCCCAGGGGAGCATCACCTTGGCCTCAGCCCCCACTGTCCCTGGCGGGCAGGTGGGTACCAGAGACCTAGTCAGGAGGTCCAGGTGTTCTTGGTCCAGCAGGTCCACGTACTCGCCCTCCAGGTTCTGGCTGATGATCTCGCAGAGGCTGGGCACAGCCAGCGTGGCCGGCTTCTTCTGCAGCCCAGCCTGCTCCACCTTGATGAGTCCCGGGTACCGCTCCTGCACCGACTTCCGAGAGGTGACCCTGCAGCCTGGGATGGCGCCCGCAGTGTTGCCATAGGGTGTGGGGACATTTGCCATGCTGTGGGCTACAGATGTGCCAGGTGCTGCTGGCTCGGGTGCAATCTGAGGAGCTGGTTCATGCCCAACTCCAGCCCTGGGCTTCTCGATGAATTCTGGTGTGGCAATCTGGCTCCAGGGGAGTGGGGTAATGCCGTTCTCAGTGGCCACCAGGCACGTGTGCAGGGGCGTCCCAGCCCAGCTGCTGTTCACCTCCTCCAGCCACGCATGAGTGAAGAGCAGTGCATGGGCAGCCTCGGGGACAGGCGTTTCCTCCACCGAGTGCAGGTCCAGGGAGAGGTGCTTGACGGTGACGCGTGCTGAGTGCTCCTCGCAGGGCTCTGCCTGCAGATAGAAGTCCCCCGGGCGCAGCAGGAGCGGGTTGAGGGGTGCGAGGTGCACGACCACCTTCTCGTGCAGACACAAGGGCCAGCCTTCATGGAGAAAGATGCGGTTAAAGTAGGGAGCCTGGGAGGGAGGAAGAACACAGCACGTGAGCAAGCCCTGCCAGATCCGTGCACTCCAAGCCACACCCACGTGTTCTTGCTGGCCTCCCATGAGGGGGATGAAAGAGCTTGGTGCCCCAATGGATGGTCCCTGAGTCAAGCCACTGCAGCAGAGCTCTGTGAACCCACTCCAAGCCATGGCTATTCCCAGGCTGCTGTGGCTCTCCATGCACTTGCAGAGGGAAAACACCTGCTTAAGCCTCTCCAGCAGCAAGAAAAGGTAACCCCAACCTCCCCCTGCCCTTCTTTGCAGGGACTGAATGTGCTCGAGCCATCCCAGGGAGCTGGGTGTGCCATGGTCCCCTCTGCAGGAAAGGGATGGGACACAGAGGGGACTTGCAGGGAAGGAGTCATGCAGGCAAACACCCGTGTGTGGGAGTGGGATGCAGGGGGGTCACGGTGGGCGCCTGGGGCTTACACAGGCTGCCTGCTGCAGGCGTTCGAAGAGCCGCTTGGCCGGGATGAGGAACTGGAGCAGGCAGCAGAGCCCATCACCCTGGTAGTTGGTCTCCAGCAGCCGAAACACCTGGCCCAGGATGGTTGGGGCCGTGGCTTCGAAGGGCGGGTAGAGGGCCTGGAGGGCACTCTGTACTGCTGCATCCAGCGACCCAGCATCCTGTGGGAGGGAGGAAAGCGTTGCTGGTGGGGACTCGTCCCGCAGCACGGATGCCATCCCCAGCCACCCCACAACCTCTGCCCACCATCCCATGCTGCACCAGGCTGCTGCCGGGGCCCTGGGATGCCCACACTGGCAATGCTGCTGGACTCGGGGGGCTCAAAACCTTCCTGGGCTTGGAAACAGGAGGAACTGGGAGTGAGGCAGAGTGAGCACAGCACAGGCTGGGCACATGGCATGGTGGGTCTTGTTCCTTGAGCCTGGCTGTGGTTAAGGAGCCTGGGATAAGCCCCCAAAGGCAGCCGGCCGCCTTGCTCGGCCGCCAGCCATGGGGAGGCGGAGGAGCCGCAGCAGCCAAGCAGTCAGACCAGACAGAGCGTGGGGATGTGCTGGACTCTGCAGCTCACTACAGGAATGCAGCAGATGGGAGGGAGGAAGGACAAACATCTGAAGATGGATAGGGTGTTTTGGTCTAGACTCCCTGCTGAATTCGTCAAACCCAAAATTACTCCAGCAAGCGTTTTCTGGGAAGTGTTCTGCATTGCAGCCCCCCAGTGCTGCCCTCGATTGGGTGAGGACACTGGGTCTGTGTCACACGTGAACCAGCGGTTCCCAGTTTGTTCTGCCAGTGCTGCAGGAGCTGACGGCTGCATGGATACAACTGGCACGGCTGGTACATGAGGGGAAGGCATCCTACAGCTCCTGTGACACCTTGGCTGTGCTCCAGGTAGCATGGGGGTGACTCTGGCACAGCTGCCAAAGGAACCCCATTGGTGAGTGGGGAAGAGGAGAATCCTCCAAGTGTCTGGGTCCTGCACCTCAAGCAGCTGCAGCTCGCCATCATTCCTGTGCTCCTATGAGGGCACCTGGGAAGTTCAGTGGAATTAACTGAAGGTGGGATTAGCTCAAGGTGAGCATTAGTTTCAGGCGACTAATCCTTGGTCCAGGAGCCCATACAGAGACAAAGTGGCCCTGGTTAATTCATCTTAATTATCTTTAATGCGCTTTAGCTAAAGCACTACGCAGTCATGCTTGGTTAATTCTTCTTCACTTTCTCTGTGAATCCACACAGAGATCTGCTGTTGCACCTAAGAGGAGAAGCCACAGAGCCAGGCAGAGCAGGAAGAGAGCCAGTCCTGATCTCAGGGCCCTGATCTACCAGTGTGTTCCCTGCCCCGGCTTTCTGTCCTTGCACCTTTCTCCTCACACTTGGTCTTACTACGCACAGTTCCTAGGAGAGACTGGAGACCTTTCTCTGGAAAATCCACACTACAGGGCGAAGCACCCCATTCTGTATTGCTCCAGTGGAGCCCTGGTGCACCCACCTGGTCCCCAGGTGTCAAGCCCAACCAGGCACCCACCACTCCCCTGCCCAGCTCTGCTGAGCTCAGCTTCTTCCCCATCCCAACACCAAGGTGAGGAGACTCCATCCAGAACAACACAGGGGCATCCATCCAGCTCTGAATGCTGGCACGAGAGATGAACCAGCACTGCCCACCCTGCCTCTGACAGTCTCTTAATCCTTGCAGATACGGTGACTTCACCACTGCCTGGGCAGTCTGTGCCAGAGCTTGACAGCCCTTTCAATGAAGAAGTTTTTCCTAGTATCCAATCTATCCCTCCCCTGGCGCCACTTGAGGCCATTTCCTCCCGCCCTATCACCCAAGACTTCATCCAGCACCAGACAGGGACTGTGTGAGCCAATGTCAGAAGAGAACCAGGGACTGATGAAAGCACCAGACACAGCCCGGGTTGTGCTGAGGAATATTTTGGTCTGGACTGACTGACTAAAAATGTTTTCATGCAGTGTCACAGAGCACTTCATCAACAGAGAAGGCCATTGGGGTAACCATGGTGCAGCAGCTCTGTGTTCGTTGGTGAAACTGTGTCCAGGCCAGTCAGGAGCCCATAGGAATCCAAAAGCAGCCAGTTATCCCAGTCCCTCTGCCTGCTGTGAGGGAGCGGAGCTGGAACAAAGGCATTAGGGAGCATAAGGAGATTTACATTTGCAGAGCTATTTCCATTTTAATAAGCCAAAGTGCTGTTAAATAGAGATTGATATTTCTCCCCAAATACCCATATTTTTAAAGTGGTTTACATCAACAAGTTAGGCTGAGGTTTGGGGTTTTGGTGTGGTGAAGTTGTTTAACCCATGCCCAAAGCCACAGGGTGACTCAGCTCCAGCTCCTTTCTCCCCTCCCTGCTCAGGAAGCAGCAGGGTTTGAGCCCGGGATCAGCCCTGAATACCAATTCCTCTCCCTCTCTGGCAGCTCTTGCTGTCACCAGCTTTGACAGGACAGGATGCAAGAGCACAGCCTGGCCCTGGAGCGGGAGGCGGGCTCAGCACAGAGCCCGGGGCAACGGCACGTGTCGGCTGCAGTGACGAACGAGCCAGTCGGACCTGGCAAGGTCTGCTGAGCATCCTCCGTACTGGCACGGCTCATGCAGCGGCACCCACTCACGGAACGCCATCCCCCTGACAAACTTTGCAGGGAAGTTTAAGCATCGCGGGATGCAGGCCCGTACACACCTGCCCAAGCGGCCAGGGCCACACTTGATCTTCATCGCACTGACCTTCACCTTCTCACCCNGGCGGCCCCCGGTGGGATGGGATGGGACTGGATGGTGGAGGGGGTGTAAGACCCCCTGGAGAAAGAAGTCCTGGGGTGGGGAGGGAGCGAGAGGAGGGGCTGCACCGGGATTCCTCCCTCAGCNCCAATCTCCGCCTTCACACCTGCCTTCGCATCCACCTTCACCTCGGCCTTCGCACCCACCTTCATCTTCACACTCCACCTCTGCCCTTGCACCCGCTTCCACCTTGCTCCCGACCCCCCTCTGCTGTCCCTCCCGGTCCCCACCCGGTGCCCGCGGGGCCGGCAGCCACGGGGAGGGGCAGCGGCTGGGAGAAGGATGCCCCCAGGAATTACCATGTTTCCTAGGAAGTGGCGGAGGGGCCGGGGACCCTCCTCCTCCTCCTCCTCCTCGTCGGGCTCTCCCCGCCGCCGGGGCTCTCCGGCGCGGAGCTCCCGGCCGGTCCCCGCTCCGCGGGCGGCTCTTCCCGGCGCCTCCGGAGCCGCTGGCGGGGGCGGGCAG